>OX246740.1:52627016-52956000 GCA_945910005.1 Isoperla grammatica
TTTGTTCGCGCCTACCTCTCTAGTTTGTAATTTCATATATAGGTTTAAGTCTCTTCCGGTTGTTTACGTCACGTCCTTCTACGCCCTTCGCTCTTATCTCGATTTCCCCTCCCCTTGTGACGTATGCATGTTTTCGTGTTTTGAGCTGCAATGTGCAGTCCCCAGTCTAGTTTCATCTCTCCGACGTGCCTGTCATCTCGCCTTCGAACCACTAGCGAACTCCGAGCGTCGAGCTCAACCATTAGTCTACCCGCTGCTGCTTGTGGTTCGAGCCTCTCTTGAGGCGTTTTTCTTACTCTTTCTTTCTTCTCCTTTCAACCCTGGGTTCTTTATTCTTTTCTTTACCTAGCATACAACTAGTCTCTGCACTTCGGCATCACACTTCTCCACTTCACTGCATTCTCGGTAAGTTCATTTCAAAATATACAGTCCACTTTCAGTTCTTATTATACAATCTTTTCTCTTTACTTCCCCGCGCTAACATTTCTTGGTCCTCCGTCGTCCGAATCTTCAGCCAGTTATTCCATCAGTCAAAGCTATCTTTATCATTTTCTTTATTTTTTCTCTCGTCAGTTGCGTCGTCCCGCGCGGACACGTCACTCTCTTCCCTCGCGCTGCAACTCGTCATACAAGTGACGTATTCAACAATACACGTTGTTGTTTTGACAGTAAGGCCAGTGTGCTCAACTACATTCAGCTGGGTTTACATATAACACTGCTTGTGTTGACGGATTTCTCTCGCGTTTTTTTCCTTCATAATTTCTTGTGTTTTCCCCTCTGTTCATTATGGATGATCTTGTTTCTGAACAAGAAAAGCTTGTTGCTCAGCGCGAAGTCATTTTTGCGTCTGTCCAACGTACGTACAAAGCCTTCGCTAATTTAACACCTGATAACCTACACTTAAATAGGCCTAGGTTCGAGAAGTTGTCGACATTTGACTCGAGTTTTCAGCAGATACAATTGGCCATCGCGGCCATAAATTCACAACTTACTGCTCCTGCTAAACCCGTCGAAGTTGACAAGGTGTTTGAAAGTTTTGAGACAGTTTTGTACGCAGCACAATCTCGTTTTCTTGCTGCTGTCAAATTAAGTGAAAATAGCGCTACACCCGCGGATGTGGCTACAGCTTCTCCTAAGAATTATATTAATCTACCCACAATCGATCTTCCCAATTTCTCGGGAGATATTTCGCAATGGACCGAATTTTATTCTCTTTTCAAATCCCTAATTGACGGAAATGATTCACTCGACAACATACACAAGTTTCATTACTTGAGAACTTCGTTGTCAGGCGCTGCTCTGACTACTATTTCCGGTTTTCAAATCTCCAATGAAAACTACCCTCTCGCCTTTCAGGCGCTGATATCCCGTTATCAGAATAAACGTTTGCTGGCTAGTTTGTATGTGCAGCAACTGCTGGACTTCACACCTCTGAAATCTGCGTCACATGCTAGCTTGCAAAGTTTTCTCAGCGTGCATCGTAACGCGATTGATGCATTGAAAGCATTAGAATTACCCGACCTAGGTGATTTTTTGTTACTCTCGTTGACCTTGGCTAAGCTCGACAGTTCAACTCGTAAAGCATTCGAGAACAAACAGTCTTCCCACACTACTCCTAATTACAGTTCGGTGATAGAATTTATCGAAGAACAGTCACGCACGTTCGAATTATGCTCTGTAGGTAAACCTATTGCCAGTCCTACCAAGGTTTCTTCCCCTGTGAAGAAACTGAATTCATTTATCGCTACTAAACAAGCCACCCCCTCTTCTGGCTCGGGACGTGAGCGCTCTGAACCCTCGCGCTCCGACGCCAATTCATCTTGCCCCGTGTGTAAATCTTGTCACACGCTTTATAAGTGTGAGACATTCCGCAAGCAATCCATTGATGACAAGTATCACACCTTGCGCCAATTGCGACGCTGTTTCAATTGTCTCGGCGCTCACATGAAGTCGCAGTGTAATTCAAAGAACGCCTGCTCCACCTGCGGAAGTAAGCATCATCACTCTTTTTTACACTCCACGAGTACTTCCGCGTACCAGGACAATTCATATGGCAGTGTTCCCTTAGATCGTGACGTCAATCCCTCTCATGACGTCAGCTCATCCTCTCAAGAAGCCGGTTCCTCGAATCGCGTTCTCTCCTGTCATCTCCGAGACACCACGCGCAGCCAACCTACTGTGCTGTTAGGCACCGCACGCGCTCTCATTCAAGATTCTCACGGACAATTTCAACCCTTTCGCGCAGTGCTGGATCCCGGCTCGCAAGTCTCTGCCATATCTCAGTCGCTGGTCAGGAAGCTGGGCCTGAAAGTTGAACCTACACACTTCGAGTTATCGGGGATAGGCCTTGCTGCTACTCAAGCACGTGGCACTGTACAGTGCTCCATTACCTCGCGCCTCTCCTCTCTCAAAACACTCATGGTTCGAGCTCTGGTTCTGCCGAACTTAACCAGTCACCTGCCGACCAGTGAAGTATCCTGTGACGTTTTCCAACGTTTCCAAGGAATGTGTCTTGCAGACAACCGTTTCTGCTCCCCGGACCGAGTAGACTTTCTGCTGGGTGCCGATCTCTACCCCGAAATCTTGAATAGGTCAGGTGACACGATCCGCGGCAACAACCCTACGGCCTTCAACACCATGTTTGGCTGGGTTGTCATGGGACCAACTCAGTCCAAGGAACCACCTTCCGACCCTCCTGTCTCTCTCTTTGTGTGTTCCTCTAGCCTCGAGCGCAACTTGCGCTTATTCTGGGAGGTAGAAGAAGTTCCTCGTCCCCCTGAAGAAGATCCTGAAGATCAATGGTGTGAACGTCACTTCAAGGACACCCACTCACGTGACGCGTGTGGACGCTACTCAGTAGCTCTTCCCTTCAAACCGTCGCGTCCCTCACTCGGAAGCAACCGTGAGGCCGCACTCCAGAGCTACCTGAGTTTAGAGCGACGTTTGCGACGCAACCCTCAGCACAACGCTGCTTATCAAGTGTTCATGCAAGACTATGAACATGCCCAGCATATGCAGCACGTCTCTTCCCCTGCCAGCTATATCATTCCACACCACTGTGTCCACAAACTCACGAGCTCCAGTACCAAGCTGAGAGTTGTTTTTAACGCCTCTTCACCGGACCAAGATGGCGTCTCTCTGAACCAACTTCTACTCAGTGGACCGAAACTCCAACGTGACCTCTCCAGTGTAATCACTTCTTTCCGAACCCATTCTATCGTCATCTGTGCGGACATCCGTCAAATGTATCGCCAGATCCTTGTCAGCTCCTCGGATCGGGCCGTCCAACACATTTTTTGGCGACCTTCCCCCAGTTCTCCCGTCCTAGAATACGAGCTCAACACAGTCACGTACGGGCTAACCCCCTCTGCCTTCCAAGCCCAACGTGTTTTGCAGCAACTGGTGCGTGACGAAGGAGAACAGTTCCCTCTGGCTGCACATGCCCTCACGTCGCATACCTACATAGATGACATCGTGTCTGGCGCTGAAAATCTCTCTGAAGCCATCGCCCTCCAGAAACAGTTGCAAGCTCTCCTTGCGCGCGGCGGCTTCGAGCTTCGTAAGTGGGCGAGCAACAATCGTATTGCTTTGGCCACTCTACCTGAAGACCATCTCGAGACTCCACTCGTGTTCTCTAACGAAGATGAAGGCATCAAGATCCTCGGCCTACTGTGGAGCTCCAACTCGGATGATTTCTCTTTTCTCACCGTACCTTTCCAAGGAACTGTCACAAAACGTACGGCATTGTCCTACATCGCACGCATCTTCGATCCCCTGGGGTTTCTCACACCCTTCGTTTGCTCAATGAAGATCTTCCTCCGACAACTATGGCTGTCCCAGGTGCAGTGGGATGATACGCTTCCCGATCATCTCTCTCACGACTGGCTCTCGGCAGTCGCTGAAGTTCCCGCCCTTGCCAACTTTCATGTCCCTCGCGCCTTCCCTCGTGTTGGCCACTCTCATCGTGTCGTCGGCTTCTGCGACGCCCCCGAGAAAGCCTACGCAGCTGTGCTGTATCTGCAATCACAGACCAGCCCTTCCACCTGTGAAGTTCGTCTCGTGCGCGCGAAAAGCAAGGTCGCCCCAGTTAAACCCCTGACTATTCCGAAACTGGAACTATCGGCTGCTCTCCTGCTCACTCGTTTGCTACGTGACACCTTGCCCTCGCTGCTCCCCCTCGTCTCAAGCTCTGTTCATCTCTTCACCGACTCACGAATCGTGCTTGCCTGGCTGTCCACTCCCCCTCATCGCCTCAAGACCTTCGTCGCCAACCGCGTCGTCGAGGTGCTTGAGAGCACTTCTCCTGTCGACTGGCATCACGTATCGTCCGCAGAAAACCCTGCCGATTGCGCATCTCGTGGTTTGACCCCGACTCAGCTCCTTGAGCACCCTCTGTGGCTCTCTGGTCCCAACTTCCTGCATGCTGTTCAAGAGTTGTGGTCTCGGACATCACCCTCATTCGACTCCTGTGAGGAGTTGCCCGAACTGAAGCCTTCAGTACACGCATTCGTAGCGCACGTCGACGCTTTGGACCCTCTGCTAGAGAACTTCCGGAAATACTCCACACTTCTTAAAGCACAGCGTGTGTTCGCCTGGGCGTTTCGCTTCGCTCGCCTCCTTCTCGCGAGACGCTCACATGCTTCCCCTCTCCGTGGTACTGTCACTCCACTCGAGCTCAAGGACGCTCTGGATCTCTTTCTACGTCTCACTCAACATCACTTTTACGCCCCGGAAATTCTCCAGCTGAGCCAAGAGCGTCAAGTATCCTCCAAGCTCGCTTCTCTCAAGCCCTTTCTCGACCCCTCCGGGTTTCTCAGGGTGGGCGGTAGACTACGTCATTCTTCCCTTGCTGAAGAAGCTCGTCACCCCCTCCTTCTCCCTAAGGAGGCGCACTTGTCGGTACTCATTTGCGATCACTACCACAAGATTTCTCTCCATTCCGGCCCTAGAACTGTTCAAGCGCTGATTCAACAACTTTATTGGATCGTGTCTCTGCGTGGCTTGCTTCGACAGCGCATCCATCGTTGCCTCTCGTGCCACAAGTTCCGTGCAAAGCCCTTGCAACCTCAGATGGCTGATCTTCCCGCCCCTCGCGTGCAGTGCTCCAGGGTCTTCTCCCATGTCGGGACTGACTTTGCCGGGCCCTTCATGGTCAAAACCAGCATGCGTCGGAACGCACCACTCACCAAAGGTTACTTGTGCGTGTTCGTATGCATGGCTACCAAAGCGGTGCACTTGGAGATGGTATCTGAGCTATCCACCGAAGCTTTCCTGGCCTGCTTCGATCGTTTTCTTTCTCGGCGAGGCCTTCCTGCTCATGTGTACTCCGACTGCGGGCGGAACTACGTGGGAGCAGCCAGACATCTGCGTGAAGTGCACGACTTTCTCTCTCGCGCGGAAGAACCCCTCTTCAGTGCTCTCGCCGTCCGCCAAGTCCACTGGCACTTCAATCCTCCCTACGCTCCTAACTTCGGAGGCCTCTGGGAGGCGGTGGTAAAATCCGCGAAGTCTTTATTGTATCGTCTCATTGGAGACAGCTCCCTTACACATGAAGAATATGCCACCCTCTTTGCACGCATTGAAGCCGTGCTCAACAGCCGCCCTCTATGCGCCCCCTCCGCGGACCCCCTCGAAGGTGTCGACTACCTCAGCCCCGGGCACTTTCTGATAGGCGCTCCCTTGCTTGCTCCTCCCGAGCACCTCTCTGACCCTGACGTCAATGTCAGACCCCTTGCTCGTTGGCACCGTGTTCGGCAAATTCATCAATCGTTTTGGAACCGCTGGAGCTCGGAGTACCTCAACACTTTAATGCAAAGGAACAAGTGGGTTCGTGGTAGTCCTAACCTCAAAGTAGGAGATGTCGTATTCTCACTCTCGGCATCTACTTCCCCCCTTTCCTGGCCGATCGGCCGAGTGGAAGCTCTCTTTCCCGGTCGTGACGGTGTTTCCCGCGTCGCCTCTGTTCGTACGGCGTCCGGGGTTCACACTCGACCAGTCAACAAACTGGTCACGCTCCCCTCCACCTAGGTGCGAAGGAGCTTTTCGTATCGTTTCTTCTTTCATTTTACTTGTTATATCAGTTTCGTTTTGAATTCTCGTTTTCTAGAAAAAATGATTTTTTTCATTTTTTGGTGGGCGGTATGTTCGCGCCTACCTCTCTAGTTTGTAATTTCATATATAGGTTTAAGTCTCTTCCGGTTGTTTACGTCACGTCCTTCTACGCCCTTCGCTCTTATCTCGATTTCCCCTCCCCTTGTGACGTATGCATGTTTTCGTGTTTGAGCTGCATTGTGCAGTCCCCAGTCTGGTTTCATCTCTCGCACGGCACGTACGAGTGTCATCTCTCCTTCGAACCGTTTGCGGACTCCGAGCGTCGAGCTCAACTTTGTCTACCCGCTGCTGCTTGTGGTTCGAGCCTCTCTTGAGGCGTTTTTCTTACTCTTTCTTTCTTCTCCTTTCAACCCTGGGTTCTTTATTCTTTTCTTTACCTAGCAAACTACTAGGCTAGTCTCTGCACTTCGGCATCACACTATTCTCCACTTCACTGCATTCTCGGTAAGTTCATTTCAAAATATACAGTCCACTTTCAGTTCTTATTATACAATCTTTTCTCTTTACTTCCCCGCGCTAACAAACGTTGTTTTCATCAACTCTGTACACAACATTGAAATGGTTTCGTAAGTAATAATTTCTTAAGATTGTATGATTTAATTGCAAAATACTTTAAGACTTGGGTCTAGTCTTACAATGTCCCAATAACTACTTATTCGTCGAATAGCTTGTTGTCTCCATGGCAACGACCAATCAAAACCCTTGAAATCCTCCAAATAGCTCAATTGCTATAACAAGGAGATTGTAAGACCGGCCCTTAGTGGGAGTTAGACGAGCCTCTGCCAGGTTACTATCTACATAGTAGCCACTATACATCTTCGCTGCGTACAGAATTAAATAGAGTTACAAAAATGCTAAGTCCCTACATTTGAACTTTATAAATAGTCACGTTTACGACAGTTGAAAAGTTAGTTCCAACAAACACCGCGTTGACCTACAGCAGCGCCACTGCGCTTTGATCTCTGCGTCACGGTTAGAAAGTCAAGTTCGTGTGGTAATGATGACGTCACAGAATGCAGAGCTACCCCGCAGCGGCTTCAGGCCTATCAGGCTAATGAGCGTTGGATGAGGACTGTATATATTATCTACTTACAGAAGCGAATTACTGTTTTCGGACTAAACATAAATATTTGATATGGATCTCGTAAACTACCACACCCTAAAACCGTTGCTGAAAACCTGCGCTCAAAATATACTTATTGTCTGATTGGAGCTTATAAAATTCTAATTCAATGATTTAGCTTATTATGACTTGATGAATAATTTAATAAGTTTTTCTCTGTATACATTATTCTAAGGGGGCAATGCAATATTTTGTGTGCAAGGTATAGGGGAGTTATGGATCTGAATCCACTAACATCGTTAGGCTATACGATTTAGTAATCATTTACAAACAGTGGTTTCAACAAAATATATTATATACATTCAAAATGTGTGGTAGTCGCCATGTTTAATCGTATAATAAATGTATGATTAGCGACTAATCGAAGATGGTAAATATATAATGCTGAGTGTATGCTTTAACTTAAACCTTGATATAATATTTGAAAACTAATTTTAAATTGTAATTCTTAAAGATTTAGAAAACCGTAATGAGAATTGTTATACAAACGGCCTTAGATAATTTTTAGAATGGTCTATTCAATTGTTTCTCTTGTTTTATATTTATTAGCTACCATGTTTTACTTACAGATTCGTATCCTCCCAAGTGACGTACCGAAATGCAAAAAGGGTTGTTATGACGTGTTTAAAATCAAGATACGTGTTAGAAAATAAAGCTGTATACATATTGCATCGCGATAAGGGGCGTCTATATAATAAATACAGTCCTAGTATCTTATCGCAATGGATACCTCATTGCGATGTTGACAGCTGGCAGTAGCGCTCTGTATACAGTATATCATTGCTGAGCGCAATACGCATGCAACCAATGTATTACGACCGGTTCACACGGGGTGTTAGAAGCGGAAGGAACAATAACACACAAGATATGCTCTGATTTACAGTTAGTACATTTCTACGCTATCACCCCAGACGATGCTATATGTCTTTATTTATTTAGCCTGTACGGTAACTTATTTTTATTTTGTGATTAACGACGTACTCAATCGCTGCGTCATAATATGACGTCTGGGAGTGATTGGAGGAAAGAGACAAGTAACTATTGTAGTAAGAAGGACTTATATTCAAAGGAAGGAAATGGAAAGAACCTCATTTCGTCCCCTTATACAACGGGTAAAGTACCCCTGGGTAAAATTTCACCGCGAGTCCACTACGAGGAAAACAGTTATTTTTACATATTTTATCCATTATGATTTGCATTGTGATTATGGATATGGTCAAATACTTGAGTATACAACCTACCGGTGTAAGGTCATTGATACCAGAACATTTGTGGGTGTATTTTATTTATTAAACGAAGGTATTTACAAGTAAATATACTTACACCCGATCTCTTCTATCTTACTGACTATACTAAACTTTCTAGACTACTCCATAGTCTCTATAGACAGTTCAAATTATAAGTTAAAGGTGTAAAATCACATAACTATGGATCAGACTCAAAAATCGGAAAATCCAAAACGTCAAAAATAAAACAACAGCCCCTAAAATACAGGTTTTCGCTGTCTCAATTTAGACAACCGTCTCCTCGTATGTTTTAGGTACGAGACTACCGTGCTCGTATGATTTGGGTTCGAGACTACGCCTATCTCTTCGCTCTCACAGAAGAAAAACCGTGAACAAAGAAAGAAAACTAACGAAGCTTGCGTTCCGTCGTCCGAAAACAGTTTCCAACGTTTTAAATGTTCATTCGTGTATTTTAAGTACACGACTTGGAAAAGATTTACTACAATTGAATTTGCAAACATTTTATAAAATTATATTTAAAGCACAGAAGAGAGAAACGTGAATACTGAGGAAGAGAGCAAAAAAATATAGTTTAATCTAAAGAACACTTTATGGCTGTAATGATTTCAACTTGTAACCATCGTATACATTTATTCAACTATTTTAAATATGAATGAGTAACCACGGCCACGCAG
Organism: Isoperla grammatica; assembly: GCA_945910005.1. Classification (NCBI taxonomy): domain Eukaryota; kingdom Metazoa; phylum Arthropoda; class Insecta; order Plecoptera; family Perlodidae; genus Isoperla; species Isoperla grammatica. The sequence goes on from OX246740.1 coordinate 52,636,172, forward strand.
CTTAAATATGAAAAACTGGGTTCATGAATAAAATAACAAGACACAATGAACGTTTGTGTTCGCTCTTTTGAGTAACAAAGTGGGTTTGGGTGGGCCAACCCCCCCCCCCCCCCACCCTTCTCTTCTTGGGCTGCACCACTGAAAGAATATTGCGGAATAATGATCCGGAAAACTAGAGCGAAAGAGAAAATGTAGTTTGCTCGCGAAATGCTTTATTGTAAAGGTGATACGTAATTTTCAGTTTCTACTTTGTGATATTTTCAATCAAAATGTGGAAAATAATGTTTTTAAAATTGAATATTGTATTTTCTTTGTAGACAACATTACGATCGCTACGCATTGAAAGTGCAATCCATGGCAATGTTCTCACTATTATCAACATTGTGTATTTATAGCTATACGTATCCCAACAATGTAAACAATTCGTATCATCAATTTAATAAGTTATAGAGCTTAAAATTACTAAACTTGTATCATAAAGTATCAATCTTTCTACCTATATGAAATTGTAAGAATAATTTATATTTTATAAAATAGATTTAGAGGGAAGATGAGGCTCAGCTGCTTCTAAAAAGAAAAACACTACTTTTTCTATCATCTTTGTCCTTGCCAAGAACAATGTGCAAAACGGATTCTGATGTTATTTAAAAATAAAACATGCAAGTACTAAAATGGGCGCCTAGCACGGTTCGACGACATTGTTGGATGAATATCCATTCCCTTACATACACGTATAGTTTGCAATAAAATATGATAGTTGTGGTAGTAGGTATACGAACCCAGTTTCAAAACGATCGTAACTGAAAATAAAAATTACACCTTTTATCCGCGGTTATTGCAAATGTAAAGTACGCCATTATCTTCCAGATGAAATAGCATGCATGTTTGCTGCTACGACATGTCTGCAATGGTCAAAGAGCTCCAACCAACGCACGCAAACAACTTAGATCCAAAGAAAGAAAGAAATCACTCCAAGCGACAAGCCCCATTTAAAAAATGTAACTCGCAATAAACATAATGTTGAGAGATTTCGCGGTCGGGCTCTCCTGCTCTGGGCGGGCTGTTATATACGTCCCACTAAATCCGGCGCTTGTCATACAAATGGCGCGTTTATTCACGGGTACAGTCGCGGCCAAGATTACTGACTCGTCGTGTCAGGCCACACACGCAGGTGAGTACTGAGTACTGTACTCTACACGAGGTGGTAGATTAGTAAGAGTAGTATGAGTTAAGAGTAGAGTAGTACGAGTTAGAGTAGAGAAATAAGAATAAGAGTAGTAGGAGGAGAGAGTAGAGTAGCAGAAGAAGTTAGAGTGGAGTAGTAGTTAAGAGCTTTGTGAAAACTGTACACGCTAAAGATAGTGACATTAGTTTGAGACTATTCTACGACGTGAGAGTTTTTAGTTTGTCTCCCGAGTATGAAAGCAAAATACACTTAACGTAGTCACAAAAAAACAGTAATTTGTAGATCTATTCAATTATCCTTGTACCTCGTGATGGATATTATAAAAACTGTTTTAATATTACATCAAGTATTCTTTTTAGTCACTCACAACATAATCTAAACTTTTTTATGTTACATAATCATACTTCATTTTCGTAAATTTCAAGTGACATAATATAATGTATCATTTATTTTTCCAGCGTTTTCATAGCAAACGGCGACCCGGCCAGGAAGTAAGTCTTACACTTGATTCACGATACAGTCAAATCTGTTCCGAATCTGCATTTGATGAGACTATACCGAGTTCTCTATCGAAACGACATAGCGCGGATTTAAAAGAAAATTCGTTCAAGTACCAATAGAACTGCTTTTATGTCTATCGACTCCATATCCGATACTCTTGAATAAGCCAATAAGCCCTTATCCTCCCCCACTCTCTCCCCAAACCACCCTTAAAACGGTAACCTGTATGCCAAGACATACAGTAATTGAACAGTATTTCATTGGCGGAAGAACACTATCCATGCCATATCAGAGACACTATTTTAACAATCATTCAGATGATCAGATACCTTATCACTATCTATACTTTGGTCTAGCAAGACCCCCCCCCGCCCTCCCCCCTCCCTTGATCATCAAAACTCAGGTTACTAGGGTGCTTAAAGAAGTAGTAAATAGTACAGGCAATACAAAGTTCGTCCTAGTTGCGTCTGGATAATTATCTAAGAAACAACGAATAACGAATAAAAAGAACAACCATTTTTGAAAATGCTTTATTGCAAATAAGAATCTTAACTAGGGCACCGAAGACATAACTTACTCCCGCACTATAAATTCAAACAAAGTAAAGTGCACGTGTACACGTTGTATGGGAAATAACCAGCTGATTCGCAACAATATAAGATATTACTCCGCCGACCAAAGTAATAATACTTGTAGTGTAGTATTTTAATTAGCGCGCCCAATAAATAAGGTCCCCGCTCTCCGTAGTTCCGGTTCCGGGGCTGCGCGAGTTACGACCCATGCACGGGATGTCTTCCCCATACAGCGGACAGAGACAGTCGCGTCGCGTTCGGGGGGATTTATTTAGGGGTGGGGGGTGGGAAAAATGTGGTCGTTATCGTTAGCGGGGAAGTGTTGCCCGTGTTTCGGCTCGCCGCTTAGATTAGGGATGATGGATACACCGGGGTTTAATGAACCTTGATGCAGCGAGGACGATCGTGACGGTGAGAGAATGATGAGGTGGACAATACATGCGCAAACCAACCTATAATTTATTTCTCTATTTCATTGCTTAACTAATTCTCTATTTCTCTGTATCTCCATTTGACACTTACATTTATTTTATTTTTCCTTAGTTCTTTTTTATTACTACATTATGTTTCATCCTGCCTTCCTTCATTTACTTTGTCCAACCTATTTAGTATAATGTACGGTTTTGTTAAGGAGGAAAATAAATATCGGTACACATAAAAAGACGACGATAAAAAACAGAGATGAGATACAAATGAATGAACAAAGACAATCATGGAACGTTACAAATTACATTAGAATTGTGTATTGTATAACAATAAACGTACTATTGTATGCTTGCGTGAACCAGTCCCCACGTGAGAGAAACTAAAAGAAACGTCTCAATCTCAAGTGAAAAAGAAACGTCTCAATCTCAAGTGAATTAATTCCACCCGTCACATTTACAAGACGTGAATTATTACGAGGATTTATTATTCGCGGCGCTGCTGTGACGCGGGGGGTGGAGGGGTGGTGGGGGGGGGGGGAGGGTATTTGTCATTTTTATCTTTTATTTTCATACACACTACGCCTTCGTATATAATTGAAGTGGAGTCTTACGCCTTCCTCCCGTGTCCCGTTCAATTCATATACCCATATCACCTGCGGCTCAATCTCACCGGCACAACTTCATTGTCTCGATTGGCGATTGGCGTTAGAACCCAATGTTAATCTAATCAACGGGAATCGAACCCATGTCTAAGTCGACAAAGAAGTTAAAGAAATAAGAAGGGTAAAGAGGGCCGGCCGGCTAGTATGGAGAAGTGATAGAGAAACAGACGAAAATAGGAAAAATTGAGCAGGGCCATGATGAATGACGATTATAGATATGACGAGTAGTATGTATGAGTATGTAAGTAAGTAAGTGAGTATGTAAGTAAGTATGAGGATTGTAAATATGCACGGGACGAGAGCCCTCTTGGCAGACACCGGTCCCCACATTTCGACATTTTGGGAGACCGTATGCATTCCTGTTCACACAAATGTCAGTACGCCCCTCACTTGACGCATACAATTATGATGTCGTGGAAATAAAGATAGCTGTGGGACGGCTTAGCCTTACCCGCGCGCGAAGAGGTTGGTAGACTGTGTTATTCCATCAACCATTGTTCTAGGTTTCACTTGTTTTTTGGATTCTTCAGCTGATTTTCATTTAATTACGTAACACTCATTAATAATTAAGTTTTAAGTGCTGAAGTATGTCAATAATAAAAATGACTGTAAATAATATACTTGGCATATAAGATTTGGAGCACTTAATTGAAGTTGAACTAGATACAATAGACAAACTGAACGTCATCGCTCACAGCGCACTCTACCTGTCATACGATCTCCCATAGCAACGAGACTTTACTATCAACACGCATAAGTATGGAGATATGAGTACTTAACTCTTGAGTGCACGCGTACTTACGGACACTGTCTTTGCTCGCATCATCATTAAACGCATCATAATGGCCGGCGTTCAAGATGGCGACATAGTATGACTCCATTACGGGCGGTGATTGTAATCAGACTCGACTATAGCGATCGTAGCGGCGCATTAGCATAACACTAAACACTAACGGCGGGCGATAAGGATTATATAGACATGCTCCGCTCTTACATGAAGTTTGGCTGAGAGTGGCCAGTTGGGTACCTGGAGAGACGCCATTTTGATTGCAATCTAGCTTCTTCGTGCTACTGATGTTATGGTCGGTCTACACACAGGTTTAAGAATTTTGTCTAAGGATTTTTGGTTTAAGGTTTAACAGAGGCGTTCACACAGTAGATTATGATAATACTCAATTCATTCCAGTATTCACAACACCATTGGCTAGAATGCTTCTGACGTCACAACTGTATGATGATTGATTGGTTGGTCTAAGGTTTGTGTCTAAGAAATGAAATTTGGTCATTTCGTTAAACCTTAGCCCCGTGTGTGAACGCTAGCGTTGTTTTCCTATTGTTCAATACAAGGTCTTACGCCGTGCTTAAGCCTTAAACCTGTGTATAGACCGATCATTACACGTTTTCAACTAGTGGACAAGTTACCATAGTTACAACTTTGTATATATATCTCCTATCTTTGCAATGTTAATTTGTTACCACCTGTGGATTGTCCAACAGTTGAAATCTTTCTTTTCATTGTTGGAGTGGAGTGTGGATGTTTTTCTAAAACAAAGCCTGTATTACACGGTCAAACTTTTTCATCCAACTCCTTGAATTCAAGAACAAAAGCGCATCAATAAATAATTCCTATTATTGTATTTGCCTACAAACTGACTGTTTTTGATGCGCTTTTGTCCTTGAATTCAAGAAGTTGGATGAAAGAGTTTGACCGTGTAATATGGACTTAGAAAACTGTCTATAGTGGCTGTTGATCAGTGACTATTGTCAGTTTAAAGCAGGTCTACATTACATGGATTATTTATATCCTAGAATTGGTGATCTAGGTTGGTCATCTACATAACAACTAAGAATCAAAGAGCTCGGAAGAAGATGAGACCCTTTGTGGAGCTATTTGGTAAATACACTGACTTTTACCGAGCATAGCTATTAGCTAATAGTGTATTTTCAATTAATTTGGGTAGTTTACCATTAAAAGGCAATCACTTTTTCAAGCTTTAGATATCTATAGCTGGCAGTTGGCTAGAAAGCGCGCTGCGCGCGCGCTACAAGCGATCTAGTGGACCTTGGGCTAGAAACAGCCAACACTTCCAGAAGTCGACTGCAGCGCACCTAGCGGAGAACCCGCCTCAGTGTAAACACACCCTTTATGCGTGTGCATGATATATCCCCCCGCGAGTAAGCCCCGGAAAGCACCCCCGACATTAAGGGCTTAATACTCTCCCTCCCCTGTCGGCTCAAAGACTCTGGGTTTGTTTGTTCTTCGCTGCTGTTGTAATAATAAACAGACTAACTTCATTTATGCCGGGTAATTAATTAGCGTGAAGTATGTATGTTGGTGTTGCGTTGGAGTCTGGCCGGCTAACTCTCTCTTTAACCCTTCGCGCCCCACGAGCAGATCTCCACATATAGTCTTACGTTTTAAACAGCAAACAATTTTAATTTTTTAATTATATCTCATAAGAATGCTACTCGAAATTGAATCTGAGAGCAGAACGCACTGTGGTTTGGTATCCCCTACAGACTGAATGCAAAATGTATTTTAACATTATACCCAACACGGTTCTTACTTTGAATGAATTCTTATTATTAATTGTTAATCATGCTAATATTTAAGGCAATTACTCTAATCTGAGTCGATCAGCTCTGAAAGAGTTGTAAAGAAATTCTAAACAGTGAAACTGTCGAAAATTTACAAGTGTAGTTCATAGCACATGTGATAGGTAGGCTACATATTTTGAAAGGCATACTCGCTGACGCGGCCTTCAAGTTGGGCGTAGAGTGTCTATGTACTTCCTTTGCACGCCCCCTCCCCGCCAGTGTACTTACTTTGGCGAGAAGGATCACTCACTATACATCTTTACGTTGTGTATATACTAGTCCCAACGTAAGTAGTCTCCTGCCGAGGCCTTCGTCATACTTGATAACGAAGGCCTCGCTCTTGCCTGCCTCATATATCCATTTCACGCGCTCTGTGTCAGTGAAAGTCAACAGATTCTTGACGCGTTCTTTCACACAATCGTAAAGGCGGTTTGCCGCTTAGTAGAGTAAACACAAGCCTCATTAGTTACGCTCACTGCGTTTGGGGTGTTCATGTAACCAATATACGGTAGTAAATTGTCACTAAGGGGCTTGTTTTCAAGTAGATTGTTAGAGCTGGAGAAGTAGAGAATGAATTTGGTACTATTGGAGTTGGCTACGTCATCAGCATGGGACTATGTTGCATTGGGACAACTTTGAGACACCTGTTTTACCGCAAACAATCATGACATTTCAAGTTTACCAATGTAACAGCTGCTGAAATTGAGAAAGTTAGCTTGGAACTGAGAAGTATATAAGATACATTTTGAGATTAAGACGAAATTTATGTAAATTTGTATGTTATGATGAAAAAAATGAAATGAAATGAAGTACTTGAAAGAACAAATGGATTATACATAAGTTATGGAAAACTTAAATGAAAAGTAGAGGATGTTTATTTTGAGACACGAGCAAATACTAAAGAATGTAATTGAGAGCAAAATTGAAGGGAGATATTATAAAGCTAGGAAGATAAATATTGTATTATACGTTTTCTGGATTCGTAGGAATTATGAGAGGCGAAAAACTGGTTACATTGCAGAGCTGTACACGAAACAGATCATTTAGCTTGATGGAATACATGGGCAGTATTGTTTGTCTCTCTCACTATCTCTCAACCTACGTTTCAACGTAGATTTCAACCTGATGATGACAGTTCCATGTCGGTTTCAGTTTGTCCCTACTCAGGTTAACTATATGTGCATCAGGGTGTATGTCGATAGTTGGGAGGGAATTATACGAGAACTGTTTCTATGATTCAATCGAAATGTTGTATTCGCTACATGACTGGGAACACCCTTTGCTTGTCGTTGCCGGGATTCGAACCCTCGACCTCACAGAATCACACAAAGACTGAACTGTACTGTGTGATACAAGCCTGTTGTTTCATTGGTGAAGTAGATCACTGTTTGTGTAAACTGTAAAGCTAATACAATGTATATATACGGTGCATGCATGTATTTCAACAAGCTAATATTCTGTTTGGCGTTTATTATGGAATTGAGTATTTTGTAAACAACACATATTTACACAGTTCCAATAAACAAATGCTGGTCAGACAATCTTTTTTTTAATTTTTTTTTTTATAAAGATACAATAATTCGCATCAAATCCATTACACATCTTCTCGCCTAAGGCTAATGTAAACAATATTTTAATTAAAAACCCTTTCACATCTGTGCACACCAATATTTGCAGGCAAAGCACACGATACAAAAAACTCTGTATTTACACAGTGTGTCCGTGCGGATAGAATGTGGAGGGGTGGATGGAGAGGTTGGGGGGGGGGGGGGGTAGGGGAGGAAGAGGAGTGAAGAAGTCTTGGGCCCAACAAGAGAATCCAGTAGGCCTATCCTATCCGAGCATAATACTTACGAACATTCTTCAAATACCAATGCCTTGCATTTCTCGAGATATCATTTCACATTTACAGAGCAAATCAAAGATGGCGTGTGTTAAGACCGAATCTTTTCTTTTAACGTTCGCATATTAAAAATGGCATCACTACTTTTTATCTTTATGAATAATATTAATAGTAATTAATAAAAAATACATTTCATTTCTTATTTTACAAGTCGTAAAGTATAGTAATCGTATTTGTAATGACATTGTGAAGAATAGAAAGGACACGCTCTTTTACTGAATTAACTATCTAAAATACATATAAGGTAGCCTAGCATATTCTTCAGCTTTGCGGATTAATTTTTAAAGAACATACTCAGTAAAATATATATACGAGAGGTTTTAACCATCGTAGAGATTTAGCATATGAATTTTTAGGGCGCTTTAACAGCAAATCGTATTCGCGCTCGACTATCGTAGTCGCAAACCAACCGACTGTCTGAAAACAACGCCAAAAGAACGCGGACGAGCGCAGAGCATCGAACACACGCACAATACTGCGTAGTGATCGTACGCACCAACCAATTATTCAAGTGCCGTAATACATACGCGCTTTGCTCCCACACTACTCTGCTTGGAATTCGTGTTACAATTTACTTAACATTCCGTAGCTACAGTCGCAGCACTAAATTATTAAACGTGGTTCTGGTACAGACGCGCATCTAAATATTCAACACGTCCCGGTACAGCCACGAATAGATAAATAGAACATTAGTAAAACAGTATTAATTATCGCGAAGCTGGTACAGCGATCGATATTCCAGCATATAGAGTAAACGCCAATGATTTGAAGCACTGATGATCTGTTGCGCAAAATGTGTGTTTAAAAACAACGAATGTTTCATGTATGTACAACGTATAGTGAGATTAGTGAGGTTATCGACAGTGAGGATAGAGATAAGTGTTTACAAAACATGTTTTGCGTTGATGATAAGATCATGGGTGCCTGCAGAATTTACTTCCAAGGGGGTTGGAGGGGGGGGGGGCATAGTTAGTTTTAAATACCCTACGTACAGTTCGTTTATTTCGCTGTTGGACAGGCCCGAGGGCATAGGCTCGAGCAGCGTTTGCACCAACCTCTGACCAAAGTACGGGTTTCCCTCCCTCTCGCCTCGATCGTAATTACCTGCGACCGGCAAGCCTTCCACTATCTTACCAATTAATCATGATGACCTGTCACAACAAAAGTCATCTTATAGGAAAAATCACTTTTTTAGGAATTGTACGTATATTTCATGATTGCGTTAAACAGCGTTAAACAGCTTGAAATTATCAAATCAGGGTTTTTTTATTTTGCCTTTCTATGACGAAAACAACCGGACTTAAACACTGTAGCAATATTAGCAAATAATATTATAGTGTTACAAAGAAAATCTGAGTATGAAAGTAACAAATAGTCAAACAGTACTCAAGGTAATTAACAATTTTATTATACTGATTATTATTACACTGATCAGTTGTATTTCAGTTGTTGTAATCAGTTCAGTTGTATTCAGTTGTTATTGCCTTACGTATAAAATATGAATGCAATTTAAAAAATGTGGTAATGTAATTTGAAGCCGTTTTATGAAAGAAAACCCAAATTTTTTTATACGTTGGCATTAATTTTCAAATCTAATTGTAATTAAAATGTAAGATATTTTTTTTAGAGCAGCAGGTACTCTGATTGTCTTTGTAAGACTACTGTTTCCTCTAATCCACGAAAAAACATTATTTATCCACTAATATTAATTCATTAGTATTAAGTATTGTTGTATCCGTCATAGAAAGACAAATAAAAAACTACTGATTATATAATTTCCAGCTCTTTATAGTGCAATGTAGAAATATCCATATAATTAAGAAAAAAGTGTTGTCTAAATTCTATATGACATTTGTTGTGACAGGTCATCAGGATTAATAGGTAAAATTATGAACAGCTCGCCGATCAAAGGTATTTGCGGTCGATGGGTCGAGGGAAGGAATGTCGGAAGGTTTTGCCAAACGATCCAACTTTCAGACCTCGAAGATATCTGTGTGTCCAACTGGGGGTTGTATCTACTATAGATTTTATCGACCCAGTTGCCACAGGTGATTTTTGTATGAGTTTATTAAAGCTTACTTATAATTCCTAGTTGTGTGCCCTTAAACACGAACTAGCTAACTATATTTTCTAGAAATAAGTTTTAGAAAATGTAAATATTTCAAGTGTTTTTTTTTTTTCTAAATATGTTTGCGCTTCATTTAAAAAAAAGGAGGATAACAGAACTTAAAGTCGATCAATGAAGTGAACTACCCATCCAATACAACTACTAAACTATTCAAATTAAATGGACATGAAAAAATACTTTTTTTATTCTAAATTATGAATTTCAAGAATTATTACATATGAGTAGCATTTAATACTGAACTTCTTGAAATCATATATTTTTTTTTATTAATAAAGTATATTTATAGTTTCTAATTTGAGTAGATTTGACGTAAAATTGACACACCAACGCGAATATCTCGAAAACGGATCGCGTTCGATCACCTTTTTCAAACGTATTCATGTTATTCATGAAGTTATCTACATTTAGGACGAAAATTTGTTACAATATATTACTTTTTGAAGGTGGTACGCAAAGTTATACGATTGAAAGTGTAGGTTTTTGTGCAGTTACAATGTATAACATAGGGAATGCCAACGCATTTCAACACTCAATAAATAAAAAACTAATAGCGGTAGGTGCATATTTTTTTCTACAATATTCACAAGCTTAATCTCAACTTGCATTACATACAATTTGAATGATTTATATTACATGTGCAGTTATCATCGATCGACTTTAATGGCAGCCGGAATACGGAGCGACAAGTTATCGTCACATTCCAGTAAGAAAGAATGAGTTTGCGAACAGGCGGTTTACTGCAGGATGTTCCCAATCCCTCAACCCGTAAGGAGGCGTGGGAAGAGTCCTGCAGGATGTCCCTGGAGGGGCGGGAGACGTATTGCTTCCTGTGTCCGTCCCGTCCTGGTCAGCGTATAGATGGGACAGCGGACAACGAGGTGAGCCCAATATTGCGTAATTGGCAATTTCCTGGGTAATTGAGAGGAGGAGGACCACGTTGATTATATTGGCCAGTCCGCGGACCCATCTGGGGTCTCTTAGAACAATGGGCTGAGACATCGAACCGGTCACAGTCACACGGTCATCGAGACACAGTCACACGGTCATCGGGACACAGTCGCAAGCTTGTCACAGTCACACGGTCATAGAGACACAGTTGTCACAGTCACAGTCACAGTCATACGGTCATCGAGTCACAGTCATGCGGTCACACGGTCATCGAGACACAGTTGCAAGTTGTCACAGTCATAGTCACACGGTCATAGAGACAGTTGCGTATGTGTTCCACAAAGTCAAGGGCTCAAAGACACCGTTCGTACTTCGTATAGATTTATTGATTATATTTATCTCATTATAAGTAATTCCACAGTAATATCGTTCTCAGTCAGACAGTTACAGTCGCACATACGTAAACAGCAAATTCAGAGAGACCGAGTTACGTCAAATTTGAATCTAGAGATTAGCTTTTGACTTCACGATATATTGCACTGTACTGTAGTGTATGTACACCCACCAACATGATTGTATATAAATCAAGAGTAGGACACTTGAAACGTTATTTACCGTTAATATTTATTGTGCATTTTACTTGTTCAGCAGCTGTATTGAATAACACGGTTTATGTCGTAGAGTTGTTAAGAGCAAGGAAGCTTGCCGTCATACCGTTGATATGTCGTATACCGTACAGAATGGCAGTTAATTCTACGATCAACTAATCAGCGATGATAACAGTGGTTTGGCGAAAGCAGTCGATCGGTTAGTCAAGCTTTCAGACCCACATTCAGTAAGGCCAGTGTCAGCAACTGGGCGACTTCTTCCATGCACCCCCTCTCAAGTGTATTCAAGGAACTACCCCCTGATTAAGTGCCCCCCCCCCCCCCTCCTCTGCTCTAATGGCTAATTGTGTTGGAACTATGTGTGTGGACAAATCTCGGTCTCGTCGAGTGTCTAGCGAGCTAACTTTGTTAAATTAACTGTTGATTGCGTTCTAAGCTCGACGTCTTAAGAGATCGAAGCAGCGCTAAAACTATTCTTCCTCGCCCAAGACCGAGACCGAGAGAAGGGGGGGGGGGGGGGGGGGGGGGATTATTCAGACGTCCTCATGCGCTTCCACATTCACAGCGGACGTTGCTAATGGCAACGGGGGAATCGAGACGGCGGTCAAAATGATGACGACATTTGGTCTCAAATTCACAAATTTTGGTAACGATAAATAAATGAAATAAACGAATTTGTATTAATCATTGTCTATTCTATCTACTCAGTTATATAAGACAGACATAATACGAGTTATTATATTATATACTTGGCCCGGAACAACAACTACTAAAGCATTCGTCATGGACGAGTAAGGCGACCAATCAGCGATCGGTATTTTTAATTGGGGCTCGCTGATTGGCCAATAATCCCTCGTCTACTACAAAAGCATTTGTAAAGTTGTTTCAGGACAAGTGTATGTACTTCGTTGTTATGACGGGTCCAAAGTCACCCTTTATGTATACATACAGATAGATTGAAGTCAAGTTCACGTTTAAAATACCCAGCCCGAACCGGATATCGAACCACATAACCATCACATGCAGAATACTGATTTAGTTTTCCGCGAGTACTTCCATGAACGAGCAAAGTGCACCACTTTCTACAACACGTGTTACATGCATGTGCGTCCATGTTACAAGCATGTGTCTAGGCGTCTTGCCGTCAGTTTTAATGAGGCACTCATGGATCTTTTTAAATCCTAACGTGTAATAATAACACTCGACAAAAACCATTGGGCTATGTCATCCACACCCGTGAAACTGTTGGGAGGAACGAGAGATATCTACTTGCAATTAGCTGAGCAACAAGTCATTCCTGGCTTTACTTTACGGCTGTATTCATATCATGAACATTAATTCGTGTAAAATTCACTTGAATCGTTTAACCTTACATGAAACATCTATTTTGGAAGTTGTTCGATATTTATGCACAATTTATAAATACTAAATAAAACGAGGAAAAATACATAATATGTTTAGAATAGGTCTATTAGCAAAACAAAAACAGATACCGTGAAGATTGAAGCCAAACGGGTAGCCGTGCATGTTTGAATTGTACCTATTTATACGCACACACACACAGAAACTAGGAAGATGAAAATCATCTAGCGGGAGAAGATTTTTGTTTTCAAATTTACAGAATCAACAGAATTTACAGATTTGTGTACAGTATATTTTTTACTTTATCAGTATATGAGTGTACAGAGGCGATCAGTCGCAATGAGACTAACCGGATAAAGTGTATAAGCTGTGTTCACGTTGTATTTGCCAAGAGTAAACAAAGCAAATAGCGTCGCAACGGATGTAAAGAGAGACAGAGAGAGAAAGAGAGAGAGACAGTGAGAGCGAAAGAGAGAGCTTGTTGTCGCGCGCATCACCCCTCCCCCCCCCCCCCCCCCCTCATCAAGACACAAACATAAGTTCCACAACTTCTCTATCTCGTCGTACGCGATTCCGCCAATTTGTTTTCCCTTTCATCGCGTGATCGCCCACCCCCCCCCCACGACGCACACTTAATTAAATCCCTTCGTCCGACGCTCATCTGACCAACTGATTTCTCAGTCCATGCAACTGATCGGCCGCCGTCTCTCAGTCTAATACGAGGGGGGGCTCTCCGGCTAATTGGTCTCAATCAGACGAGGACGCGACCTGAAAACTTTCCCGTCCGCGACAAAAAGAGTTCGGAGAGTCTGGCCAGAATCTGCATACGCCTGGGGGGGGGGGGGAGGGGGAGTGGGAGAGTAGAGGGGGGTATTGTCTCCTCGGCCTGCCTGCCTGCCTCGTACAACGCGACGGAATATTCCACGACACACCAACGTTCAGTGACGGGTTTTTGTTTTTTTTTGTAAAACAAACCCCCCCCCCCGCGTATTATAAGTTTTGACACGGTTTGTTTAGAAACTTGCTCGGTAGGAAAGGAAGTATATTCATGGTTGATTTTTTGTTTTTTAATACACCCAAGTAGCCCTACTATGTTTAAAATGGAAAGTTATTCAGAATTGAACTCTACCTAACGTTTTGTGGCTTCTGTAGGGACCACGTTGTGGAAGTTGGCGTCTTGGCGTTGGTCATATTGACTGTTACAATGTGGTAAAAGGTACATTTTATACAGTTGAAGGTACATTTTAAACAGTCTGCCATTTAACTGTCTTGATGTACGCAAAAAATACATTTCACACCACCTAAATTACGTCTCACTTACTCACTTTTTTATGCACGACGAACAAATTACACTTGTGAAATACAGTGATAACATTATATTATTTTTACTTCTCTTTTGGAGAATGTATATGCAAACAGAGAACACGAGAAATATGTGATTTGAAACGGGGCACAAACACTGCAAAAGGTTTTCGTACAAATCACATTAAAAAATATGTATTTTCCAATTTGTATGTTGTTTAAAAAAAAATAGTCCCTCGTTTTTTTCAGCATCGTTGCCTATTACATTATCGCTATACCTACGAGTAAAGCAAGCTAAAGTACCCTCGGCAACCTGTGCACAACAATCCCTGCTAAAAGCCCTCGTGACGTCACAGGGGGACAAAGCGAGGTGGTGACGGGAATAAAACCAACATTTGCAACACAAATCCCACGAGTCGGGCATTCTAATAACATTACCAACTTTCTCAATAGTCTATTATATGAATAAAGTTTTGCGGGAAACACACTTATATACAAACCAGCACAATAGAAATTTATATCGAATAAGTTATAACTCGTAAATGGAGTTTAAAAACTGCTCCGTACATCTAACAATGTGTTCTGGCTCTGCAGTTATGTAATTCACGTATATGGACGATTAAGCTTGTTGATTTCAAGTTAAAACGTTTGCGGATACAAACTGAACGTCTCGGTTCGTGAGGTAGACTTGAATAGGGGACGATTTTCTTCGATATTTTCATAATACTCGTTCCGTCAATCTTCTAGCGGAGGTTCGGTAAACTACGGCCAGACAATGTTCTCTCATCCCATGCGTATCTCACAATCTGGCCCAACCCATGGCAAGACTTCTTCATACAAAACATCTTCGTAAATAATCTTTAATGAAGAAATAAAGACGAAAACAGAATCGTCACGAAAGTAAGGAAATGTTCGCCGATCCCCAGCTAAGTGTTATTGTCAAACTTGAACAGTTTTTTTTCCCTCCCCTGGAGTAAACACATGTCTGCAGCACGGCACATCCACTTGGCATGTCTTCGAGTCAACAACCTGGCTAAGATCTTTGCTCTATGTTCTGTAGGGTATAACTTGACATGGACCATTAACAACGACCTAGCATATAGGCTTTCTGTGGCAATACCGTATAAATCAATAATCATATAACCTGTAATGTTACATTGAGTTTAAATTCTTTGCTTGTGGCATTACATTTGGAAAGAGGTAACAAGAGTAAAACTAGTTATGTTTCAAGTTCCATTAACAACGAGTCTAAACTCTTTGCTTGTTTGTGACACTTCAGTCATGAGTCTAAGCTCTTTGCTAGTGACACGTTATCAAGCTCTTTGCTTGTTTGTGACACTACAGTCAGGTCACGTTACAACAACGCACCTAAGCTCTTTGCTAGTGACACGTTATCAAGCTCTTTGCTTGTTTGTGACACTACAGTCAGAAGGGTATAACATGTTACGTTACATCATCAACAACAACAATGAGTCTAGTAAGCTCTTTGCTAATGACACGCTATCAAACGCTTTGCTTTGTGACAATAAAGAGTCAGAAAAGGGTATAGCATGTCACATTACATCAACAACAATGCTTGTAAGCTCTGAAGAGTAGAATCTTTAATTTAGTGCATTCCGCAATGCTAAGGGGATTGAATAGAATCCAATATCGCATTAGAAGCTGTGATTAAAAGCAAATCTCTTTCAGAAAGACATCTGCGAAAGTGTGCCTTCATTATTGTCAGTAGGGGAAGAAGGGACATCAAATCCCGTACATATGACATGGATTTTGTACACTTTCACTCCGAACCTTAATTTTCCCATGTCTCGAATAGGACACGAGACATCAGCATAGATCGGACTAGCACAACAATGTTTTACTAGTATCTGTTTCAGGCTCAGGTCACAACGCGGCTAAATATGTCAACAGTTCATTGAACCACGAAACATCAAGACTAACATGTGTGCAGTGGTGGCGCTACCAAAGAAGTTGTAACGAAATCCACCATCAACCAACGTCTTTGACAGCTAGGTCAGGTTTGCAGTCTCGTCGCCCACAAAAACATCGGTAGGTTATGCAAACACAAAACAAAAACACACAGGAAGACGCCAAACAAGAGCGTCTGTGATTGTTGGATGTGACTTTGTGTGCAACCGTAGATGTCTGTCTTAGATTCATGGCGGTCTTTTACTGTTTTATGGGCGCTTTTTTCAAATTTTTTCACTTCACGTTATACATATACGTTTATATTAAATAGTCTTACACGCTGTAAGTATTTTTGTAACGATTCTACCGAAATATATTGTTCTATTGGAAACAGACAAATTGTTTTTCCTCCTTCCTTCATATATAGACCCAACAGGCACGAATCACAGTCACACACAAACGTTTTTTTTATCTCGATACATACAAAACGGCTAACGTTAAGATACATTAAATGGTGGACTTTGTAACGGGTTTAACCGAAATTGATTATTTTCAAAACGACGCGAGTTCCAATCGAATAAAATATACTTAAGTTGCTAGGTAAAAATTCCATGCATGTAATTTTCCCATATAGAAAGTATATCCTTAGCAACAATGGGCGCCCCAATGCGTAGGTGACGGACTATGATTACGGACCTAATTTCTCTAGGACACATTTAGGTTTACTTTGTACTCATTTTAATGCGACCTAGGGCCGGTATTTCAATGTCCAGTTAGAATCTACTTTTCAGTTAAATTGTTTTCACCATGACAACGGCCAATAGAAATACACCGAACCGGGCTTACCTGACAGTTAAATTTACTTGACACTTTAACTGGACATTGAAATATCGGCCCCTAAACAGACAGAATCGAAGATTTTGAAGGATACGTGAAATTCTAAAATGTAGAATCACTTTGAGGGTTGAAAGAATTTGCCACAGACCTATACCCTTGCGAATTTCAAGCCAGCACGTCCGTTCCAATCCAACCTAATTAACCCGCAATAAATACGGTATAGCTTCGCGTACAGGCCTATAAACACACACACTCCGCACGTCCAGCTATACTAAAGCACGGTTTACTGCGATACACCGAGACAGTTAATGACATTGCCCGCGCGAAATTTAACTACCTATGCGAACACAACTCGGTTTTGTTCGCTTTCAACGGTGGGTTAATGGGTTCGGTTTATGGGTGTGATTCGTTGTGCCAGCGTGCTTGCCTGTTTGCCTGACTTGTTCCTGCTTTTTCCTGTAGGTAGGTTGCAGAGAATGAACGCAACAGTTGTCTCTCAGTTGAGAAACTACTTGCACGGGATTACGCTTTGTCATTAAGAAGAGATCAGACACGTTTTACAGTTGGCAGGAGTCTTTTTCTAAAGATCAGCCACATGTAATTTATATACAAATTTACGTACGAGATCAGAAAATATTAATGAACGTACCCCTATTAGAAGATAATCAACACCTTACAGATCAGCTATTAAAACATGTATTAATTTATTGTTCATGTCTTATTACAGAATCCAAAATTTTTAAAATACATACAATCTTTTTATATTTTGTCTTTAGGAAATGCGACTGTAGAAACCTACAATTCTGTAACGGTTGCGTATAGTTGTGGCCATATGTGCTATATCGTTCGGCCGTGTAGAATCCATGTAACAAAGACAAGCACGTATTTAATACTGTACTGTTGTTTTGTTTGTGTTGCTCTCTCGGCACCAGTTCAGTACTAATTCCTCCCGCCGCGAGCGTCCCCGTCGCTCTATCCACACAGTATAAGAATGCGAGGCTCGTCGCTCGAAAAGTAATAACAACCGGGGGGAGTGATTCAATCGGACGAGCGCAGAGAAGAGAAGAGAAGAGAAGAGACAACACTGATGTCGATGTGATTGATTTAATCACGTGACTCCGGCGTGCGTAGCGGCCGTGCCGGCTGTTTGTGAGGGGGGGGAGGGAGGGGGGGGGGGGGGGGGGGGAAATCAGTCACAGATGCTCGGCGACGCGTTGAGGACGAGATACGATCGGAATCATCCCCTTCTTAAGGGTTGTGAAGCGCGAGCTTAGACTCATTGAGAACACAAGGAGAACGAGGTACATAGGATGTTATCAAATTTAAAAATACCGTTCCACGTGGTGATCGATGCCCGCAAAGAGGGCTCTACTAGTGCATTTCTTTAATAACAGCCCTTTGCTCATTCATAATGGTCTAGCCTGTCCCTCTTCTCATTCTCATTCATATCAACTCTCTTTGTGACCATAACCACTCAGTAATATTTGCCGTAACGCTCACCAAACTCCCAAGCCCCCACTGCCCAAATACCCCTCCAACGCCCCCAACTCCCTAACTGCCTTCCTTATGAGGACCTCGGCGATGAGTGATGGGTATGATTATGCCGACGTCATATCGAGTACGTCGTTAAACACGAGACGGGTCGGCATCAAACAATTCCACACGTCACTACAAACAACCAGAGTCGATAAAGAAGTTCTCCCCCCGCATCGACGCTGTAAGGGAGCCAGTACGCATACGTGCGTCTTACAATACGCATTGAACCGACTGACGCATGCCAGAACATTATAAAACAACTGCAGTATCATTAAAGAACTTAACAACGCCGAGTTAGCTGGGGATATAGGGCCCAACCTCGATTATATAACTACTAACTTACGATCTTACTTAGCACTGTTTTATCGTCACAGCTACGGGTATAAATTGTGTGTTAAGCTTAATAGGCTAATAAAAACACTTTAATCGAGCATTCTGTGTAACTTTACAAGTCTCATAGACGGATAAACTCAAGATTTACTAGTTTATTAAATTAACTACATTTTTATTAGCTTTTTCTCAAGTTTGAGATTACGTGTACCGTGTTTGAAGCGCAGTTACAGTTCTGAAATTATAATAATGTAATTTATGTAGTCTAAGCCTACAACATTAGAAATGGTATATAGGTATACTAGAGCAACCTACAAACCATATTATGTCGGGTCTAGTTTCAGTTTTCCCCTCACGACATACGAGCACGTGTAAGGCTAACGACAGACAGCCCCTGGGAGGATGAAAGGTCGTCCCCCCTCCCCCCCCCCCCACCCCATATAACCCAACTTACCTCAAAGCTCAAAAGTACCTGTGAGTGGTCCTAGGAACCCCGCAGTGTTATTATTAGTACATGGCAAACATTCAAACGCTCCACCGACTCTAGTTGGAGCTCAACTCCGTCGTGTCGTTATGAGCGACGCCTGGCGGACCTGAGCCCCTCAACGACAACGACAGAGCCGTAAAGCTAAAACCAATGCGACGCGCCTTCGTAAATATAGGAGATTTGGGGAATGGGGCGGGGGTGGGGGCGCTAGACTAAAGAGCGCGTACGCGGCGGTGTTACCTGCGATGCGAGCACCCCCCCCCCCCCCGCGAAGACACGTCTGCGTGAGATAAAGGAAGTGCAAACACTTAGGGAACGCGCGGCACGTTTCGCGTTGTATACAAGAAAAGCGTAAAACACATTTCAATGTTGGAACATTCGTTTGGGAGATTTGTTTTTTTTAGACGTTTTCTAAAGGTGTTCACACCTTGTCGAACACTTTGCATAATTGAGATTTTCGAGTAATTGACTGTCGGAAACGTGATGAAAAAATAAATGTAAAAATTTGTTTAAATAAATGTATATTTCGATGGCCCCGGGATATGGTTTGGCCCAGCGTAGCTCGGCTGTCGTATATGAAGCGAATACAGAATACAAGAGCCAACGATAGCTAAATGCGCCGTTGTACAACAATAATCATCACGACATAGTACGGAACATAATACAACATTCATTATGTACCGGGTACATAGGTTATAGCGCGTACTCGCTTAAGTTTACCGCCTTGGTGGAGGTGCCGGTCCAGAAGTTACAGCGGAAACTTGCTAACACTTAACGCGCCAAGACGGTTCAAATCAAATTCACCGTTCATATAAAGGCACGATGTATCGGCAGATTTAATTAAATAGTCAAAAGTTAAAAAAACCCACCCCTAACCGGGAATCGAACTCTGAACTTGTTGACCTTGTTGATTCTGGCATTTGTCCGCAGGTGTTCGCACTGTCCAATCACTGATTCATATGTTTCGTATTTGAAATATCCATCTTTGATTGGTTATCGCTCACTCGCCGATGGTGTTCGAAGCCTACAGGGTTGGTTTAGTCACTTACTTAAAGTCCCCCACTGCAAATCAGTTTAGTTACTGAGTGGGTAGACTCTAAATGTGAATTTATTTATTTTATTTATTTATGCATGGAATCACACACAGGACTATAACAAGCCAGTCACATGTTTGTTCTATATTAGAGTTTAACGTCTACCTTGACAATCTGTCTACAGACAATTACTCTGTGTGATGTGTGACATGACCCACTTGGCCCTAAGCCCTCACGCACGCCCTCACGCACACTCACGCAGTCTACACCGCACCTGCGCGTCAACGCAACATTCGTCTCTCTCTCTCTCCCACCACTCAGCGCTCACAAACAATAACATTGAAGTCTACATCCATCCATTACATAACACTGTTTTCATAGTTCACCAGTTGGGAGGTATTCGGCGCCGTCACACCTTCTAGCGGCAGAGATTGTAATTATACTAGGAGAATAGGCTATTTTTGTATAGACATATCAACGAATGCATTATTCATATACAGGTAAAGTCCACACTGCCTTGTGGATACTGACGTCATAGATGAGCGAGACATTGTCCAATCAAATGGCAGTATTTTAAAAAGCTACCCGCTGATTAGCACCGATTCTATATATCTATTACGTCAGCATTCACACGGTTGTTGTGGAACCACAATGATAATAGCTTCATTACTATAGGGCACTAGCAACACCGAAAGACAACAATGGAACAAATGAATTGAACTGATGGACAAACCATCAGCTGTCAAAATAATAAAATTGCAACCATAGAAAAAAAACAAGTTTATCAATAGTAACTGCTCGCCATTTAAAACTTTAAATAATAGACAACGACTAAGTGAAAGTTTTTTATGTGTATTTGTTTGTTTTTGTTTTGTTTTCCAAAATCAGACGAAATTATTTTTTGACAGCTTGTTGTTTGTCCATCGATTCAATTCATTTGTTTCATTGTTGTCTTTTGGTGTTGCTAGTGCCCTATTGGATTTGCTGTTGTGTTTTCTCGTAAAAATATGCATTTCGGGCTTCTGGGCCCGGATTAACAAGAGGTCCTAAGTCTTTTTCTGGTGTGAACTCTAAGACCGGTCTAACTTTAGATTTATTGTAAAACCAGACCCAGGTCACATGAAGATGTTACTAATTCCTGGTGAGAACAAGGACACAATAACCATTTCCATAATATGTTTTAAAATCTGTTCTAAGATATTTTCCTGGATTCCCAAGAGATTAAATTCAAAGTTTGGTCGTTCTAAGAGTTAAGACCAAAAAAAGACTTAGGACCTCTTGTGAATCCGGGCCCAGGTCTATATGTGGAATGATTGTTTAGGAATCGTTTCTCGATAAGACCAATAACTTTTCAAAACATGTCAATGTATCCAATACATACACAGAGAATAAACTCTGGGGGGTGGGGGGAGGCAACCGCCCACAACGCCCCGCGGGAAGCGCAGTCTGTCGGCGACAGTTTGTGTGACGGAATCAGCTGCCCCGGTCGTCGGTCGAGGCCCGCGGTCTCGTAATACGATCGGTCGAGTCAACATTGTCGAGTCGACCTCTCGATAATATCAAAGCGATCTCTCGCTTGTTGACCTTTCCTGCGACAACATTTCGTGACGTCACGCGCGTACACATTGCTTGGCATAACATGTCGCTTCTGCTTTCCCTTGACTTGTGTACACAGATCTGTAGGCGATATGACGATAGGGGTGGCTCCAACTCGGGAGGCCGTTGGTTCGATTCCGGCCACCGGGAGTCTAAACTGAACGTTTCCCGAGGTTTTCCAAAGTCGTAAAGGCGAATGCCGTGAGTCCTTCTAACATGTCGTGGATCCAAATATATCTATTTAGTTAGTCACCTGTAGAAGGGCACATCAGGTAAATCTTATGTTCGCCTTACGGCAGGGATATCTACCAGAACTTATGATTGTTCTGTGACGTGTTCATTTTAACGGAATGGACTCGTTTCAATCCTGAATTCGTGCGAATTTATCATTGTTTAATAATATATCAAGATCGCTACACCATATATTGCATACTATCAGAATAGTGTAGTGAGATGTGGTTCCTTTTTCGCTATACATGACATTTTTAGTTGTTATATAACTTATACTTATTATATACAGGGTAGGGTCGTTTTTATACTTGAACTTCCCTCCACCTTCAGGCTTTTATGATTTTAAAGTTTAAATATTTGTAAAAGAGCAAAGTTAAAGTTGTTACCGTATTAGTTTGTTAAGAATAAAGTGAAAGGTCTCATGAATTTCAGGCGAGTAAAATAGAAACTCGAGTCGGGCGAGACTCCCGTGGGTTCTTAATTAACAGTGACACGTCACACGGCGCCTCGCAGGGAGTTAGGCCACCCGCGGCGCTGTGTAGTTACACTCTAGTCCGCGCGGCGCTGCAGTCGCTTTGTTCCACAGTCCGACGCCATTGATGAGTGAGGCATTGACCAATGATTTTCAACATCTATAGTAGGTTAGATCGCCAGTCCCCCAACCTTCCACTCAGTAGCAAGCGTAGCGATTTGAAGCCATCTTTAAACTGGCAATTTACATGCTAATTTGGACCTTTTAGTACTGCTAGCGCTGCCAATGGCAGAAAGTCGCATTAGAAACTCCTATCCCCGCCTGTGTTATTTGCCCATTTCAAGATGGCATCAAAGTGATACGCCTGCATGCAGCTGCTAGCCTGGCGATCTAGCCTACTATAGATGTTGAAAATCATTGGCATTGGCCAACCAAATGTCAGTACATTTGAAAAAGCCGATCGACGAATTTTTTTTGCCATTGGTAACTATCAGCACAAGATGTGTTATATTCTGGCCAAATCAAGGCCCGGTATTATGAGCTTTGGATACATATTTAGAAAGCTGCTGCTATCTTTTTTCCAGATGATAACAACCAATGGGAAGCCTGCTTTCCTTGGTAATAACAAGTAGCTTACTGAATATTTATCCGAAGTTTATAATCATAATAATTAAATCAATCTTGTAAATTTAATGCTAAATGTGTAACATCAACAATAAGCAGCCAGAAAATTTAAGGTCTGGTAAAGAAGGTTTTCTCTATCCAACAATTGATTCATAATCATCGGTGTCTGCATCAACTGTGTTACAATAGAATTAAACAGTCTGGCAAGATGTAGTTTATGTGTTGTAGAAACTCTCTTGGAACACGATCAAGACAACTTTTTATTGCTCGAATTTATAGACGCAACACTACACTATACAATTCGATAGCGGCGAGATATCGCAGTAGTCTACACGCCTCATCTATCGACTCTCGATATAATCGACATCGTTGACGTGGTCGTTCACACCCCACGGGCAGGCATGCCCAAGTTTCTTGGCACAGACGATGTCTCGCACAACCCCTTGGTTGTTATTCACCACCCCCAGACAGACTAACGTGATAATCACAGACAACAGGGCGAGATTTAATCAACGCTCTAGATGTGATTAATTTTTAATTCATAACTTGACGCGCCGCCACTGGGTTCCGCCACTGGGTACCGAGCTAACGATGAATTATCTCTCTCGTAATGGAAACCGTTAAGAGAAAAACAAGACTTGCGCGGCTAAACAAACAATTTTCTTCTCACACATTTTAATGTATAAATTACTTAGATAGTTAGATTGTTCTTTTTCTGGGAAACGGTTAACACAGTTACAGTTACGCAAACACAGTTGGTCTCGCCAGTTCTCATTGGCTGAGAATCCTGGTCCATGCAGACGCAAGTATTGAGTTGAATTAATTTTCGTACGAATTCTCAATCTCCTGCTAAACCTGTTAAAAACTATTAGCGTTTGGTTTTAGTTTTGACCACTAGAAATACGTCAAATACACAATATTATTATAAACGATCATTATGATGAAAATGTACAAAGTGTGTTGATAATGCTTAGTATAGTGACATAGTCTATCAAGGCGAAAACCTAGTCTGCACTGTATACTTAAGTAATGTATTTAGCATATCAGCATAACTTGTACACGGTCTTATATAGATTTAAGTACGAGATGTGCATTAGGTATAGGAGACCGTATGACAGGCAGAGTGCGCTGTGAGCGATGACGTTCAGTTTGCCTGTTATATCTAGCCCAGCCTCCGTTAAGTGCTCCAAATCTTATATGTTTAGTATATAATTTACTGTAATTTTTATTATTGACAACTTAAGCACTTGAAACTTACTTATTAATTAGTGTTTGAAGATAAATAAAAATCAGCTGAAGAATCCAAAAACAAGTGAAACCTGGTACAATGGTTGATGGAATAACACAGTCTACCACACTCTTCGCGCGCGGGTAAGGTTAAGCCGTCCCACAGCCGTCTGTATTTACACGACATCATAATTGTATGCGTCAAGTGAGGGGCATACTGACATTTGTGTCAACAGGAACGCTCACAGCGCTGCTGTCATACGGTCTCCTATCGTTACACTAACATTGCATAGTGCATGGACAAATACCTTACTAACCAGCTGCGCTAGTTACTAAGGTATTTGGTATGGACTAGGTAATACATCAGAGATCGCGCTCTCTACACGTGTTGCGGGTAAACTAACAGACTGCAAGATGCACCAATCAGGTCTGAGCCGCATGTGACGTCACAAGCCACGAGGGAGACGGACGGACGGACGGACGGAAGACGAATGGCGTATTTGTTTTTTCCTTCAAGGAAGCGCTGTGAAAACACATTGACATCAGCTGTCGGATGGATCCAACGCGCCGTGAGAAAGACAGAGATTTAATGGACACCACGTCCACTTGGCTGTGTCTATCTAAGGTTGGAATTCATAGTCGGCCCCTACACCTAGGGGCACCCATTGTTGCTATGGATTTGTTTTGTTTATGGGAAATAACATGCAAACAATTGTTACCTTGGTAACAATGGGCGCCCCTAGGTGTAGGGGCCGACTATGAATTCCAACCTAACTGTCTGTCTGTCTGTCTCAAGGACCTTTTAGGGGGGTCTACGAACCCTACCACACGAGTAGGTGCTTAAGGCGGGTGTGTATGTCCATCACTGTGAAGGACCTTTTAGGAAGTGTCTTCGAACTATACAAGCAAAGTCCTAACGCGATTGTTTAAGTCGGGATATATCCAAGATAATCCTTGCAAATTAAGGACATAACGCATACATAGCTTTTAACTGAATCAATAGAAACTTTGAAAGGAGATTTCGAATATCTTTTTAACTCAAGTCAAAAAATACAGTATACAATCATCAGACACACTGAGAAGTAGGTACTGCTCTTTAAGGCCCGGTTTCACCAAAGTATTTAAATCGGAGATTGGCTTGATCGGCGCCGTCACCAACTTTACATAAACAAATAATTTTGCATGTATTGAAAACATTGCATGTGGTTGCATTACAAAATTGATTAATTTATTAGTGTCAGCTATGAGTAGCTATAAAATATCATACTGTTATTACTGGTATTTAAACTAATTTGCATGAAAAACGAAAAAATGTAATCAGTACGTCACCAACAAAAGTTCTTTCAGATTGGCAATAAATGTCTGACACGTGTTTAGTCATTTGTTTTGCATTATTGGATCCTTACGTAAAATGCATACAGAAGGCCATGACCGAAGTTTATTATCTAAAAAGAAATTCATGCTCTGTATTCAAATCAGTACAACAATGGATATTCGATCTTTCTGTCGTCCCTTTGTTTTGATTTCATGTTTATTTACAAGAACAAATGAACGTTGCGACGAAGTTACAATAAGAAGCAAACTTTAGAATATAAATCATTGTACGAATTATGAACATATTTCATTATCGAGTGTAAATACCTGCAATAATGTCAGGCTATTTTATATCTACTCTAAAACTGACGCTTATTAATCACTAAATTCTGAAATATAACAATATAAAATATTTTTACTGAATGAAACATTATTTTGTTATGTGAAGTTGGTGATGGCGCCGATCAAGCTAATCTCCGATTTAGATATGTTGGTGAAACCGGGCCTAAGTAAATTAATGTGTGTATTATTCAAACTCTTAATTATATCGAGTTTGCAGAGAAATAGAAAATGAATTTTCTTCAAACCGAACAAAAAAACTAAGCATGAATACATTTTGCGAGAAACGTTTAAAAGAATGTGCATTATTTTGTTCAATTGTTATTCAGTCCCCACGTTATTAAGAGAGGATCGCCAACGGAATGTCCGCGTGCAGATCCCTCCCTCGTCGCTGCTATAACGAAACTTTGCCCCCCCCCCCCCCCCCTCATTGGATGCACACGTGACTACCACACTCGCTCATGCTCGCGATAAGAACGTCCATTTAATGAATGTGTCTGTTGGTTCTCAGAACATCCCCCCCCCCCCCCCTTGTCAAACAGACAACTTCGGTATTTTTAAATAACCCCCCTCGCTTTCTATAGATAAGAGCGCGAATTGAAAAAGTTTGTCCTTCATCGTCCGGACATGTTTACGAACGTGCCCCGTGCGTGACCAGTGTGTCCGTTATCCGGCCGAGGGACAAATACCCGCTTACTATATTACATTCCTCCATGTTTGGGTCAGAGGGGGGGGGGGGGGGGGCGCCTGGACGCTGTCACGTCCCAGCTTCCCCCCCCCCCTCCCTTATATGTCCCTCAACAACGACCACGTCACAGTCGTTTGTTATACTAACGGCGTCCAGCCAGACATTACATTTAATTAAAATACAAATATGAACGATGTATAATATATTATAATATATAATATAATATAATATATTTATATTATATAATATAATATAATATATTTATATTATATAATATAATATATCTATAATATATAATATTTATTATATAATATATATATTTTCAATATATATATAATTATTTCCATATATAATATATATAATATATTTTCAACCAGGCCGAGGTCCCACTATTGCACATTTAATATAATCATTATTATGGTGATTGATGAATGATTATGAAGAAGAGATGAAGAGAAACCTGGTATACCGGGACGTAGCCTACTCCTCTCGAAAAGTAGACCTTGACGCTTTACGTCTCTTCCGAAAGAAGGTGGTGTAACTTTGACCAGTCACACACACAGCCACGTACAGTAAGAGTAGACTACGTGTTGGTCCGGTCTGCATACTACCAGTACCCGTCGTCGTCGACTAACTAGACCCCTTCAATTACTCCTCAATTACAATTACTCAATTACTCTAAGTACTACGGCATATTACAGCCTTCGTATGTCGTAGCCCTCTTCTCTTATACGGCTCTGTTAATATTTACAGTGGAAATAATAATGCTAATTTCTGTACGCACGCAAACTCGTCATGGAAAGAAAATATTGCCGAGCACAGAACGAATAGTTGTTGGTTCACATTGTTGTTTTAGGTTGTTTTCCACTGCCTCGACGAAGAAAACGTGTATTGTAGTGTTTATCTTTCGCTACACCAAACAAGTACGACTATCCCAACGATGTGTCCTAAATGTTCTGGTATAGAGGGTGCGTTAATATGGGTGACCCTGTCGGGTACAATAAGCGTTATAACTCACTCGCTCACATGTTTTATATATTATAGACTGTAGAGACCAGTGGGCCCGGATTCACAAAATGTCCCAAGTCTTTTTTTGATCTTATCTGTAAGACCGGCCTAGCTTTGAACCTCTTGTGAATGCATAAAAATAGCTGAGAACATACTTTAAAACATATTATTGGAATGCTCATTGTGTCCTTGTTCCTACCAGGAATTAGTAACTTCTTCATGTGACCTGGGTCTGGTTTTACAGGAGGTCCAGAGTTAGGCCGGTCTTAGAAGAAAAAGACTTAGGATATCTTGTGAATCCGGGCCCAGTGTTAGACTACGCTGTCGAAAGCAGAAGAGGTGACAAAAATCTGTGTAAATGATGCGAGACGTGAATGTGTTTACATTCTTAACGAGTACACTATCGTCTCGATAGCCCTACGTGCACGACGCCTCCACCTGTGTAGCGCGCGGTAGAGGACGCCGGGAGTCTCAACACAAGCGTCGTGGCGGCGGCGGCGGAGGTGAATGAATGGACCGATAACGACGTGACACCCCCCGGGGGGAGGGGAGGGGGGAGCCTACTGCATGTGCCCCCCCCCCCCCCCCGGACATAAATCCGTTGCCCGTAGGAACGCCTCACGTCGGAAAGTTTGTCCCCGCAACATATTTCCATCGATTCATCTCTGGGCATCCCACGGGAACAACGAGGGAAGACCTGGACCTATCGTGTTGCATAGCGTTACACCCCTTCGTGCGTGTCTGACGATAAAGTGTGTAGAGAGCTGCATGTGTGACTCTACAGTAGCGCCATCGTGTTCGAGGCACTGTATACACGTCGCACTAGATGTGAGAGTAGCGACATCTCTGGGTATCCCACGGGAACAACGGGAAGACCTGGACCTATCGTGTTGCATAGCGTTACACCCCTCCGTGCGTGTCTGACGATAAAGTGCGTAGAGAGCTGCATGTGTGACTCTACAGTAGCGCCATCGTGTTCGAGGCACTGTATATACGTCGCACTAGATGTGAGAGTAGCGACATCTCTGGGTATCCCACGGGAACAACGAGGGAAGACCTGGACCTATCGTGTTGCATAGCGTTACACCCCTTCGTGCGTGTCTGACGATAAAGTGTGTAGAGAGCTGCATGTGTGACTCTACAGTAGCGCCATCGTGTTCGAGGCACTGTATACACGTCGCACTAGATGTGAGAGTAGCGACATCTCTGGGTATCCCACGGGAACAACGGGAAGACCTGGACCTATCGTGTTGCATAGCGTTACACCCCTCCGTGCGTGTCTGACGATAAAGTGCGTAGAGAGCTGCATGTGTGACTCTACAGTAGCGCCATCGTGTTCGAGGCACTGTATATACGTCGCACTAGATGTGAGAGTAGCGACATCTCTGGGCATCCCACAGGAACAACGCGGGAAGACCTGGACCTATCGTGTTGCATAGCGTTACACCCCTCCGTGCGTGTCTGACGATAAAGTGTGTAGAGAGCTGCATGTGTGACTCTACAGTAGCGCCATCGTGTTCGAGGCACTGTATATACGTCGCACTAGATGTGAGAGTAGCGACATCTCTGGGCATCCCACGGGAAGACCTGGACCTATCGTGTTGCATAGCGTTACACCCCTTCGTGCGTGTCTGACGATAAAGTGCGTAGAGAACTGCATGTGTGACTCTACAGTAGCGCCATCGTGTTCGAGGCACTGTATATACGTCGCACTAGATGCGAGAGTAGCGACAATTTGCAACCATCTTCCATCGCCTGTCGCTATGGAGTGTTTGGGGCTTGTGACAGACAGACGTTGCTGTAACTACAAGAGTAGAAAGCCCGGATGACACAGAAGCAAGATTGAACGATGACAGCTACTCCACAAAACGATATATATATACTGTGTGTTTAGTCCTTGTATCTTCTGCCCTCCCTTCTCGATAGCGAAGTGAAACACCTTTGCCCTACGCCATCCAAACATCCCGTAAGATTCTACTTGTTGGTAAACGTTTGGGCCAAGACGAAGATTGTCAAGATAAAATCAGAAGCGCGACTCGAGTATGAATTATTATTAGAGACTTGAAATATATTAGTTTGTTTCCCATGTGGATGACTATGTAATCTGTATATATAATCAGAACATAAGACATCCACAGTAGCCATGTTATATAAAGCAACATCGTAACCTAATAGAGAAAGTCAAAAGAAATACAAGAAAATTAATAAAAAATATATAACAACTGCAAGGTATCAAGAGAAGATACAAACTTAATGAATATATGAATTACAAATAACAATTACAATGCGACTGTTTTGAGTAGTACAAATATGGCATATATTCTAGTTATCTTGTCCGCAACGCATTATATACACCCCAGGGATCCGGTTCAACTCCAACTACACCCGGTGTAAATACCAGGCAGGCTCTCACTTAAAACGTGGCCCCCACAGTCATTACCATAAGCCGTAGTCATCAACATTTAAGGGGCTTACCTCACTAAACACGCGCATCAAACTTAGTGGGTGTGTGTGGTTAATATCAGGCTATAGTACTTCCATTATCGTGATGATAGTAATCTTAACGTAGCCTGTAGGAATACTGAAACATCCATGGGTCTGATGTACTGTACAGTATGCGACATAAGAAAATCAACGGTATGTGACAACATGTTTTTACTCTTTTGCAATCAAGTTTTATTCCAATTTTTACCAGTCGTTATTTATCGTCATCGTATGTACATTCTATTGATTCGCTCATTATTTAGCCCACAAAATAATAAAAGGCTGGATGCAGGAGAGAGATTACAGTAAACTCATGTTTTGTCCGACCCTTGATTTACTTATATCGACGAGTATACAACGGCAAATACACTTTGTGGAAAGCCGCTTTTCCTCTAGAATAATATAAAAAATAAAAATTCTCAAAAAATTTGTTTTTAATCAAAGTTTTAAAATTTAAAGTTTCAAATATTAATCAAAGTCCGTAGTTTTTTTTTTTAATGCAGAGATTTGACAAAACTACACTATATTTTACAAGAATTACATATAGGTATAAAAGCTTAATGATTTTAGTTCAAGACATTGCCAACACCTTGTTTGTAAAGGCTGGTCTACACAGATTTTTAAGACATATACGATTTAAGGTTTAACGCGTAGTCGTAAAGTTGGATCATAGGAAACACGTACTGGCGTTCACACAAAGTTTTAGTTTTAAGTTGTTTTCATTGTTGTTTTTAAAACAACGTCTTAAAACCTTATGCATTATGTCTTCAAAATCTGTGTGGACCAGCCTATCAACATCATAGTCCAGACTAGAATCATCCAAAAAATGCTTTATTCATGCAATACCAAATATTATCGGTAGGCTATATATTTTCCCGCCCCAACTGTCCAGTACATTTACACCACTCGTTGCAGCAGCCCTCCACCCTGGCGACACGGCCTACATACAGTACATGTGTGACGTCAAATGACGGACGCGTCTACTTGTCGACAACCAACACTTGTTGCCATCTGTTTAGACGTATCCGAATGTCGACAACCCTTCACAATTTATGCGACACTAAATCAGCAACGTGCCGCTGTGTTTGTTTGTTTACCCTATACGGTGTAGCGAACTCGGTGTAACCGAACACTCGAGGGGTACTTACACCGACATCCGCGGGTGGTTCGGAATATTATTTGAGTTCACTCATATCAACAGTATGAAACGTGGAATGATGAAGTATTTCAATGGGGACCGATGTTATTTATAATAGCATTGGTATATTTTAGTGTTTAAGTGGAGTTATCCATGTTGTTGAAAATACACACACAAGTGATAGAAAATTCAGAAAGTATCTAATTTAAATTCATTCGAATAATATTTACCTTAAAAGTGTAGGTTTTATGACTAGATTTTGGTCTACTATTTGTAATAGTCAAACAAGTATAGGGCGGAATGCACATGTCATGCTAAGAGCACAAGACTCGATTCCAAAAATAGCCATGTGGCCATGTTTTCTTTCGAACAAACATTGAATATGCACCAGTCAGAGAAAGATACGACAATGGAGTTGCCTAGCAACACATTGTTTGTCCGCCTGTGATGTCACAACTTGTGCTCTAATTCATTGACCAAACTATTTGATTTCTTTGGAATTAATGGATATTAGTTGCCTCCTCGAGGTGTTTTCGGTGACTTCTAGCAGGCAGTGCTCAGTGGCCGGAACGCTCGCAGCACTGCAGCCTCCCCATATCGTCAAATCATGCACAAAAAAATGCCGCTAACCTTCTTGCTTTACAATGCGAGTACAAAAAACAAAAGACAATATTCCCTTTAAACGTGATATGTCTAGAGGAAGGGACCTCCCCTCCCCCCCACCCACCTTCTAAAAGACACACATGCTATCACGTGCAATGACGTCATCCACTGAAAGGTGGATGAACTACTCACTCAAGTTGGCCAACAACAAAAAAAACCGCAAACGCAGTTTAAAACACTCTGGAGAGAAAGATGAGGCATATATTTTTATTTCGCTTCAGCGAAAGATCTGCAGCCTGTTAGAATCTGGGCTGGGCTAGATACTCTCTCTCCAGAAGTAGGTTCAAGTTGTTTCCATGTAGGGAGGGCTTTTATTAAGAAAACTACCCCATTTAAAATTCAAAATAGTCCCGTCGGTTGCGCTGGACAAGGGTTATTTGGGCAGATTGCCAGCCCCCCCCCCCCCCCCAGCCCCCCGGCAGCCAGCCCGGAGGCCTATTCGCCTTACGCTAAGCTCTATCTTCTCATCTCTTCTGCGCCACTTTCGCCGCTCTATATACGACTGTGCTGCCCCCAGCGGCTTGTCCAAAGTAGTATACACTTCTCCTCCGACACAACAAAACACAAGTATAATCACTAAACCCAACCATCGGAGAACACAACTAATAATTACTTTTCAACTTGATTATAGAAACAAACTGACACCTAAATATACTATTGTTTTTGTTTTTCATTTGTAGAGCTTACGACTGATATGAGGTATGTAGACCATGTCGAAAATCGCATGGAAAGACAGTATAAAGCCATTACCTTCAGTATTTCCAATCAATATGGCGTAATTTTTGTTTCGTGTTCATCAATCCGAATATTGATTTCAACACTGAGCTGCACTCGATTACTTGGCTGTTAAACTTATCTGTTTCATTAACATCACAACCGTGAAGCACAAACCGATAGTGTGAGAAACATTCCCTCGTTATCTCCTAATGAAGCCAGAGTGTGACCTAATATCCCCCCCCCCCCCCTCCCCTCTGATGCAGTTATTGGGGCACTAAATACCCCCTGACCACACGGTCGTTATGCCCAGGGGGGATGTAAATGATTATCTGTATAATTGCATTTAAAAATCCCGGGTGTAGATTATGGCGATAATAAAGAGCAGCAGACGGTTGTACAGTCACGGCAGGTCACGATGGGTCTCTCAAGAGAGATGTGACGTCACTTCCCCCCCCCCCTCTTCCCCTTAGATAGACGACCGAACAACATGTTTAAACACGTAGGAAAACTTGAGGGTATAATACTTAGTTCCCGTGAAACAATATGCGAATGACAACATCGAAATGTGAAAATAAGCAGAACCTCAGGGCGATTCTGTATGGGTGACAATAAATTTATCAGCGGTTTTGGTCGTTACTGATGAAGGCGAATGCAAGGCGGTGATTGGCTCCTTCTAACAACTGAAACCAGTGATAAACGTATCGTCACTCATTCAGAATCTGTGCCCTATACAGATTGAGTCAGACTGAATTCGAAATTTGTATAAATTGGAAATACCCAAAATGTATTATATGTTTTTAAAGAAGAAAATCACGGAAAATCAGAGTTTTATTTTAACCATAATAACATATTATGATGAAGATGATTTCACAGATAAATATCACCTGTGTTGGATTCATATTTTGTCGCCAGAATGCGCACAGACTTTCTAGTGTAGAGATCCTACATAAACGTTTGGACAAAGGTTTATATTATATCGGATCTCCATTCTAGTGCCGTATAGGACATGTTACGCGCAGTTTAGTGGGCGCTGGTATCTTGGACGTCCGCCATCACCGTTGAGTGAGCCCCACATTACTCACTCAACGATTCTACTTCCCCAATGCACAGCCTTCTCGACGGGTCACTCCGCGATAGAATGTCGGATTGAAACGACGTTCAAGAGGGCTGTGCCTCAATGTAACCCGGCCAATGATATTCAACAGCTATAGTAGGCTAGATGCGCAGCCAAGCAGCCACAGGCGTGTCAATTAGAAGCCATCAAGAATTGGGCAATTACTACAGGCGGAATAGGGAGTCTCAAACGCGACTTTCTGCCGCTCGCAGCGCTAGCAGTACTGAAAGGTCCAACTTAGCCTGTAAACTGTCCTATTCAAAATGGCTTCAATTTGCTACGCTCGCTACTGAGTGAAAGGTTGGGGTGATCTAGCCTACTATAGCTGTTGAATATCATTGAACCCGGTGGTGAAATGATTGTAATGACGAATTCTAATCGAGAAGGCTGTGTATTCAAGAACGGTTGCAATGGCGGCCGGAAGTTAAAAAATTGCGAAAATCTAATATCCTATAAATAACATTATATTGACGATCCGAAGCGTTTGACACAATCACGCGGCAACAATGCGTCGATAAAAACTCCTAAACACAAAACGAATGATTTGCTCTCGAAGATTCAACTCAAACAAGATGTTGGTGGAAAGACGACAACGAACGACAAAAGAAGATCAACAAAGAAATGTAGCTTTGATGTTCACTTTTGGCAGATGAACTCCCCGTTTTTTCATTTTCTCGACTTCACTCGGGAGTCAATCGTGTTCCATTCCCGCGATCAAAGTGGTCAACGGTCATGTTACCTTTGACCCAATATTGTGACAACAAGAAACACGTGTTCTTATTTTCACTCCACTCTGCACCTTAAATCATGTTATTGATGAAGCGAACTGTTGCACGTTTGTCACAAAACACACAGGTTTTGATTGCGAACATTGACGGATCAAACGATACTGTGCATGTATCAGTGATTCATTATTCACCCTCACTCCTTATACGGAATGATTCTGTTCCTTTGTAACTTTGACTTCTTTGTAGTGACGTAGATGCGTATACAAAGAGTTACCGTGGAACGCGGACCTGAAGGCCTGGGTAAGGGGTGATCGTTGGATTTTGCTGTGAGTGCATATAGACCTACATGGGAAACTCACCCTTTATTTTGTGTGTGAGGCTACTGTAATAACACAGTGATACTTGCGTGAAAAGTAAACACGCCACTGTCTGTAAATGTAGAAATATTTACAGTTACTCTAAACATCAACGCGATATGTATATTGTAAGGTTATTTGATTTTTTTTTTAAATTTTTAATAAACTGTCGTGTAGGCCTAGCAGTTCTCGTTATTAATTTACAGTTACTATTTAACACTTTCATTCTCCTGATTCTTATTCTTACATATTATCATCCAATACCGGACAAAATTATCAACTCCCGCCAAATATTAGAACAACTAAAACCACCTTTACCATCACCTTCATCCACCATCTCCACAACCATCATCCACCATAATTGCCTCATGCATTAAAATGGATGCATCCTCTTAATGACACGTTGCCGTGGTTTGATGTGGCCTCTTAAGAGTAACGCCAAGAAGTCTCTCATCTATGTTTGAGTAATCGACGCGCTGTGCGGTGCGTTGAGGGGGGAGGGGGGGGGGGGGGACATGTCTGAACGCTGCAACCGAGAGGAATGTCTTTGAAGTTCCAACTGCTCTGGTGAAAGACGCATTCTGTACAGTCATAGCTTGTCACCGTGCAGTGGCTCAGAGCAAAGTACAGAACCCGAGTCGACAACCCCCCCCCCCCCCCCCCCCCCCCCAGCAGAGAGGTATCGACTCTGGTAAGAACCAAAGAACCAAGCGTGGTATGTCTAGATAATGTCAGATAATCAGGATATCGAGTGTGGGTGAAGGAGAGACACGTAGCGTACTCCCAAAGAAAAATACCTTAGTTCTTACGAAAGCTTCGATTGATTGACTGATTGATTGATAGATTGATATTTGGGCTTAACGTCTCATATATCAATTAATCGAAGCTTTCGTAAGAATTAAGGTATTTTTCTTTGGGAGTACGCTACGTGTCTCTCCTTTGAAAGCTTCGAACTGTTTAAATTCAAGTTATCTTTAAGAAACCAAATGAATCAATGTATAGTAATTACATTGGACCAACTCTTAACACTGAAAATACATCCCTTAATCAAATGACGATAATTTACAATTTTAGGCCTTCTACAGTTATAAATTCACTTAACTTAACTATTTTGTGTTTTCTAAATCATCCTTTCCAACTAAATCTACTTTTGGGTACTTGCTAAACTTCAGCGAATTCTAAATTCAAAACTCTTCCAAGATTTCCTTTTGTCATTCGCGTAAACTGACATTTGATTGTGTCGATCAGCTAAGCACGTCATGGCACAAACACACAAACACACAGTAGATGAAACACTCATTAGTAGACGCACTGATTTGTATCAATTATAACTTCCTCAGAAACGAATTATTCCCGTCTATATTCCGCAATGTATACACATTCTTGGAACGCTGATAGACAATCCGATATCCAATTCCGTGAAAGCTTTGCGTCTAATGAAAGGAAGAGCCCCGGCCATGCCTAATGAAAGGAACCGCGTAAATCACGCTAGCCGGCCAGGAATATCACGTTGGCACGCGCGCGTCGAGTGTTGTACGTTATATATGTGTCACACTAACAGCTGACCTGATTAACAGGGACTGCCAGAGATTAAAATATACACCGGCGAATAAATAACACTAGTTATGTTATACTTATAGGTGCTGCTTTCACAGTATCGACACTGCCACCTTGATACTGTATGACAAGGGGTTGGCATGATACTGTACAACAAGGGGGTGGCATGATGTAAACGCAGCCTAGTCGATATAGGTGTACACAATAACAACCTACACTTTTTTATAGGTAATTTAAAAAAAATTCTATTCTTGTTTCTCACACGCCCCCCACCCCTCCCTCCCTCCCCCCTGAATCGTCACAAAAAACAACGTAAAACAATTAAACACGAACTGTCAAATGTTACATCAAGGTTCATTGATGCACAAAAGATCTTCATCTATTAACCTTGATTTTACATTTTTAATGTTTTGCATTGTTGTCCTTAAAGAGGTTGGAATTCAGGTTGGAATTCATAGTCGGCCCCTACACCTAGGGGCACCCATTGTTGCTATGGATTTGTTTTGTTTATGGGAAATAACATGCAAACAATCATTACCTTGGTAACAATGGGCGCCCCTAGGTGTAGGGGCCGACTATGAATTCCAACCTCAAAGTCGTCCCCAACACCTAGGGGCGCCCGTTGTTACCAAGGTAACAGTTTCATGCATGTTTGTTCCCATATATAAAAAAAAAACATAGCAATAATGGGTGCTACTAGGTATAGGGGCCGACGGGAAACCGTGGGGAGAAACAAGACTGGAGCCTAGTTATGGTTTTGTAAACTTTAAAATTGTAACCCAAACTTGTCGCAAGGACCTATGTTACTCGAGCATATACGCGCAGTACGAAGTTTTCTAATAAAACACATCAGTTGGGGAAATTAAAAAAAATAAAAACTTCGAAGTGAAAAAATGGTTCAGATGGGGGAAGGGGAGGGGGGAAGAGGAGGAAAGAATTTCAAATATTTACAAACAAACAATAAACACGAAATCAAACCAGTAAAACGAGATAAAAGTAAGTAAAAACAAGGAACGGAAAAAATGAATACTGTATTTGATTAAATATCGGAGGAAATGTTAACAATTAAAATCAAACAATCAAACGTTTTTTTCTCAAATTGAAAACGAACATATAACATTAAGGATTTGTTTTTTATTTTTGTAAAAATAAAACGTGGAACAATTCACATCGACGTCATCGCAAGGACGTTGTTTATAGTGTTGTAGTTTCTGTGCGTCCACCTCGGGTAACAGTTCGCCCGTTGCCTTGTTTATGATAAACAGTCGCGGACGCGGTTTCACCACCCTTGCACATTCTAATTAAACATTCGCGTTATTTCCGAAACATTTACCGGTTGGTTCGGAAACTGAGCGCGCACGGTTTCATAATTTTCCGCACAATTTCACCAAAACGAATATTTAAAACGCGTCGCCTCGACGTCCACATTAGGTCCGCAGTAGGAGCCTTTAGTTGTTATAGAGGGCTGTGACGCCGCAACGGCCAGCTTACCTCGAAGCTGTAATTAACACCCGTTGACGACGACGAGGCCATTGAAAGCAGCAGGCGAGGCCCGTAGGCCACAAACGATGTTAATTTCTAATTACCACGTCGTTATGTCAACCGGGCCGTGACTTACCAGCACAACAACAACAATGATGACCCCTTGAGTAGACCGTGTCTATTGGACGCAGGAGGAAATTAGCACAGGGCTTAGAAAAGTATTATAGTAGGTGTAGATTATGGATATTGGCGCTGGTGTTGTTTCAAATTGAAAGCCGCCATAACTATGACAAGGTATGACAGTAAAACTGTCAAGAGACCGCGCTCCTTTGCTCTACCAAATTGGATTTTGCCATTTTAGGTTCAACAATTTAATGACAGCTAAACATCACCATGGGCATTAGTACACTTTGCTCTTCGTTGTCACGAGGATGCATATGTCATTTTGTGTTTTTTTAGTATTGTCAGTAGTCCAGGACTACGTGAATCAAAATGCATATGTTTTGAATATAATTCGCGTTGTAAATAATTGAAAGCATCTTAATAAAATAATATTTTTAAGACATCAGGTACCCTAAACGAACTAACAGTAGAAAGTAACAACATGTTAAGATTGCAAATGAACTCGTATGTTTGCTATAATAATGGCGACATTCAATTTGCAACCATTTTCCACCGCCTGCCGCTATGGCGTGCTAGGGGCTTGAAACACGAGGGTCAAGTTCGGAGTATGGCAAACTGATTTACGTGCAAGACAGACAGACAGACCGACCGACAGACAGACAGACAGATAGACAGACAGACACACAAATATATATTTTTAGAGTGGTGGGTGCTACCATCTGGTGCACGTTTCTCCAACACCCACCCCCCTTGTGCTTGCAACAGTTGCGCCGTTGTCAGGCAATTATCAGACCGCTCCGAACTTCTGAGGTTTGTTTGGAATATTAAATGAGAAATCTGTCGAGAACGTTTGTAAAAGCCAGCGAATAAATATTTAAAAGAGCAGCAGCAGTTTTTTTTATCGTTTTCCTCCGGCCGGCCGCGGTAGGTTGTTTACTAGCCGGGCCGGGCGGCTGAGGAGGCTAATTTACGGGGGGGGGGGGGGGGGGGGAGGGGGGGGCGCCGCGACGCCGCGCGAGACTCGGAAGAAATCGCACGCGGATAAATCTCGAATTGAAATAAAGAACAAAGCAAGGAAACGTGTTTCGATAAATTACGGAAATGATGGCATGGAATGGTCTCTTGATTTGCGATGTGCTTTGTGTGTTTTCTTTTTTTCTACGATCAAACATACGTAAAACATTTAACGTGAGAACTATGAACATATTTTGTTTAATTAAAATTAAAACTATATATATAATATTTGAGGGGGTTAGGTGGGAGGAATTGTATCGATACATTATTGTAAACTCCAAATGTGTGTTTAAATTAAAGTCCCCCACTGAAAATCAGTTTCGTTACTGAGTGTGTAGACTCTAAATGTGAATTTATTTTTATTTTATTTAAACTGTTTCGCAAATCTCCTAACTTCAGACTTATTTGCGACATTGTATATAGTACGTTATACGATCATTTTACCTCGTATAGGCAGTGGTGGTTTTTGTAACAGATAATTAATTTACCGAAGTGTTTTAATTTTATTATAATATGTGGTTTCTGTTTTTGTTTTCCCTGTTGTTTACGTTGTCATGTTTGTTTTTACTCGTTATTGAAAACGGGAGATGTAGTTTAACCGAAACGTTGGACATTTCAAAACGGTTTATTTAAATAAATACCACTGGCTTTTATAACCATACAATTGGTTAAAATGTATAAAATATGAAGACAAATAAATTTTGTGTTAATACAAATATTATAGATTGGTGGATGACCGATGCACATTGGATGACCGCGGGGGTCCAGTATACATCAATATACAAAATTTGGCCGAATGTTACAACTATGAACACATTTTGTTTAATTAAAACTATATATATAATATTTCAGGGAGTTAAGTGGGAGGAATTGCATCGATATATTAGTGTATACATGAAAAGTTCCAAAACGCCATCAGTCGTGTCCCACAAAGCGACCAATCAGGGTAGAGATGCACGTCTTCACACGAGTGTCAAAGCATTCAGAGAGAATTGCTTCGTGAATGTCTCGGATGAAGCACGAACAAAACAACCCGTGAACTCACCTCCGTACAAAACGACAACGCTTTTCTCTTTTTATTCCTCGCATTTGATGAAAATAAACTGAATAAAGCGCATCACAACACATAGATGGATAGATGGATGCGAACGAGCGAGTGAGGTATAGTAGACGCGTTTCTTGTCTCTCTCTCTCTCTCTCGCACACATTTACTGAGACGAGCCTGTACCTGCATAGCTATCTGAGACTGTCGCACCGTTTCAAGTTGTCGAGTTGTATGAAGCCAACACAACAACAGATAGTGTTGCTAATGGTCCATTCACAAAACTATAAAGTTAATAATATTTAACGAAGCGCAATCAATATAACCAAACTGATAACTAATATTTCTTCAATATTTAGATTTAGATAGATAGATTGAAGCTAATTTCCAAAGTTGAAAAAGATAACTAAGCGCCAACGGAGAAGTGAACCCTTGACCTTCTACACTGAAAACAGGGTTAAATTCACAAGACCAACAAGCCCCACTAAGACCTTAAACCAACAACAATTTTGGTACCCTTAGAGACTAATTTTATCTATATACACTCAACTGAATACGTTTTAGAGATATCCAAGTAAGGACGTTGAAACAATAATTGAAAATATGCGATTAGTTATTATACGATAGTCCAGTCCACAGCCCATGAAAATTGAATCACAGGAAACCTAATTACAATGCACGACTTCACTTTAGCCCCCCGGGCAACACCAAGCCGGCCGGCCGGCGCCATTAAAATCATCCGCTACAACAACCACAACCACAACAACAACCGGGCACAGCTTGCTCGTGTCGCGACACGACGTGTCGTATTAATATAGTTTCCAAGGCGGGGGCGTCGCTAGTGTGCACCTAGTTTACAGCGAGTTGTGCAGCAGTACTTTGTCTCCAGTTATAGTCAAGCTAACGGTATGAATGAATGTATTCGACCCGTGCACGGGAGATAATGCTCACTTGTAAGCAAGAAGACATTCTTCTCTAGCTAAGTTATATGTTAACATGCACGGCTACGAACAGACAGAAAGATGTGACGGCGGCGATGGTGGTAAAAA
This sequence comes from Isoperla grammatica, assembly GCA_945910005.1. Lineage (NCBI taxonomy): Eukaryota > Metazoa > Arthropoda > Insecta > Plecoptera > Perlodidae > Isoperla > Isoperla grammatica. The sequence continues at coordinate 52,677,405 of OX246740.1, forward strand.
CTTAGATCGAGTCGTTTTTATTTCACATTTGACCCGGCGAGCATAAATCTGCACGGGGACATTTTGCAGGAAGGGATGAAAAAACACATAAGCTCGAGGCTGCGGCCGCGGTGGAAACTAACTTGGGGAATTACCCCCGTCTATCTGCATGTTGAGATATTACACCCCCGGTCTTCAATTAAAAACTTGCCCATCTTCTGCTCATCAACGGGGGTGGTGAGACGGGGGGTGGGGGGAGCTGGGAGGCCGGGTTGCGGGCAGGGGGGGGGGGCTGCGTCCGGTAGGAGAGAGTATGAGTGCATGGGTGACCGTACATGACTCTCAAGTCAAAGGTTAAAGCATCCAAGGGTGGGGACAGATGGTAAATGCGGGACCGTTCTTAACTTACATGCAGGTTAAGATTACTCGGATGATACATGCATAGACAACCGCGCTCTCAAAGAAGTTACCAGCTACCAATGACGCTAGAGATTATGAAAACAGTAGACTTAGTGTTGAATGAGAATAGGCCAAGTGCCAATTCTCCCCAACATCTTTGATAAATTACCCTCGTAATCTCAATTCACGAAACATATAAATCCAAAAGACATAATAGAAAGATGGGCTTTTACTTATTATTATTGTAGTTATAATTTGAATTACTAATCTATCTGATTTGTGATTCTATCGCCTTGAAAGGCAACAGCTCGCTCGTTCTAGGACCTACCACACGTTAGAGAGAAGAGAACCAACCCTAGGAGGTCTCGCCGATTAACTGGCTACAGGTTTGATAGTAGAGATGTTCAGAGCACCTATGGATCGTACATAACACGTCTAGACAGCTCGCCGTGACGTCATAGCTTGTTTACAGTTTCCTGCGTCGTGATTGGTGGAGGTGCCGGGTCAGAACAATATTGCACTTGATACACTAGTCATAACACTTAACTACGATATCACTTCAGTACGTGGCTATGATATTCTGCTAAACATCTTGTTAGTTGCTAATTTTAGTCTGGTTAACAGTATATCTGATGCAAATATATTATTTTAATAAAACAGTTTCAATTACTTAAAATACAAAATATTATGAAAATATTGATCCACGAAATTACTCCAGATATCGAATGTAATATTAATGGCATCCTTCAATTTGCAATCAAGACATCAGCACCAATGCGTCATCTATTATAATACTTTTCCAAGATCTTTGAGGCAGAGCGCTATCTTGTAGATACACACATACAAAAAAAAGAAAACAATATACATTTTAATTAAAATTTCTCTCCAAATATTTGTTCACCCCGAGCGACGCAAAGTCGACGAGTAAACATTTAGCCTCTGCTACTTCCATCTACATCAGATCGAGACAGACGGTGATTTGAAAACGATAAAAACATTCGCGTTTACACTTCCGCACTCGTTTAGACGTATATAAACACGTGTAGCGAATTGGCAACATCGCATGCACGTTTGTGTTAACGTGACGACTCGTCTGTTACACCGCGCACACAGTAGAACAGCGTTGCCAAGTCGGACACTTGACAGTGTTGCCAACACGACGTGACAGTCTCTATTAATACCACGAGTGTAGATGATTGATGAGGATGAGGAGTGTGGGATTCGAGCTCAGGCACTTTGGTTTTTGTGGAAAAAATTAACAAATTTGACATCTTATTGAAATTGTATTTTGAATCCTTTTCTATGTATGTAAACCTTGATAACATCTACCTCCAAATCATTCCACATCTTCGATGCTAAATGTAATTTTTAATATACGAAAACAAACGGCCACGCATTTCAAACTATTTGTCTCGAACACACAAACTTTCATTAGTAGAAAATACTTGCGTAAATAGTTCGTGTTTTGAGATTCCAACTTCTCCGAAATCTTCGAAGCGCGAAGAAACCGCGACGATATATCGAAGTACGAAGACACCTCGGTGATTATCGCGATATTATATATCGAAGTGTTGTAAACTCCGCGAGACACACCGCGGTTTGAGTCGGGATATAACCCCCCCCCCCTCCACCCCCCCCCCCCCCCACCCCCGCGGTAACAATAAACCCGCAACGTCAGAGACGATAAAAGTGAATCTCTCTCGAATCTGTTACTACAAATATCAAAGTCGGTATAATATATAAACTTTAAGGGTGGGTGGGGGTGGATGTTTTATCGCCCACTAAAACGCTCCGAGTTATTAGAGAGGCGATGGAATATTGCGAGCGAACAGAGTTTTGATGGCGGTGTGAATTGTTGTTGAGCGGGTCAGGTCTGCCTGAAGACGAGGCTCGTTATACTACGGCGTGTGAACCGGGCGGGGTGACTTGGACGTGCGGACGCCTCCGGCTGCCACTTGTAACTCTAGGAGTAACTCTAGGAGTAACTTCGAGGGCTGTTCTGCTCCCGACATATGCGAGAAACTTGTACAACCTGCGGTCCGTAACAGGTCTGGTGCGGCGCAAAGAATCTTTCACGTCTTTCGATTTAGTGTGACGTCACGTTTCCCGTGTCATCCAATGACGAACCGTATTTGTGACTCCAAACAATCATAACAGTTGACAATTGACAGATAGTTCTGTTTTTGCAAACATTGTAGCGAGGGTTATCCGTTCAGATATTTCGTTTTCCTTAACATGAAACAGTGAAAAAGAAGTTGATTAAATTGATAAGTCAAGTATTGTAATGATACAATTACTACTTCTGGTTCACGAATTCAAAAATGGGGCGATGCATGACAACAATGGCGGTAAACCTCGTCTGTGAAACGTCAGACTTGACTATCAGTAACATATTTCATAATAGCTAACTCACGGAAAAGGTTGAACACCCCTGCGCCAACATACTGTGCACTTGCCTTGTTGTCGTCTGGTTGCATAACAAGATCTGTACAGACGAGCTGTTATAGGTCTCCCGTCATAATATCGCTGATTTACTTTTGTATATCCTGCTGTGTATGCGAAGCAAGACAATGAATGAGTGAGGAAACTGACCACGTGTCATACCCAAGGCGGGCTTCGAACCTAGAACCCTGACCAGACTCACGTTTTAACGGTATTTTCCATCGTAAATCTTTCACATTTTCTTTTTCTCCCTTGCAAAAGTTCTACACTCTGTTTCAAGTGATCTTTAAAGTGTTGATAGTAAGACCGAAGAGATTACAAAACGTTTTATGATTTGAACGTAAAATACCCTCCAACCATCCATCCACCCCATAAATTCGTCACAATTCCATTAAGATATTTTACCTCCGATCTCGAAATGAGGAACTATTGTCCCGACAGTAAAATCTGCCAGGCGAAGAGTCAAGTGGAAGTTGTTTCCGCTACGGATATAAAACTGGGTCTTAAAACGTTTGATGAATATAGCCTGCGCTTATATATATACGTCTAGATGGTGCATAGGGGTGTGGCAACTCTACGGAAGCGATATCGTAAAGTGAAAAAGGCTGCCATTTTGTTGACATACTGACCATATAAATGCGCTCTCTATACGAGTGAGTCAACAAGTAACACAAAGTATTGCTCAAATGTACAATATTCACTCAAGTAAACGTATTGTTGCACATCATGAGTGGTATAATGTTACACGAATTTCCCTTTCTCTCTCTCTCTCTTCTCTCTCCCCAATCCCCCCCACCCCCCTATTGAAAATTCAGTTCTGTAACTGGGTGAGTTGATGAAAATATATATGAATTAGAGAAAACGTTAGGGTCAGACTATCGATAAAGAAGTTTGACTTCCGGGGGAAGAATTTTTTTATCGACATGGTAGAGGTATGGGCTTGGATTCACAAGAGGTTCCAAGTCTCTTTCTAGTATTTTTAAGTTGATACCAAAAAAAGACGGGAGCTCTTGTGAATCCAGGCCCTGGAGCAAGTATAGAGTTGTATATTCTGGTCTGAAGTTAAGCAAGACACCGTTACGACACACCGGTGTGCTCGCGAGGAGTAGGCTACGTCGTCGTGCAGGTGTATTTCCAGCGGCGTCGAGTCTCATTAGTTGTCTAGCGTCGTGTGCGTTATTCCTGGCCTGTCTCCTAGAGGTGAAGAAAGTGTCTCGGATGGTTAATTGATGGTTGGTCGGCGGTGGTTGAGTCTGAGCCAGGCAACACAGCATGCGGTGCATATTACAGCGGGCTCACTCCTCGACGCTCGCTTGGAACATAGATATAAATGTTGTTACCAAGAATATATGTAACTGAATGGAGGTCCGAGGACCTATGCTCGTTCCTCGATGCCCGCCATATTGTATGATTGCCTGTTTGTTTACATTTTAACAAGTGTGTTTTACATCGCCTGGCTTGTGTCCTTGATATTAATAGCTATAAAAAGAAAGTACGCGAGTATCTGTATACCCATTGTACATAAAGTAGTGATTTCAGAATTTAAAATAATAATTTCTAAATATACAATATGGCGACGTTCCGAGAATAATCCATTGTTGAAATCTCAAAAGAGAATCAGTTTTGGTACGTCCAGATAGCAGTGAGAATTACGTATCTTGGTAACAATATTTAAATATTTATATCTATGGTTGGAAGCTAAGCTATACTAGACCCAACTTAACTACAGTCTCATACCGATCTCAGATACTTATGTACATGTACGATGTTTCAACAGAAATGAACAGATTCCTGCTGTTCTATCACACATTCGTAAAGACGGTTCTCCGCTTAGTAGAGTGCACAACCTGCATAAGTCACGCCCGCAGTGTTAGGAGTTTCCAGGTAACCAAACTCAAGGTAGTAAATTATCCCTATACTGTTTCAAGTATAGGTGGTAGAAACTAGATAAGTCGAAAATTAAGTTCGCGAGCCATAGAATTTCGGAACAAAATTTTGATATCTAAATCTACGACGAGAATGTTTTAAAATGTTTGAACATTGTATTTTTTTTTAAATATCTGCTGGACTCGGGAATTGTTTCGGTGTTTGATTCACATCTATAATTTTCACCTGTCACGCCAATTCTACCACATTTTACGAATAAACTGACTGTCTCATGACCCCATCGTCACAATAAGCCTCGTTGCTACGCTAGAGTCTAGACCCCTCCAAGATCGATTGCCACCACCTACGTGACATTCTCAGAAATCCGTTAGTTAACTCAGATGCAAAGACAGTTCACGGTTGATATTTATATCTCTCTCAGTTTTACGCTGCGTCTCGACTTATTCGAAGTAGATCTCGGATGTCTACCGTGGGGGGATGAGATCGAGTCATGACGTCATGAGTCGTGTGGACGTTGACCAATCACAGGCTTGCGTGACCTCTCACAGCCTTCTCAACGCCAGCTGTCTCACACGAGAACTCCAGATGGCGGTGGATAAATCCTCGTAGCGTAGTTCACACCTTTCTCATTGATCAACATCGCATTTACCTAGTCTTCACTAGGCACTTAAGTGGGTCGCTTAAGTAGCAAACATACTTAAGTACCAAGTATATATGGAATTACTTAGCATTTTTTAGGTAGCATTTTTTTTGGACACGTACAATAAAATCTACGACTGACAAAACTGTATCTTATCTTAGTTGTTGTGCAAAAACTAATAACGATCTAAAATATAAATATACAATAAAAATACTAAATAGAATTATATAAATAAATAGTAATTAAAGTTACAATTTTTCGGTGATACTATTTTGCACAGTTTTAAATATTCTAATATTTGAAAACAAAAATATTCAAGACCAATTACATTTTTATACAAAGTTGAGAGAATTTCTTTAAAACTAAAAATTTGTTTTCACTCATCTACAATTGCTTGCAGAGCATGTAAAGCCTACATCTTCGGATGCAATCTATGTGGGACATCTATACGTACGACATCGTTATAGGCTAACTAGTAACCAAACAACAACAAACACAACAGGACGTCGGTGCATTTCCTTCCGCCCTGGTCGCTGGTTATCGCTGTGGGAAAACAGCGGACGGAAGCGAGACCTTCGTTTCTATGTCGACTCACATGATTATAAGTGGGTTATTGAATGATCCATTTTATTAATGAGTTCCGAGCTAGTATTTCTAATCAATAATATTGTTAATTGTCTTTATGTTACTCTAATGACAAGCTATTAAGGAAATTAAATTCATGTAATATTAGTAGTACATTTTCAAGCATTTCAGCAGGCAAGTTACTATAGCTCCTCTCCTATTCTTAGACCGTAGTTAGAATATTTGCTCACACACAAATTGTAAAAAGATTATTTAGTTCCAGACAAGAGTATGAAGTTAAAATATAACCGAGGAATAATTTTCATATACGTAAATAATGCGTCTGTTCATCTTGACAGGTCAGTTACTTATCGTCTCGATTAGCCTCGTTGCCAGCACGTAAAGCCGAACGTGTGTGTACTATACCGAGCTGTCACGTGATCGAGATGTCACGTGATCGAGCTGTCACGTGATCCAGCTGTCACGTGATCGAACTGTCACGTGACCCCGTTGCAACGCGATGCAGCCGAGCGATCGCGCGTACGAGGGAGTGAGTTACTATGATGACTGACCCACTTTATGAATAGAACAAGTTATGAATCAAATCTCAGAGATTCGCGCGCGCCAGTTCTCGTTTCAACTCCATCATCTCGGGGGACGGGGGGGGGGGGGGACGGGGGGTCTTATCAGTGACGTCATTCGTCGCTCCGTCGCTCTTGACAGTCTCTACCACGACTGTCATTGAGACATGACAGTTTAGCAATACTTATTAAACGATACGGTAAAAATTATAAATCAAAAATGAATTAACTTCAAGAATTTATTTTCTTAGACATTATTTCAAATTGAATATTGTATTAATCTATTGTCTTCCCATTAAGTTAAAACTGAGTTTTAGCGGCTGATAATAAATCCTTAATAATAAGTCTTGAATGCCGTTAACATTTCTTACAATAGGATATCGATATATATTTCAATCGATTCCAGAAAGAAGTTGACAAAACAAAAACAGCCCGAACCGGGAATCGAACAATCGCTCTTCTGCATTAGCAGCATGAGTAAACTCACAGGGAACACGTGCTAGGGAACGGATTTGTAGGGGTTACCTGAATAGGATAAACATCAAATAAATAAATAATAGTATATTCTTGCCATTTTGGTGGCGGTGCCGGGTTCTGACCTTGCAACGTTCACTAAACAAAACACTGACGTATATCTGTGTACAAGACGATGAAATCACGCGGCAATATCCTAGTGAGTGAAGCGGGAGATATACATAAAAAAATGAAAAACAATGGACTAATTTTTGTTAGTAGTTTTTGTCATAGATGGTATAGTAGAAAATATAATTATATATATATTTCTGAGGGCCGGTCTTACAATCTCCTAAAAGGAATGTTATTTGTAGGAATGAAGCTATTTGGAGGATTTCAAGAGTTTTGATTGGTCGGTGCCATGGAGAAAAAAAGCTATTCGACGAATAAGTAGTTATTGGGACATTTTAAGACTGGACCTACGTCTCGTAAATAAGTTTTAACAATCAGAAGTTAAAGGAATAAATCGTACTCGACATTAAATTATGCTGACAGCTAATTTAACTTTTGAGACAACAGTAATGGCGGTTAGATTTACTTTGACGTTTCCTCGAACAGTGAAATACCGCGTATTAATCCAGAGGAAATTTGTCTCAACAATCATAACCCGACGGAAAATGGTTCTGACAGCTCTATTAGAACTCTACCGAGATCTATCATGTCACAAAGACTGTAGGATACGACCCCTAACGGCGGCCCTAGCACAACCCCTATTGAAACATCAACGTGTAGCCGACTCACAATCTATGTAATTAATAGTTTCTTGTTTAGTTACTCGGTAACAGTTTGCCGACGGGAAATTGATCACAAAAAGCGGGTCGGGCCGCACACACAACACAACGCAATTGAAAGGGACGCCCCCTATGCGGTGTAGTTCATAAAGTGGCCACCACAGAGGTGGTTAATCTCCCGGTCACGGCGGCCAAGAATACGACCACCATCGTAACCACGGGACCGTGACAGATAGCCGCCATATTTCTCCGCTTGGGGCGCTGCGGCCGACGACGAAACACTGACAAAAACAAACGGCCGTAATAAAAAACAAAATGTACGCCCGCCCGCCGTAATTATAATGGCAAATGCTCGTCGCTTTCTTTGCATCTCTTGGCGCGGTAAAAGACAATGGCTGCCGCGTGGTGGGGGGGGGGGGGGGGGGGGGGATGTGCCCAAACAAATCCACTGTACTAGTACGACACACTAAAGTTGTCACAACAAGAATATTCTCTATGACTACTCTAAATAAATAAAATAAATAAATTCACATTTAGAGTCTACCCACTCAGTAACGAAACTGATTTTCATTGGGAGACTTTAATTTAAAGCGACTAAACCAGCCCTGTAGGCTTCGAACAACATCGACGAGTGAGCGATAACCAATCAAAGATCGATATTTCAAATACGAGACATATTAATCAGTGATTGGTCGGTGCGAACACCTGCGGACAAATGTCTCTAATTTTATACTTCTTAGTTCCTACCATCTACTTGAAACAAGTGCATAATTTATGACCTTGGGTTGGATACAAGTAAATTCCTAACACAACATAGACCCACAACTGCACTTTGCAGCCTCAGTTTCAATACAACTCATACACTCAAGTAGCAAAACGTTAACACCTCACCCGCTCGTGACTTAAAGTTGCCCCTACCTCCTATAGGCTACCTTCAAAACAATCCTCTACTCATACCGTGAGTGTGTCGGTATGGACTACGTCTCAGTGTCATTGACTACATATCACGCAAGTTTAACGCGCTTGGGATGAAGGCGCCTTACTTTCAATCGGTAGCCGGGTAAGGAATCTGCTTCGTATATCACGTCAATCTGAATTGCCCTTATCTACACCGGCTGCGAATTCAGCCAATCACAACACAGGCCGTGCATCGCGGAGCCGCTTTGACGTGTATATCACTTAAATCAAAGTGAATTTCTAACCTCCAACTCGCTTGTCCAAGCGAGTTAATTAATTAATTAATTTTATTGTTGTTTTCCTGTCCCATGGAAGGACAGGATGGCCAGTGTAGGGTTATGGGCATGCCCATACCCTCTTTAGCCTACAGGTACATACAATAACACAAATTACATACAATTATATACAGTTAAAAGTTACAGAGTGAAATAGATGGAGAGGAAGTTATAGTATGACATTGATCGGTAATGGATATTTGACCAAGCGAGTTGGATCGCCACCGTCTTGAGGTAAATTCGACGTGTATACCACACTCTGCAACCGATTGGAACCAAGGCGCCTTCATCCTAGGCGCATTAAACATGCGTGATATACGTAGTCAATGCAACACATACATGCAAGTACAGTCCGGTTCAAAGGTAAACACCGCACACGCTCGCACATATAAATAGTGGTATCAGCGATTAATTAACCTGACGAGTCGTCCGCCTCGTAAAGAAGCCATTAAGAGTCCGTCAAGCGAGGCGGGTTACACAGTTGTTGGCACGGACGTCGGACACGGGAGGAATGCTGGGCCCACACATGTCAAGTATCCGCGCGCCATTCACGAGACAGACCCGCGGTGGGCAGTACTAACACACAGTGAAGTATCCTCGCCCATTCATGACCAACATTTACAAGTAATATCAATATACCACCAAACTTACCCCAGAAACCGCAATTTTCAGACTTTTGTTTGAACTTTGGTCCTTGGTCAAATTTTTGATATGTTAATTGGATGTGGTTGCTTTAGTCTAATTTCAGAATCCAATAAACACTCAACACAGTTTTACAATGATTCCAATAATATGTGATAAGTCAACGGATTTGCGGCAAAAATGGACCGTGGCTATTGGAGTCAACAAGAGTTGATTTCTGACCCAAGTGCGAATTGACCACTAGGAGAAAAGCTCGACAAGCAGCCCCAAGACAATCAACATCTCCCAAAGGCCACACTACAGAACAGCTGGAACTCGACGAGCCCTCGCTAAGGGGATTTAAATGGCCTTCAAAATTTTCTGCAGCAAACATTTCATCCACTAGTAAAGGACCTTGACATTAACATGGCAGTGAGGTCGAGATTCTAAAACTCCTTGCATACATGAGATGGAAAGCTTTAAGGTTCACGGTTGCCAAGTAGACGTGTAATGACAATGACATCATTCCTAATTAGCTGTCTGACAACGCGAGCTCTGTCGTACTAATTAGAAGCTGTTGCATCCACCTTGAATTGGGACGCTCTACCATTTAAACTAATCGGTACAGAATTTATATATATACCCAGAATTTGTTTGCTATATATTTCAGTGACATTTTTGTTACCACGCAGGATTCGATTCCCAATTCGTTATATAGATTTGTTTTAACTCGTACATGCATAAAGTGACTGGGCCCGTCACAGCAAAGAGCTGCTCATAATAAATCGTATAAATTTACCCCGAACGACGTGCGTCAGTTGTTGCAACTTAGTGCACGAGCCTGCAATAAATATACACACACACACACATACAGACGTGTTAAAATAACTTCAACTTGCATGCAATGCATCTCGTACATACACATACACCAGACCAGAATAGACCGAGTACCTGTGGATAATAGATGAGACGTTAACGACGCTGTGAAGACGACGCGTTCGCACGAGTTAAGTGACGACAAACTCTCCACGTTTTACGCTTTTACAATCCGCGTTTAAAGAAGAATACGAAAAGCTGTATATATAAAGATGTCCTAATGAACGATACAACTTTCCATAAACGAGTTTCAAAACGGCTTCACAATTTTTCGCCAAAGTTGGCGGAGATAACTCACGCCTTGAATTCGACTTTTATCGTAATTTCGTTTTAGGCCAAACGAACTCAATTCATTCTTTGTATTGGTTATTTATCTCAGCAAGCAGGCGAGTTTTATAACGTTAAAAATAGAATCAATACGACGCGAAGAAAGCCGATGGGAGGGATTTTAATCTCGCTATCTCGGGCGAACGAAAAGAATATATAACGCCGGGGGGGGGGGGGGGGGGGGGTCCTTAATTAATTGAAACATCCCTCGCATAATCTTGGCCCGGCCACCGCCCTGTGCGCGGTGATGATCTACGAGGAAGAACCACAGCCCTCTAGATATGTCGCGTGGGTATATTTAGAAGCGACACGCCTCGCAGGTAAGTAGATTGATGTTACCAATAACTTATCGCGGCCAAAGCTAACGTTTTGCATGTTTTTCTGTCAAATAACGAGTCATGTCCAAAGACATCTACATTGCAAAGGCGGTGTCTGGGGTCGTTTAGATGGCAGTGGATGAGATCTCACCATCTGCCCACTAAGACACGGGATCAACGCACTGCCTTCTAGATTAATAAATCTCTCTAGAGAAAGTGCTGCCATCAAGGAAGCTTATATGCATATTATGACCGCCACAAAAGGACGCAACAGCGTTGATTACGATTATAAAAATAACTATGTGGCCGTGTTTTGTTTTGGGGAAAAAAATAAAAGATAGATAGATACTGTAGTTGGCTAGTAACAGGCCAATCAGTCGTAACTAACGCTATAAACAACCATTTATTATCACAAAAGTGGGTATCGTAAGATTCAAGTGATCTGTATAATTTTAACGATGTCTATAGTGTTATCAGTTTCATTTATTATTATCTGTAAAGCACAAAAATAGCCGACGATAAAATAGATAGTTTCTTTATGTTGCTTTCCAGCATAGTAGTTAATCGATAACCAATATTGGACAGTTGGAAAACAGTGTAACTATACAACCAAACGGCATTTCAGAGCTTGCAACAATGAACTGCGCCAGTCGAAAGTATACAAACGTGGAGGTTTGGCACTCAGTATGGTCACCACTCGCATTATATGGAGAATCGGACGCAACAATGCAAGCTAATACAGTGTGTGGCCCTGTCAGACAAGTTTCAAGTGCTTGTACAATACTCCTCCAGCGCAGCGAGCGTAAATGTTTACACGAGAGTCTTTACGAGGCTACTCTGCTGCTAACGATAGCCTCGCACCCGATCTTCCTCACCCCGCTACGATAACAGAAGCGCGCCAATATTCAAAACATTTATGATCCAGGTGTTATCCTCGCAGTTTCTTGACTTTAAACAACACACTTGACCGTGAACGAACCAGACCAAGCCTACCATCACTTACTTGCAGTGTGTATTCAGTAAACGGTTAAGAGATTGAAAACAATTCAAAATGTGTATCTAATATATTACGAAAACTGTACTTTAAATAAATGTATATATTTATTTATTTAATGTCTATCCTATTATGTTATAAAAACTGATTTACAAAGGAGGGCCTTAAATAAAACTAGGCTATGCAAACAATTAATAATAATGAAATCATAAATAACAATACATTATACTCTACTTTCTTTGAGAATGTATAATATATGCATGCATAAATTTTACTTCAAAGTCTTTTGAGCATTTGAATGAGTGTTTGTCGCGAATTTATCTTAATTTTCCACATAAAACGCTAGGTAGACGTGTGAAATGTCTACACATAACTCAAATAAACTACATTCAGTTTGTTTGCAGAGTCGCGGAATAACTTAAAGGTGTGTTTAACCTTATTTTATAGCAACACTCGCTTCTCAGTTCTCCCTTCTGTTTGTAGCGAGCATTGCAATGTGTCTTGAACACACAGCTCTTCGCTAGCTCCTCTTCTTGCTCAAAAACAACAAACGAATGCCAAATAAAACAACAACGTACTCAACTCATACACTACTGTACAGTGAAGTATTGAAGTGCTCGTACGTGTATATAAAAATGTATATTATTTACATTTAGAAGTGAATAATGAATTAAACAAATCTGTAGCCATGTTGGATCGCATGAAGCTTTTAGGAGTTCAGTTAAAACTGTCCGAGTGGACAGTGGACTTTGGATACTTCGTCGAGACCATAGAGAAACGAGTACGCTCAAGCTTCGTGCGTGTTCTAAAGCGTGTACACGCTCACAATTATAAGCTTACAATTTATAATAAAAACACTGTAGGACTTACACAGTTAAAACGTTGTAGTTTTAATAGCAACACTCGCTTCTCAGTTCTCCCTTCTGTTTGTAGCGAGCATTGCAATGTGTCTTGAACACACAGCTCTTCGCTAGCTCCTCTTCTTGCTCAAAAACAACAAACGAATGCCAAATAAAACAACAACGTACTCAACTCATACACTACTGTACAGTGAAGTATTGAAGTGCTCGTACGTGTATATAAAAATGTATATTATTTACATTTAGAAGTGAATAATGAATTAAACAAATCTGTAGCCATGTTGGATCGCATGAAGCTTTTAGGAGTTCAGTTAAAACTGTCCGAGTGGACAGTGGACTTTGGATACTTCGTCGAGACCATAGAGAAACGAGTACGCTCAAGCTTCGTGCGTGTTCTAAAGCGTGTACACGCTCACAATTATAAGCTTACAATTTATAATAAAAACACTGTAGGACTTACACAGTTAAAACGTTGTAGTTTTAACTGTGTAAGTCCTACAGTGTTTTTATTACATATTTTCCAGTTAACGAGGGTGTTTTTTTATAACTTGCAATTTATATTATGTGACTTTTATCTAGACGTGTTTTTAACTAATTAAAGATGGAGCGTAAAATCGTCTCTAAAATTCTAAATTTTAAAATGTTTTTAAAAAATGTAATAAAAACATAATACTATCTAAGAGGTGTCAGTTTTGATTGAGACTCCGGCCGTGAAAACCTTGGCAACGAGTTTTTGTCTTAGAATGCAAGTTTAAGAGCATTTCAATGTGAACACTGATTGCGACCGAGTTCTCTCACAGATCGAACGGAAGCCGCTCCACTTCACTTCAGAGTCTAGTTATCTGTCTTGAGGTCTGCAGAGCCTCGATCCATCCGATAGATAGACATATTGCGTGATCCGTGGCGATACGTCTATTTCGGACCGGATCAGGGGGGCATGCGAGCCAAACACAACCCGCGCCCGAGCGTTGGAAATGTCAGCCGCGCGATGTGGAAACCGGACGATGCAACCCAGCCCGGTTCGAGAACTAATCACGAACGTGAAACCGTACGTTCGAATACTCGAGCGATGGGTGAGTAATCGTTGCGAAAAGAGTTGTCGGTGCAAATTTGGGTTGACCGATTGCATCATATGGCGTGATACTGATACTACTACTACTACTGATACTGATACTGATAACATGATAACCGCAGAAAGGTGCTGTAAATAAATAAACATGTAATTATAAAACTTGTTGTAGGCTTTCGCGGCCCGAGTCAATATTAATATTATTATTAATAATTATATATATTAATATAATTATAATCTCCCCCAAGCCATCAGTGTTTAGGACACGTTACTTAGCGTGTACACGCGTTTGCCGATAAGACGGCTTCAGAATCACCAAAATCCAGGAGCAGATTTTCAGTTTTTCAGGGGGGGGGGGGGGGCAGTATGATTAACGTGAGGCTTGGCATCTGTAACATAGCATCTGTAAGGTTGTCTCGGGGAACGCGTATAAGACCCTTGCCGCCAGAGGTGAACGTTTCAGGTGTATAGGTTCAGTGGAGAGGACGAGCCACAAATAAACCTTGACGATGACAGATGCCACGTGACAATCAGAACGGAACGCACGTGTGAGGTCCCGGGTTCGATGTCTAGGTGGATGGCTGCTTGCCAGAGTAGTAGCTATAACACCGCTCAGCTCCAGCTGTTACTACCGCCGGTAGGCCTTGATACAGACCCGTTGTAGCAACACGTATACTAAGGGCTAAGTAAGATCATCTGCCTTTTAGTTGAAATAACTGACAGAGTTCGGTGGGAATAAACACGCGCGAAGTTAAAAATAGCGAAATATAAAGGTTTTACGGTCACACATGTCTAGTGTTGATGAATTAAAGAAGTCACGTGACATGGTACTCTTTGACTGTATCCTCTCAAGGAAGATATCAAGGAAGGAATTATGATGCTAGGCTAGAGAGATCTACTTATCTTCAAAGAAGTATTAAAAATGTATTATGTTTGCGCCAAATTAGATAATAGTTCAAAGATATAATTGAAATAGTATGTTTTTTTTATCTATACACAATTAATCCCTCATCTTCTTTTGGGGGGCATCACTAAACCATAACAATATCTAGCTCCGCAACATTCCAAGAATTTGAATGTATTGAATGTAATTTTACCGGTACGAATAAAACACCTAACATTCCCACATTTTAAAAATACTTATGTCAAACACTCTTAAAACATGCTTCTTATGTTGCCCAATTTTTAGCCGAACCATATTGTCGTATATTTTCCACCTTTACGAAACTCGCTATGACGAATTTGAATCGTACAACCTATCCCAAAGAGGTTTTTGAATTTCTACTACCCTTGCTTTACTACTATCAGAGAGTGTTTCCCCAACATGTACCTGCCAAGCTCACAGCTGCAGAGATAGCGTAGCTCGCCGTACAATAATTCAGCCCCCCCTCGCCCCCCCCCCCAAACTCTTCTCAGCGGCGCCTTCTTCATAATCGTCCCATCCTCTTTACTATTAATTCCACCGTCTTACTAATAGTTTTCATTTCAGAGAGTCGCTAGCGGAAGAGAATCCCAATTATCTACCCGACGTTCGTTGGTTTTCGGCTGTTTCCGTCCGTTAGGAGATTAAACCCGAGAGATTGACTTGGCCGCCGTAGTTTTGCGCGTTTCACGGCGTTTTGATGAATAACTTATTTTTAAAACGTGTGTAGGCCACGGGCGAGCAGCTGTGTCGCGTTCTGTCCAAGAGGGGGGGAGGGGGGGGGGGGAGATTTGGCAGCCCCCTGTGTTGTACTTTGCGTAGAGTGTAATACATAATTTAGTGTTATAGTCCTAGAATCTAGGTTACACAACCCGAATACTGTTAAAACAAATAACGTAAATGTATATACCTACATTTGTGACTAAACAATGTGGTTATTTTATTATCATATTTATGCTTAGATGATAATCGAGACAAAATAAATAAATTTGTATTTACAGTCCACCCTCTTCAGTTACAAGAACTGATTTTTATGGTGACCATTTATACAATCTAATCTACTATATGCTTAGTTGCTGGGTTCAAAGACAAAATGTAGATGATGGAATTCCAGCTCATAGCTTCCTACTCCCATTAAAACCGTGCCTAGATAACCATACGTGCGGCCATAAGGGCACAACGTGGCTTCCTACGAACCATCCACAACCCCACAAATACAACAAACCCCCCCAAAAAAACCTCCGTGGATATCTCGTTCTCTCGTTTTTATGCGACTGTACATCAGACCAGCAAGAGTTGTTCTAATTGCTCTTTACTGGAACTAAGATATAAACCTTACCTCCATAATTTCCTCTAGTTATGATTTATAATTACGACGTAATTCTAAAGAACACAGATGTAGTTGAACACTCTTAAACAACTACGGAGAGTTCATTTTAATTTGTTCTTAATTACATCTCCCAATAAACTAGACTAGAAAGAGAGTTAGCTAATCCAAAAAGTTAATTTAGAATGTGGCTCAAAGCTACCTTGGCTAGATAGCTGTATTAATAGTGTCGGATCCAAACGACCAAAATTACCGCTTCAAAGTATGCAGACTTGAGTTTATGTGCGACAGATGTTGGAAGAATCAATTGCTACCATCAAGCAAGTTGTCGCGATGGACCTCGCTTCATAGAGCAACGAGCCACAGACTTATATGTCTCATTATGTAAAGAGCTCAATGAAAATAATCATCTCGATAGCTCTTATCTCTGATATAATAATAGATATTATCTCTGTCGAGAGCTCAACGAGGCAAGTCGTCTCGATAGCTCTCGCATCTACATGGCCATACGACGTCTAGTTGGCAGACGCCGTCACAATACCCGCCTCGTTCGTTCTATCAGTTGACGTCTCTATCGCCCCTGCCTACCTCACGGTGTCCCCGCTTGGAGCCCTCTAGACATTTGACGCTGCTGGTGATAACGACTACGTGTGGTGCGTTATAGAGGATTATGAACCCCAAATGTGCACCGCCAAACTAAAAGACAATTCCTCCGCCGCCTATAATATAATATCGACAACATCCAAAGTTTTGGGGGGATTACTCAGCCACGAGATGAGATTCGGTGAAACGCAAAGCTGGGTATTATAGAATGGGTTACAAAAACTCGGGAATTCGGATTAAGGAAAAGTTTAACTTGTGGCGGCTTATCTTTAATAATACATATTAAAATAGACCCTGGTGTTAGCACGTAATTGGCTATATTACCGACTAACTTATTCCCTATGCTCAACGTTGCTAACTCTATTAAGTTAGATGCCTCGAGCATACTAAGCACGCACGAATATTGTTTTCAATTAGTTTTTATGTACACTAAATATACATTTTTCATATGTTCATCAATATTATTTTTTGTATTTTATGATGGATGTATTTATTAGTAAGTTATGGGAATAAAATTATTATAAATTGAATTGAATTGATTGTTTTGATAGTATCCTGGGAGGGGTTTCGATCATGCACCAACATCTCATTTCTAAATGTCGAGATCAGAGGGGCCAACTCACCCTTGTGACGGACATTTACGAGTGTGTGTGTAGTGTGGCAGTGTGAACATTAAACTCCTAGTTCTCCGAGCGGGCGCGACCCAATTCGAACACACAATAAAAAATTATTTATAAAAGTGTGTGGACACGTTATTTTTACAGTCAAATGTTAAATGTCTGTTTTAATGTTTGTAAGCTCTGTTGAAGTTAACTTCACTCCGCTAATCTCTTTCACGTTGGTTTCCAAGATCTCACGCTAAACACTATATTATACTTGTTTGTTGTCATATAGGGAGTATTCACGTGACGTCACTTCGGCTATATTAGATGCCAAACTTTGTGTTCACATTTGAGCTGTCAATAGAAAAGACAAATATAATTCGTATCACAAAATATGGGAGTTTTAGCAGCACGTATATCTCCCAATGAAGTTTATGAAAACGATTATGTGTGTCATTTTAGACCACAAAAAGAGTGGACGAAACAAATGTTACTTTTCGTACAGAAGTAATACCAAAACTAATGTTGGAGAACAGTTAACTTGAACAAAACTTGATCTTTAAAACATTGCAATACTGAACTACTCATTGAAAGTAAACAAACATGCGGTTTTGGCACCCAGTATATGGCCGCTGCTACATGCATTATGTGAATATGCTATACACAATTTCTAGACCTCAGCCAAAGGTTATTTGCACTATAGCAAATTATAGATTTTACGAAAAATTAGGTCGGTTATTTACATTCTACAACAGGGGACAAGAACATACGGAATCTCAATTGTTGAGATCGTGGTCCCTGCTGACCTACGGCCGAAGATATCATTAAAGAGATCCATGGCTTCGTATGGTATGGTTACTTTAGTATAGTGTAACAACCCTTATAGCCCTCTGGCATTCAGAAAATAATGACAGCTGACAGTATAGGCTTGTATTTATAATATTTCCAGATTCAAAGCAGTTTTCAGTCTGTAATGGCGCGAGTGATTATTTGTGCGAGTCGAGACGTAACAAATATCCATGTTTCGGGGCGTACTTGTGTACTTTGAAGCAGCGATTAATGGATTATGGTGTAGAATACAAGGCTTTGATATCGCCCCCTCCGTTCTAGAAGGATATGATTGATGGATAGAGGGTTTACCGGGGCCTCGATCGCACGGGCTGAACATCCGCCCCGTGAATGGGCTTCTTCTAGTCTCTAAGTATCAACCGTGGGAACCATCTAGACTGATGTAATTACACTAAGTACTCGGTGCTACTGCTAGGGCACGAGATATCATTAGGGAGCTCTTAGATTCGATCACTGCTACTGGCAATGCTGGACCACGGATATTTCGACACACATCAACTTAATCCTATCAATACAGGTAAAACGTTATAAGAACCTAGTAATTGGACTGTACACTGTTTCTTGTCACACATAAAATATTTATAAAATATTGCGCTTTAATTTTTTGTGTGACAAGGAACAGTGTACAGTCCAATTACTAGGTTCTTATAATTCTTCTTCTTGCCTGGAAAACGTGAACACAAATCTGGCTGTGTTACGGACGAATGTCGGCTACTCAAAACACAACTGTTGTCGATCTTTTGAGAGAAAGGAAATCAATTTTAAATCCAGAATTTTACTAATTCTTCTATAAGGTATTATAAGCCGTAATCATAAAAAATAGGTGATTTTTATCCGACATTATGGTTCCCTAACTACGACGTATTGTCCGTTTTCCCGCCATTAGGATGTAACAATACTTTCAGCTAACTTTTAAGACTGAAATTTATTTCTAAAATACTAAATTAAGATATTTTTTTAATAAAAACGTTGTTCTTAATTTAGTGGCTTGAAAAACTAATACAAGGAGCATTCTTATTAAGTTGCTCAACAAAAATTTTTAACTTTAATACCACAGCCTATTTTATTCACGTGGTGAGAAACCTAAATTAACTTAAGTTTAACGTTGTAGTACATTATTAAACTTTGCCGCGAGCTGGTTTTTGTGCAAAGATTGGAAATAGAAAGCCGCCATTTTCCCCGGCCAAAGGTTTATATTTGCCCGAGTGATTCAGGACGCGTGTAAATCATTTAGCGCGCTATGATCATGTTATCTCAACTCGAATGTTTATACCGCAAGTAATAAAAACAGAGCAGTTACTTTTAAACAGGTCGAAATTAATTAACTAATAAATCTCACGATAAACTGATGTTATAACTTACTGGATTTTATACAAACATCCTCACTTCCCATAAAAATGACGGAGTATAATTTTCACACACACTACTTACTTATAGGTTTCTCGAATTATGTGTTCGTGGCTTAGTAAAGTCGTTTCACAGCTACCTTGTGGATGCTGACGTCATAGATGAGTGAGGCATTGGCCAATCAAATGTCAGTATTTGGAAAAGCTATCTCCGACTCGCTCATATATGACGTCAGCATTTTCAAGGTTCTTGTGGAAGAATGATTGGCCAATGACCGGTGCAAGAAATGCTCTAGAAAATGATTGACCATGTTGCGATCAAAGGGAGAACTGCCATAGGCCACAGACGGTGAGAAAAACGTTGCTTATACAATCCCTATAGGAAAAGCGCCAAGATTGAGTCACAATCCCTTTCCCTTTCACAACTACCCTTAGCATCGTCTTTTAGTGAATTCACAGTCGTGACGTCATCGGCACGTATACACCAACGAGGGCAAGCGTGACTCGCGACCCTTCAACCGTCGAGTACTTCAACGAACGAACGTCCGCTCCGAAAACCGCCCCCTAAATTGGGGCGTGCCAACCTACATAAAGGATAACTTTCAATCAACGGCCGGACAGACAGACGGGTCCTATGTGAGATGAGTCTATCTATCAATAACCCTGGCGGCGGGCGTGGGAGTTATCACAATGAACGGTGGTATCAGGCTGCTAGGAGACGGAGAGAGGTGACGGACGTTGATTAATCGTGGCGGCCAGGGTGTTTTGTAATGAGACAGACGTGGCTGCCTGCGATGACCTACATCACCCTTCTTCCACACGAAGACAGGGTAGACTATCGTGGCGTCTCGTCTTCGTACGGTCTCGCGGGGTAGACTTGTGTGAAAACTACGAGATTTTCTACCCTCCAGTTACTACTTCTAGCTAGGTCCAGTCTTACAATGTCCCAATAACTACTTATTCGTCGAATAGCTTGTGTTCTCCAGGGCAACCACCAATCAAATAGGAGATTGTAAGACCGGCCCTTAGTATACTTCTAACGAGGTATCTTTACGTTAGTTGTGGAGCGAAATTAAAATGTTGCAGGCAAGACATCAATGTATCCCGTGACTGAATGTATACCGTGAATTTGGAGCCGTCCTAGCAACGAAGCACTCGCAATTAATTCAAAGTTGTTCTGAATCGGCCTTGTTGATTCTGACATTTGTCCGCACAGGTGTTCGCACTGCCTGCAATCACTGATTCATATATGTTTCGTATTTGAAATATCGATCTTTGATTGGTTATCGGTCGCTCACTCGTCGATGGTGTTCGGAGCTTACGGGGTTTGTTTAGTTGCTTTAAATTAAAGTCCCCCACTGAAAATCAGTTTCGTTACTGAGTGGGTAGACTCTAAATGTGAATTTATTTATTTACTTATCCATTACACTCGAATTGTTACACGAGATGGCGCTGCATTTATTCATTGACTGCTCTATTGCCCAACCACACGAAGAAACCGGACCACAAGTAGTTTTAAATTCTATCCAAACTTGTTGTTCAGCAACGCTTGTTTGACGAGCGACGAAGGGTCAACACGTATTCGCTCTATCAAGGACGAATTATCATTAGATCATTATCTAACATGGCGGCAACAAGGGATACTTTTAGTCGTCTTTGTTTACAAACAACTGCAATATCGGTCAATCCGCACTAAACTAGACGATGCGCGCGCAACGTTAAAACTCCTTGGCTCTAGGGACAAGTTTTCCCGCTAGGAAGCGTATCTCAGCTTTGCGATGGCGAATAGCGTTACAAGTATACGGTCTTGTAACACGTGATACAACATGACATATCAACAGGTAGAGAGAGAGGTAGAGTGTGGTGGTTCCTACCTTCTTGCAGCGGAAGAGAGCGATGATGGTGATGAGGTTGCCGGGGATGCCCAGCAAGATGAAGAGGATGCAACAGGCGGATGCAAAGTGGAGCAACGCGGGCGAGTATCCCACAAAGAGCGGCGCTTCGTTCTCCTCCCACTGTGGAACAACATTCATTAGACAACGATAACAATCAATGTCCGCCAGACGGGTAGTACAATGGCACCCACTGTGAAGCACGATGTGCTGTACTGGCGGCATTATACTAACCGTCCAGTATATATTGGTCGTTTAGAGTCGATACTTATTTTATTTAGTTAGTACCAATTAATTTATAGAACTGATTTACAAACGTTCAACCTTCTACGACCATAGACAAAGTCGTGAGTGTATATTTTTCGAAGGGATGCATGCAATAATATATATTCTGATCTCTAGGAAATTATTGGTACAAGAAATTTTAATAAATGTGAACATTTTGAATTGTGTTAACATCCATTGGTTGCTATAAGAACCCTGCAAAAAAACGTCCCACCATCATTCGTGATTTGCTAAAGTGTGTGCTAAAGTTCATACAAATAATGTAACAAGTCTGACAGGTTGCATTACAGAAGTGCTGTCAGTGTCATCTAGATATTTCACTCCAGTGGCATAAGTTGACCTATCTTGGTGGTTTTTAGGGTGGAAATATTCAATTAAAGCTGCTTTTCAAACTCACGAAACCCAAGTGCTATTTGCACCACTTAGATCTCCTTGAAACTAAGTTCGAATCGTGTATATTTAAATGTAACCCACTTCCATTCCATTCAAGTATTGCCATGCACAGATTACTCACATTGGTAAGCATGTTTGATGTTATTTAAGTGCGGATTGTCCCTCCACATTCCTTCCGAAACGCTTGACGTTAGCCAAGAGAAGGACCGACCGACGAGATTTGTAACTTTTCGTAGCTCTCAACGACAAACACAAAATTCAATTAAAAGTTTCCTGTTGACTGCAATGCTTTTAGAGAATAGCAGTAGTGTAGGATAGAGAAGGAACCGCGCAAGCAAAACGAACATATTTAGAGTCGGAAGTGCACTTTGTGTAGCACTAACGACCTGTAGTGGGGAGTACTTGAGACTTTAAACCGCCGCGGTGCGCCAGTTAAATAAATAACTGATTGTATATTTTATGTGTGCCGCACACTATCTTCGAGACGAGCATTCTTTTACAGAAGCTAGAGCTATACTAGGGCAGGGCGCCAGTGCTCGAAATTAACGGCAGCTAGGCAACGTCCAATTTCCTACGTTTAGTTTCTTAAAAAATGTGAACAAAAAATACTCGCTACTTACTTCGTGCAAAATGTGTGCGTATTCTTTGCTATAATTCTTATGAAAACACGCGTAATTATCAGGCGATCTTTTATGCGGGGAAAATTCAAATTGAATTGAACGATAATAATGTTTTACAAATTGTGTAGTCGAATAAAGAATGGAAGGGTTGATTTGATTTAATTACTTGATGTCGTATTCGACACCTGGGTCATACGACGTCGGCCTCTTACGACAAAGAGAGCCACCCTGGACCAATTCTACCCCGGGCCCAGACGGGACAGGAAATATAAGAAGTTAGCGAGATAAAGTGGCCCAGACAGAACAGGGAACAAGAGGGTGACAAGAGAAAGTGGCAAGTAAGTTGACATGATCGCTCACCTCCCAGTAGGTGTCGACGTCGACGTCCGGCGTCCGATTGAAGCTGCTGCCCGGCGTCGTCGCGTTCCCATTGGTCGGATTGAGTGTGACGGACAGCGCCTCGTACAACAGGAAGCTGCGTGACGGATAGTCGCCGTACCAAGGGGTGTCCATCTCGGTGACGCGTCCAACGGTGCACTTAGGGGGGGGGGGGGGCGGGGGCGATGACGACACAATAGATGATGTATATTATTATATAAACGAGGATCGAGAAAGTTCTCGGAGAGATTAATTGACAGCGTTACACGGTAGAGTGAGTCTAATGGAATCTCTCACTTCCAAAACATGTCACGTGACTGTGGTAAACCCGTGGGTACGACGAGGGATCAGGTAAACAGAAAGCGACGGAGGTCTAATGTTATCTTTCTCACTTCCAAGACATGACACGTGTGACTGGGGTTAACTCGTGAGTACGTCGAGGAATGATCAGGGGAGCATGAGACGGGAGAAGGAGGCCGAAGTGTAGCTCTAAAGGTGTCGCCGCTCACTTCCAAGACATGTCCTGTATGCGTGACTCTGTAAGCACGTCTGGGGAACAGGGGAACATGAGGTGGCGGAGGTCGAACTGTTGGTATCTAGTAACGTTAAGAGTTGCACCGAGGGTGACCTGATCCCGGTATCCGCGCTCCCTGGTGTCCATTTCTCGCACTCGGCCTCACATGACAGCCTGAAACAGAGAGAAGATAATCCAGTTTTAGTTTCCCTGATGGTAGAGGGATTCTCCAACTACAAAACAATTATAAGAACGACACACTGCGTAATTAACATTTCTTATAAATCAGTATGGTTCCTACACCATACATTCTCATACACTCTCATACATTCTCACCATATCCCATGGCGTCAAGTTCTCACTTGTGCGACGTCGAATCTCATAACTAATATCTACTTGCTAATATAGATGGATATTATAGGAATTTATGATTTATCGCTGTTGGGGTCACTTTAATCATCTTTCTCAAATATATGTTGCAAATATTGTTACCAACATCGCCGATATTCCGCTGCCACCAATGTTGTATTTTTATTTGGAGATCCATATTATAAAGGGTTCACACATTATAAAGGAGCAAGAAGAGTAAACAAAAAAACAATTACTAAATTCACGTTACAGCAAAGTAATTACATTTATTAAACATGCACGCCTGGCCTACGTGTGTAATTTCAGCTCAATTACCCTCGAAACAAAAACACGATGTGAAATAAATTAACTCTAGCCTAAAAAACGAGAACGATAATCTTTTTATTAAAACTCGAACTTGTGCCAGAATTTATATATATAATATTACACTCGAACTTTGATGACGTGTGCAATGCAATGCAACATTCCAACACGATAGCCGCATTCTCGTTGATTCGTCCATAACCGCACACAAGTCGAGTATATACTTAGCGATATTGCTCCGCATAGAAAAGCGTTTTGTTCGTAACCCGGGCGAAATGGTAATGAATATCGATCGATATATATATATGTATTCCTCCTATGTTTGCAGTGCAGGCAGTAATATTAATTCCATCTGTTGGAGTTTGAGATTGTTGTCGTAAAGTAGTTCTGTGCTGGTCTGGTGTAGTCGCGGAGGCTGGGGGCCAGCCCTCATCAGCATTCGAATTGTCTCGAAGTGGAACACACACACACTAACACACACACACATACACAGACACACAGACGGACTTCCAGTAGACCCATATATACTCAGTGCACACACACACACTCACATTCATAATGAACTCATCCTCCGCCCTCTAAAAGCACTAATATAAGATCAAACAACGTGTTTTTGGAATTAACGATCAAACCCTCAGACCTTGATGAGTTGGAGAACTTTCCAAAGTAATTTCCTAATTATCGACCTACTTAAGTGTAAAGCACCCTTATGATATCATCCCTCAAACTTAGAAACCAGACAGTGCACAGACTATGCAATGCCGAATGCGGCCCTTAACTAAAGTAACATTATACACCCAGCTGTCTACAGAGCCAAGTAGAACATATTATCCAGGAAACCTCACAAACAGTTCCAGATATTCTACCAGAATGAAAATACTCTGAATTACCGCCAGTTCTACCCACATACATCCCTCGCCTTTAACGTAACGTTGACTCAACATCAATAAAATCAACAATGTATTGCCCTTCCATCAACAGCATTATAGTCATATTTTCAAAGCAAATATAATCAATATATAAACCAATACAAATATTATCCATGCCGTTATAATTGCGGTCGCAACAAAGTTAAACGTCAATAGCGTTAATTACGACCGAGAGGGCTGTGACATTGCCCTGTCATTGAGGTCGGACAAACCATCTGTTGTTTGTAAGCAAATATACATTGTTGTTGTATCCTGCTTTGATTGGTGCATCTGCATACATTCAATGTTTGTCCGAAACAAAACACGATCACATGGCTATCGTATAATTAACATTGCTGTAACAATCGATGGTTGTTCTGACCTAAATGACTTCGGTAATGTCACAGTCCCTGTGTCATATTTAAGTGCCCGTCCACATTGAAAATTAACATTAACAGAAAAAGTAACGTATTAGCCCACATAACTAATTAATACTTCTGTATAATTTGTTATATTCTGTGGTATTAGTCAAACCAATTAGCTCAGCAGTTTGCTACCGGTTAATCAGACAATGGAATTACTGGTATGTTACTGTAAATGTTTTATGTTAAAACTGAGTTATCAGGAATAATTGTATCATGGTGTATATATATGCTCGTCTTTGTCTCTGGTTTTACGTTGTTGTGTTTTAAGACCCGTGGAATCGTGATGTGAAACCAAGACCGAAGCATTGGATAATTCTTGTATAATGGGCTGTATAAACTTTGAGAGGGTTACAGCTCCCTCTCCGGAATTCTTTAAATCGTAGCTAATGTATAAAGGGAAATTGCTTTTTTATTAAATATTTTAGCATCTCGTAAAAAGTACATAAATATATTATGCTTCACTGTGAAACTAAAAATTTTTTATCTTGAGATTCATATGAATATAAAATGTATGTATATATACGGAAAGTAATGTTGTTAATGTTAAGAGAAAATATATTGCTAGAGCGCATTTATTAATGGCGGTGATGGAACAAAGGTAAATTGTATTGGTAGATAAGCATGTCCCGTCATAAAGGCCCATTATCAGTTGTGGTTGTCATGGTAACACGAAATGTGACGTCACTGGCACAAAAGTACTAATCACGCACGTTCCGCATATACAATCATTCTAAATAATTGTGAATTCCTGTTTAATGTTTTATTTTACTTTAAAAAATTTATTTCACCGATAAAATAGGCCAAAAAATTATACAACCACCAGGCGTTGCTATATTGCCTTGACGTGTATTCGAGCGTCAAACAGACAATTACGAAAATTGAACCCCTTTGCCAACTCTATAGAGAGCGCAAGATTTGGTTTTTCTTTGATGAAGTAATTGTATTTCAAAATACATCATGTGTCTTGTAGAAAAATCAATCCTGTGTAAGACTGTCTTGTAGTTACGACTGCTCTGAAGGCGTCGCGACGCTTCCGAACACAGATTTACTCTTCTTTCCACATTGAACACGATACAGAGAGATATACACGGGACACCCTATATATATAGTCTCGAGGAAGATTATACCGTCTAAATCAATAGTAACAAGTGTATTGCAGTATATCTTATGTGAACAACTAAAAAATGTGAATTATTCATTAGTGAATTAGATGAATCAATCAATCATCAATCAGATAGATCAATTTCAAACGTTTTCACCAAGAAAATATAATTATACATTGCTATTAAGAATTCACATTTTATATTTTTAAAATTCCAACAATATTGAAACATCATCAAACATCCAGAATTTTTCTCAATAGATTAACACAAACCTCGTCCAGCGGCCCCATTCTATGACTTTTTATTCTATATCCTCCAAGGAATTCTACCTGAATTCGGACTATTTCATGCAACATTACATTTCTCTCTTCTAACAAGTTTTAATTCAGGTAGAAATCGTTTCAGAATATACAATATCGAATTTGTTAGAAAATGGTGTCCCTGTCAAAAGAGCAACAACCATACACACAGTGTTATCGTAGCTCCGAGCCTGTGTCAGATCTACACACAAGTTTGGCACCCACCACCAACGCGTTATCACCGTCGTTCCTCCCCCCACCGCCAGGCAGCGTCGGCGTCGGGGGCGCTGAAAGCCGATACGCGCGCGTGATTTACACGTTAAGATTCACTGTTTCTAGAAACCAGGGCCGGAGATTTAGCATCGCCACCGTCTCGATTTATAGTCGGCCCTGCTTGCTTTCATTTATCTGCTCGCACGGACGAGGGATGATCATGGCAAATTTGAAATATCGAATTTCAGAGGAGAGATTTCTCAGTGTGCATTGAATAATAAATAATACGAAGCCAACTTTA
Organism: Isoperla grammatica; assembly: GCA_945910005.1. NCBI lineage: Eukaryota > Metazoa > Arthropoda > Insecta > Plecoptera > Perlodidae > Isoperla > Isoperla grammatica. Next base: position 52,705,089 of record OX246740.1, read on the forward strand.
TTCCGTACTGATCGGTCTCCTCTCTGCATAAACGTGGGAGGCGCGTTCACGGCCAATGTAAAAGACAAGCGAGGTTTACAGACGCCGTTAAATGCGTGTGAAGCCCTTATGTACACATCGTGTTGTATGGTAGGAACGTAAACAAGACAAGTGAGGTTCACAGACGCCGTTAAATGCGTGTGGGCTACCCTTATCTACACATCGTATTGTATGCTAGGAACATAAATAAGACAAGTGCGGTTTACAGCCGCCGTTGAATGCGTGTGGGCTACCCTTATCTACACATCGTATTGTATGCTAGGAACATAAATAAGACAAGTGCGGTTTACAGCCGCCGTTAAATGCGTGTGGGCCATCCGTATCTACACATTGTATTGTATAGTAGGAACGTAAATAAGATAAGGCACGTTCACAGCCTCCGCTCAAGTTGTAACAGTAGCAAAGTGCGGTTCACAGACGCCATTAAATGCCATCCGTATCTACACACCGTATTGTATGGTAGCCACAAAGAAGACAATGCTTGTTCACAGCCGCAGTCAGATAAGCCAGGTTCACCTACGCTGTTATACCACCCATTAGCTAGAGACCGACACCGCAGTGTTACCACGAGCTAGTTTCCATTGCACATAGAATTATTAATAACAGAGTAAATACTATCGCATCATACGTATGTTAAAAACATAAATAAAAATAAATAAATAAATAAATTCACATTTAGAGTCCACCCACTCAGTAATGAAACTGATTTTCAGTGACGGACTTTAATTTAAAGTGCAGACTAAACCAACCCTGTAGGCTCCGAACACCATCGACGAGTGAGCGATAACCAATCAAAGATCGATATTTCAAATACGAAACATATGAATCATACATTCTCATGTCACATGCACCCCCCCCCCCCCACCCACACACACTATTCCCATCCCATCACCCTATTCGTCTCGACTCTCCTCCCAACGTACAAACAACACAATGTCAAGCAATGAATGTCTCGGTCTCCGAACATTTTGCAAACCCGCTCACCTCCCAAAGGGAACATTCCGATACGCTTAACTAACATAGAATAGCCGCTAAGTTGTGCAAAGTGCTTCCGCAATCTGCTCCATGCACTCCCGGGTATCTATCTCATTGATGTGTATGTTTCTGGCAACAAGTCAATTCCCCAAACAACAAACGCGACACACCGACAACGTCTATATAGGTACGACGGAAATTGCGTCCTGAATGGCAATCAAGTGTATCATTTGCCTCTTCATAATGAACAAGAACAGACGAGACTTGGGGGAGCCCTATTCTGTAACTTTCTATTGTAATATACGGAAATTAAATCTACCTTATATTATGTTGAATTCAATGTAGCTTGTTCGCATGTTCCAATGCAGACGACATAATTAATTTCAGGATATATACAATTAAATTTTAACGTATAGTGGACGTATAGTCACAAAATCTAACCCCGTCTAATTATCGAACCCAGGTATTTTCTTGGTTGCTTTTCCGCGGGAACCTTGAGTACTAAGGCTCTCTCTCTCTCTCATTCCAGTACGTTAATTTCCAGGCGCAACTTACAACCAACGTAACTAGCGCCGAAGTTACTCCACAGGTTTTATCCTAATTACAGTACACACTATGTATAGGCATAGCCCATAGGCGGGGGGGGGGGGAGGGGGGAAATTGCAACTGCTCCAAAGAACTCTTAAAACTTCTGAATAGAGACATTTGTATTCCCAATGCGGGGGGGGGGGGGGGGTATATTTTCAATTTCTGTTTTCTACTCCAGTACCAAGGAAGTGTTCCTCTAACAATTATAGTCGTGGAGTGCGCCTCCACCGACACACTCACCGGGCAAGGCAAGGGAACGCACTGAGCCAAGAGGATCACTGTATACGGGAACGCTCGCGTAGGGTTTATAGCACAGAGCAGCACTAGAACCACTCTGAACGAACCAACGAACGAACAAACCCGGTGTATTTTATTAGATTGCCGCAGATAAACTCAAATGACCACACATAGATATGGGGCCGGGTGGCGGCCAGACAGCGAGACTTTTGCACCCGACTGTACCGATCAGGGAACAACAAGTCGACGCTAACTTTTCCCGTATTTCTCCCGCTTTTCCGCGAGTTCCCGCAGGTTTTTCCGGCGCGGAATAACTTGGGCCGCCGGGAAGAAAGGTGTGATTATGTTCCTCTGAAATCACCGACCTCGTTCACACGTAGCAACCCTTAAGTTACGGTGGCGTTTATTGATACGTTAGTCTTGTCCCCAACCCCCCCCCCCCCTCGCTTCCAGTGGCGGACCGACACCCCCCCCCTACTCTCACCAGTGATCTCGCCACAGTATACTACAGCCCCAACGTAACTAGTCTCATACCGACCTCAGATCATTATCTACTGCCCCATACATGCACGCTGCTTCCACGGAAGTCAACAGATTCCTGTAAGGGCTTACTAGAGCGCACACGTCTCATAAGTCACGCCCGCGCTGTGTTTGGAATATCCAGGTATCCAAACCAATGTCTTAGATTATCCCTAATGTACCTCTTTAAAGTTATGGATGGTAGGATCAAGAGAAAAAAATTAAGTTCGTACTTTTGGACGACTCCGCTACTTTTTAAGCATGAGACTTTGGGGACGAAACTTTTTAAGAAGATCCATCACTTACACTTTGTCCTTCAGTTCCGGTGTCAGTTTCCCCTCCCCTCCCCCCCCCTCCAGTGGAGGACACTCGAGACACATCCTTCAATATAAAACACATCATCCATCTCTATGTGTGTGTGTGACAAAGCGTGACGTCACACACGGTCACAGCCAATGGGAAGACAGGAGAGCCGAGAGTGCAGTTGACAGTTCGGACACTTTTCACTCATCGGGAAACGAGAAAATCAGACGTTAGAGAGAAAGAGAGAGAGAGAGAGAGTTAGACGGGAACCTGTGTGCGGTTGGGGATTAGTCGCAATGCAATGCGTTCTCACACATTTTCCATTTCCATCTCCGTGAAAGATTAGTTAAAGGATAACATAAGTAATCCATTTAAATACACACTCACTTCCACAACAATACGGTTAGGCTATACTCTCTTATTTTCGTGTCTGTCACCGTTATACATTAGGCGTTAACATTTTACGATATTATGCACATCTACATTTCATACACGCTATAATGGCATACATTAGCTGTTTATATGATGCTGATAATGTTTAAAAAAAAAAATGCCTAATTTATTTCTGGTACATGCACATACTTAACAAATTTAAAACGTACGCACATGCAAATGTAATTAATGAAAAAGTAATGTAATTTCCTTCAGAATGAAGTAATATGTAGAATAATTACATTAGTTTCAAATGTACCCAATATATAGGATAGATACGTATGAAACGTATCACCCACCGCGTTGTTTACGGCAGAGCACAGTACCCCACGTTGAGCGGAGTAAACAGCCCCTCGGCTACACAAGCATCAGTGTAAACAACGTATACATCAGTGTAAACATACGAGACAGTGCGTGCACGGGTTTACACACCGAAGACGCAAAATGGACAATACTAGTGCAAATTAATAAGGTGTATCATCTAAAAAAAAACTATATTTAATGGGCTGAGGACATTTATTTTGGTAACGATGCTAATCGAGAAGTTGAGTGAGCAACAATAAAGAAGTATGAATTTGTATCGTTTACCAGGATAGAAATATCATAACGAAAAGAGATTGGAGGAAATTCAATTGACTTGGAGGATCGAATAAGCGAATAACGTAATAATTCTGGGAGGAAAGCGGGATAAGGGAGGGGATTATTCTCAATCGGCAACTATGTTTGTTATTGCGCGCGGGAAGTACCGCCGGGCGTTTAGCGCGAGTGACCACGGCCGCTATCATGTTATCGCCAGGAAGGAAGGAATACAGGAATCTATCCGTTCACAGAAAGAGGGTCCCCGATGATAACGACAAGTGTGACCTCATTGCAGCGGCGAGTGCGAGAGCCGACCGCAGTTACCGCGTCTTTCATAGTCATCACCCCCCCCCCCCCCCCCCCCGCGACACTTCACGCGGTCACGCGGCATCACGTCCGCTATAGAAGCTCTTTGGAGGTAACGACAGCAAAGAACTTGCTGGGGGGGGCTCCTTCGTCTCATGGCAAAGGTTTTGGAGTCAAAGAGTTTGAAAAACGTAAGAATTTATTGTTTTCTATTCGGATCTTTAGAGATAGATAGATTGATAGATATTTGGGCTTAACGTCTCATATTTTTGCAACTTGGCTAATCGAGACGATGAGTGGGTGAAATATGAAAATGAAATCTAAAATTATATTTATAACATATAGTGTTTAGATAAAATTAGAAAGCTTCAATAACATACAATTACAAAATGATCTTATGCAACCAAAAACAAGTATCCGTGCTTTTATGGATTGCCTGGTGTAGATCTTGGTAATATTTAGCCCCGTATCAACTCAAAATGTCAATAAAAATGTCATTTTATAGATCCGAACAAAAAACTATACATTCTTACGTATTTAAAGCTATTTGTTTCTAGCACTCTCCAGCCGCCTATTTCGCTTTTCTAATTATATGCAAATATAAAAGAACTTGTGAAGGGTGGATGACCTTAAATCGAGTATATGATCAGAAATTTAAAAAAATTTGCAAATTTTGGATAATATACATCCTCAATATTACGTTTTACATTCACGGTACGGAAAATTTTGTATTACCGATCAAAATATGGATGAATGGGAACCTTCAGTAGAGCTACGTATGTGTGTCGGAATCTCAGTCGAATAATCTTCACCATCACTACAAAGTCTCATCTGTAAATTCTTTCTCTCCGCCTGTCTGTCTGTCTGTCTGTCTGTCTGTCTGTCTGTCTGTCTGTCTGTCTGTCTGTCTGTCTGTCTGTCTGTCTGTCTGTCTATCTGTCTGTCTGTCTGTCTGTCTGTCTGTCCGTCCGCCTGTCGAACTGTTTATCACCGTTGCTTCAAAGAGAGCCAATGAGTTATTTTCTCGTAACACTAGTTGGATACTCGACTTGAAAACGTTTCGAGCACTTTGGCAGCACAAAGTAGCCAGTTAGCATTCGCAGTAAAATAATAAGAGCTTTGTCTTGAAAACAAATCTGTTCTCCTTTCAAGATAAACAATTGGGAGTGACATCACTGCCTGTTGCGTGGATGGAAGGTCTCCAGTTGGAATGTCCAGACAAGCTACGTGTCACGCGAGTCAATAGACAATATCCAATAGTTCCAATAGTTCCCAATATGTGTTGGAGTATATGAAATAGTTACTTCTACGTCTAAACATATTGAGGTCCAGATTCTATCAAAATTGAGAGACAAAAACTAGGGAGAAACTCATATTTTGCATGATTGCAACAATCCAACCCTGGAGGTTTTACCTAGTTTTGTGCCTCATATTTTTATAGAATAATTACCCCAGAAATCATTAAAGATTTACATTTTCTCTTTCCCAAGTCTTTATTTTCAAATGTCAATAAAAATTTGCCGCTGCCTCCAAGATGAAACAACGAAGTGTATTACTCTAGCGCTGTTCAGTTATGTGTATAAAAAAATGGAAAATTTGTTGGCATTCTCTTCAGAAAACTGGTAAAAAAAAAAAGATATACATACATTCATCCACATTCAATTACGAAATGAAAATTATTCTACGAAGTTGAATGCTCCGATTCAAAGCTAAAATTAGGCATGTATACCAGTCAAAGATTTATTTCACACAATATGCCTCTATAGATGAGATAATCTGCAACGAAAAGGTAAATGCCATATTGATGCCCCAGTGTTTCTACGGCCAATAAATACGTGTGTAACTTTCATCTAGCGTTATTAAATGAAAATCCCTTCTAAATCCTTGGATGAAATACTTTGTGTTCAGACAGCTGACCCTAATTTAGAGGGATACAGATAGATAACACCAAAAAGAAACACACATTGGTGATAACAAGAACAAGATTATCGGTGTGTCCTGTCGTATTAGAAACTTTGACAACTTAAGGCGCCACTTCCTGTACGGAATTATATCGACCGGATGGAAGAAGGGGGGGGGGGGGGGGGCGTTGTTTCAGCTTCTGTATAGATAGCTCTGATATTGTGAGGCCAGAGGGAAACGTTTATTTCTTGTTGTTTTACTTGTTGAAAATATTAAACACAGACGTGTTTACAATTTTATCTTTCTCATTAGTATTTGTAAACTTCATATAAAAAACATGTTTAATGACATATGATTGTGACTGGACATATCAAAAGTTACAGAAGAATAATAATAAAAAATAATGCAAATGTCTTGAGTTTGGGTGCAGACATCAGAAAATTCAAACAAATATCTCAATTAAATTGTTCGATTTTGTTCAATCTGGATTATTGGACATTTTTGTTCATATTTTTAAAGATTTAATTAATGTCTGTCAAATAAGGAATCGAACTTGAGATATAACCACGGATATCGAATCAGAGATCATTTCATAGGGAAATCAGCTCTAACCTATTTTATTTCACTTTCTTGGCAGATGTTGGATATGAGGTTTTGTTATTTCACTAATGTCTAGAAGGGCCAAGAAAATACGTTGTTTACACGAATTAAGTGAGCCTTATAGTCAACTTTAATAAAAAGGTGCACCTATGAATCTCATTTGCAACAAACCTTATAGGTTAAAGCAAAATAAAACCGTATGTCTTTTGACTACAGAATCGTATAACTCTAGTCTTGAACAGTGTTTGCTTGTCCATGTCAATAGACGACATGCGCAAACGTGCGCACGCATACTCAAAGCAATGTGATTCTAGTGAGTGGTCGCACGAGTTTGTTCAGCTTATTCACTGGCTACAATGAGACACATTCGGGCAACATGTTTGAGTAAACACGACAACGTTCGGCAACAAACTTTGTTTTCCGAGAAGTCTCTTAATCACATTACGACCTCCTCAAATCGCCAGTTCGTGCGTTCCACGTGCGAGCGGAGACCGGCTACGTCATAAGGTAATACTCGGGGGTGTGTGTGACTATGTGCTACCCCTTACATGTGAGGCTATTTCGCACAAAACATACGCTCTCGATTATACAACATGATGTCCACTAATTTCGTTTAGGGCCGGTCGAACAATCTCCTAATAGGAACATTATTTGTAGCAATTAAGCTATTTGGAGGATTTCAAGAGTTTTTATTGGCCGTTGCGATGGAGACAACAAGCTATTAGACGAATAAGTAGTTATTGGGACATTGTAAGACTGGACTTTAGAATAGTCTTATTTTCTTCGAGAGTTTTTTATTAAACTTTTTTTCCTCATTGTACACATATATGTTTATTCACTGTCTAATCTTTAGGTTTTCGTTTTATTTCTATGTTAAAATGTTGACAGTTAGCAACTCACGGAATTTTATAAACAATGTATCTAATTTGTTGAATTACCTATAATTCAAAATGAATTGTTCTTCCATTGATGTTGCCTGAACATTCGTTACGTTACGTCTATGTTAGCTTAAAGAGTTAATTAAGCTCTTGGCATCGTCGTCTGTGAATATCCGTATCTAAAATGTTTTATGAGGGTACTTACTTAAACAAGTTACATAACTTAAGTACACTTTCAGTAAGTAGACGAGTGCGATATAACAAAAATTAGTAGTACAACGCTTAGTTTGTTTTATGCCCTCCGTAATTGTGACGATTGTGTTTACAATATCATGTCCAACTTTCTTTAAAATATATATTAATATACTGTGTGTTCATCCTTCTATTTTATCATGGGAAATATCGTCTTAGAACAAAACAAAATTTTTCACTCACGCATCAGAAAACCTTCTGTCAGAATTACCAGTTAACGGAATCAAACCGGCGACCTCCCGAATAAGAGTCTCACACATTACCGCCGAGCTATCTCCATAATGATGTGTACCCCACATAAAGCACGTACGTACGTATACATGAACTAACCGTATCGAATAGGTCAAGCTCTACTACAATAATAGACCACAAACATCGACTGACCATTGCGACACAGCCCAACTAAACACACACAGGTCCAAAGTGTATAACAACAGTGTTGCGTTTATTTTCGTTGCTCAGACGATAAGACACTGTTGCCAGCTCTCTTCATTAGTCTCACTGATAACGCTGTGTGTGGGTATATAGAAAGAAGCCAAGCCGCCGCCGTGAGGGAAGACTTGACATTAGATCTGCGTCGTATTATTTTAAAACGGTCTCAACTCCACCAATGTTATACAGCTCCATGAGAAATGAACGTTTCTTAGAAGAAGAAAACCTCTTAAGAGAGATAGAGAAAAAACATCGTCTACGGAAGTTAAAAAAAAGTACATTTTCCCAGTTTCCACTTCCTCCCCCCAACCCCCACAACCCTTAAGTTCAACGAGATGGAAATGATTCTATTTAGGAAATGTGAAAGGTCGGTAATGTGTAGGTCTCGAGCAAGATGGCGTGGGTTCGACCCCACACGATAAGGTACACATGTAAGCCGGGGCCCGCGCGTCAACGCGTCGCGTAGCGCGCTTGAAAGAGATTCAGATTGTTATCGCACGTGGTGCGTAGCTTAGCCGGGAGACGATTTGCAACTTGCGTTGCTGGAAATAATGTCCCGGCTTAGGTCGGCTGGCACAAGCCGCCCTTTATTGCCCGTTTCTTGTGTCTGGTCTCTGCTGCCCCTATACTTTGTAGACATAAGAACTGTGTTTACGTCGACAATGTAACTCAAAGAGACAAAGATTAAGGTGACCACCTCTATTTTTGACATTACAATTGAGGTCGTTTATCGCAATTTGTATTTAAACCATTAGTAAACTGGAATTGTACATAGCTATTTAACCAAAATAGTTTCTGATCAACGAAACCCTCATGCATTATTTTGAGATCCCATTTTAAATGTTTTTGCATGATTCACTTTCTTTAATGGATTCTTCAGATGATTGCTAATTTTAAATTATCAGAACTTTTTAATATTTTCGATTGAAGTGCTGAAGTATGCCTTTAATAACAATCACAATAAATAATGTATCATGGAGATACGATTTGGAGCACTTAACTGAAGTTAGGCTAGCTTTCATATAGCACACTTCCTAAACCCAGACTTGGATCGTTACGAAATTACTCTTAATTACAATAACCTGTTTGAAGCGAATCAAGTACGGCGCACAGAGGCCTAGTTCGCTGACGTGGGCTGACAGGCACGTAGCCTCCACCTGTCAGTCTCAGCCTGCTCGTCCTATTTACTACCCGACAGATGTGACGCCACTATAGGTAGGTCGTGGGCGTAGCAGAGTCGCCGTGCCGGGTCTCGAACCGGGGACACAAGCCAGGCACGTGTGCAGCACAATAGCTACATCGCTTCCCCGACAACCATTCGTCATTCACGTTTTAGCCGAGAGTTTCTTTCAGTCAGTTCTTTCTCCGGAGTTTTTACACGCTTATCATAGAAATAGAACAAATACCTTCTGTAACTTAAACCTAATGCGCCTTAAGGCCCATCCACATTGAAAATTAGCAGTAACAGCAACAGTAAAATTAAGGTTTCAGACACTCGCATTGGCTAAGCAATGATCTTAGGTTCTCATCAGCCAATGGGAGTGTCCGAAACCTTAATTCTAACGTTACTGTTACTGCTAATTTTCAATGTGGATGGGCCTTTACTTTATTCTTGTTTTGTTTTCTGGCTATAAAGATTGTTATTATGGCGATTATCTCAGTCAAAATTAATTGATCTCATAAGGTTTTTATTCAAACTAACAGAAAACTTGCAAAGGCATGAATCCCTGACGGAGTTTTGGTAAAACGCAAGTGTGGGAGTCCGGACGAGCCCCCGCCAGTGGATTTACGAACGCTAGTATAACTCTGGGGCAAATTATGCATGACAGTGGATACAATTCAATAGGGTTAATTACAATTATGAAAATAGTCACGTGGCCAAGTATTGTTTTGACAAGCATACCAATCAAGGAAATACACTACAATGGAGTTGCCCGGCTCACAGCTTGTTTGTCCGAGCTAAATAACATATTGTGTGATGTTACAGCTCCCTCAATAGTAACTAACGCTATTGTTGGGATGCGCACGGCCGCAACTGACAATTCTATCCTCTCGACTGACCACATAGAAATACTAGCCAGACGAGAATAATATGCAATAATTAGAGGTCGCCGTGAATATTCTATTATTGAGAGAATTTCGTTTTTGAATTTCCAAATTTAGATTGTATTCAGAAAAATATATTTCAGCGGTTGTTCAGCTGTTCATTTACGACTAACAATTCAATTCAATTTCCATTTTATTCTCACACATAAATACTAGTACGCATGCTTATAATGCAATTAACATAATAAGTATAGAGTATACAATACATAACAATATATGAAAAGTTCTTGGTATTTCGCTAGGTTGTTATGAAAGAATTCTTGAGTGCGGGATGACTTTAATCAGGCAATTGGTGTAAGGTCCAGTCTTACAATGTCCCAATAACACTACTTATTCGTCGAATAGCTTGTTGTCTCCATGGCAACGACCAATCAAAACTCTTGAAATCCTCCAAATAGCTTAATTGCTACAAATAGCTTTCCTATTAGGAGATTGTAAGACCGGCCCTTATAAGAAAAGAAAGAAAAAAAGGTGTAACGTGGAGGTTAATATCGTCATTCGCGAGATCCACGAATCTATAATCCTTACTAAAGACACGGTACGATTACACCGGGACTTACAGGTCATATACCGGCCTCAGGACAATACTTGACCCGTCATGCATTGCGGTGCCCTCATACACGTCCACCCGCCCACGCCACTCAACTTACATAACACGACAACATGCTCGCGGTCTCAGACATACGTAGGTGTGGTTCTCTATAACGGTGTAAGTAAATAAAAACGCGTGTTTATTGTCCACGCAGCATTCAATCGCAATAAACAATAACGAAACTGCACCAATAAACGTCCGGTTGAAGAGTCTCGATATTATTACACAGGACGGTACGGGGGACACATAACAACGTGAGCTATAAACAATATTACTGTATATATCGTGCAGCGTGTTCAACTCTCGATCTTAGATCGATAGATCCTCGACGTAGGAAACAACAACACACTTGGAAAGTGGGTCCTAGCTAATAAATCCGCGGTCAGTTCACGCAAGTAACTAATTGGTGATTAAGATTTAGTTTTAAGATTTAAAGAAATCGGTTTACACACTTTCCTAAAGTCAAACAACTTCATATAGAAGATATACGTTAAAACAAAATAAGATCTTTGGAAATATTGTTTGAAATCGAAACAGGTAACTATAAGGAAATTAACAAAGTTTATTATTTAATAATTACAAGCAAATAATGATGAAATTTGTTGTATTGACTGTTGACTCCCGCAGTCCTGTCTTTGTGGTTGTCATCGTTTCAAGTACATGTTAGAAACTTAAATAAAAAGTAGACAATTAATATACTGGGACAACGCTTGTGTTCACCCTACAGCAGGTATTACGGAGTCACTGTAGGAGTCGATACAGACAGACAACTGTACGTGGAGGCGATTGAGAACAGTGTTGTAACCCGTCCATATAATGATCGCGGCCGCTGGGTATACCGCGTAGAACCTACTCGCAACGTCTCAGAGAGGTTCCCACCGGCGATGAATCACCCACCCACTTAGCGTCTCGTCTCGTCTCGAGTCGTTTAGCATATCCCGCTAGGAGCGTCCTTGAGCCATCAGTCACGTCGCACGTGGCAGGACCACGTTGACGGATGAGACTGCTCGACTCTCTCTCTCTCTCCCTCTCTCTCTCATCTATCTGTCTCTCCTCTCTCCTCTCTCCTCCCTCCTCCCTCCTTCCTATCTTCTCTCTCATCTCTTCCTCTCTGATCTATCTGTCTGTCTCTCCTCTCTCCTCTCTCCTCCTTCCTTCCTATCTTCTCTCTTCACCTCTTCTCCCTCTAGCTCTCTCCCACTCCCCCTCTTCTATGTCTCTATGATGTATAAATGAGATAGTGAATGTATCCCCCTCTTTCTCATACTTTGTCTCCCCACCTATCTCTCTCACAGTCCGTATCTCCCCCTTTCCCTCTGTCTCTTTCTGATTCTCTCTTACTCTTACTTTCTTTCCCTCTTCTTAGTGAGTGACGTGGGTGGGCGTACGACGCGCTCGTGCACCCACGGTGGATATTGAACAGAACTGTTGCAAGTGTATAACAATAACAATCTGAGTCACTATTTCTGTACTCTAAGAACATCGAACAAACAATGTAGGCCTACATTGACGGAGATATGGTAATATACAGAGCGGAGCAGAGTTCTTGAACCTGGGCAAAGTTTGTTTGTGAGGGGCGGCGGGGGGAGGGGGGGACGTCGACAAGGGCAGGTAAACTTCACTCATCTTGTACATAAACTCAAACAACGATAGCTTGTGATGTGAACTAGGTATAAAGTACATCTATTTGGCTACGTTATTATTTTGGCTTAGACGGTCTCACCCATGCCACATGGATGAAGGGACGTGGGTTCAAATCCCACCTATAAGAAAGATTTAAGAAATGCCCCCCTCGTCCTCTCCCTTTCTCTGATCACGGTATAGAATAGCATAACAACAATGCCCCCCCCCCCCCGCGAACAACACCCTGGTCGTGGTAAATTAACATTTATACAAAAATCAGTTGAAGTATACCCGTGGTGCTCGCTCTAGAGCGAGTATGGGTTTACGTTATGTGCGTTCCAAACGGAATGTCGAGAAGGAACGTCCAACGTCTCGTTAGCGAACACGAATATTGAAACATTTGGCAATGAGAGTCTGAGAAAAATACTTATAATAAAAAAAACAATTTCTCAGTATTGCTCCTATAATGGGATCAGACATGCAATCTCGCAATGCCAACTCAATTACCTTTGATTGATACGTGTTTAATAGTGGGTTAACTTCACTGTTATTTGTGCCGTGGCGCCCCGAAATATGATATATAGTATTGAACCATTTCAATACAGAGTGTTTCAATGATCATAATTTTTCCAAACATAACAGTTTGGCAAAGGTAAAGATTATGTCAAGAAAATTCAAGATAACTATATTGCACTACACGTCGTAACGTATATCCTATAGTTTTGCGATGTGACCTAGAAAAAGAGCGCAATTACTTTTTATCAGTAACCTACACAGATTGCGTTGAGACAACGGTTCAATATGTAGAGTTGTAGAGTTGTTTACTTCTAGTGGTGTAGAAATATACGGTCAAGTATGTAGGGGGGGCAGATTCCCCGGGACCCAAATCACAAAATCAGAAACAAAACATTATTTTTCTCTAAAGGCTGGTCCTTACAGATTTTTAAGACATAATGCATAAGGTTTTAAGACGTTGTTTTAAAAACAACAATGAAAACAACGTAAAACTAAAACTTTGTGTGAACGCCAGTACGTGTTTCCTATGATCCAACTTTACGACTACGCGTTAAACCTTAAATCATATGTCTTAAAAATCTGTGTGGACCAGCCTTAACGAACGTCTTTCAAGTTTCAATAAACAATTAAATGAATTGTTTCCCCTTATGACGCCTCTGGCAATGTGTGATCAATGTATCTGATTCGGTAGACGTGGGTGATATAATTTAGCTGTTGAGTACGTCGTAGAAAAAAAAAAAACTTATATTACTATGGCCCTCCTACCCATGCTTTCTTCCTCCATTGTTCCGCAATCATGAATGAAAACGTTGTGGGGGGGGGGGGGGGGGGTAAAGACTTTAGCATAAAGACCTGGGCAAGTCCAGCAATATGCCACTGTGCACTACACACAAACTCCAACGCAAGTTGCTAGCTAACATGACAGTACAACGAATGCACAGGGGTGTGAGATCCCGTGAGAAACCAACCCACAGCCACAGACCAGGCTGCGCTCACGTAGAACCATCCCCCGGCCGATACTGTTCACACTAGGGTCGACGTCGGCGTCGGGACGAGGGAAGAATTCTTAAATCTCGCGATAAAATATCGTTTAGCGTCGCGCGTTGTTTATTTGTCCGCCCGTGAAGTCGGCCCCACGCACGCACGCGGGCAGTCTCAACACACCCGTGTAGTTCTCTCATCGGCGACCCCACACGGTATAGCTTAGCTTCCAAACAAACAAGCACGTGCGATACACACGGGTACAGTGACGCGTTCATTACATGCAACAATATTACTCGTGTTGATAGTACTTTATCGAAGTATGTGCATTTATGAAAAGATTCCGCTAATTAAATATCAACATTACACATGATATTAAAAAGTAGGAAACAAGAAGTACATTGACAATTAATTACTTTATATAATAAACAAACAATTTCGGTATCAAACTTAAGTCCAGTCTTACAATGTCCCAAAAACTACTTATTCACCGAATAGCTTGTTTTCTCCATGGCAACCACCAATCAAAACTCTTGAAATCCTCCAAATAGCTTAATTGCTACAAATAACTTTCTTATTAGGAGATTGTAGGACCGGCCCTTATGCAGGAGAAACTTCTTACTTTGTCCGTAGAAAAGATTCTTAAAGATGCAAATGGAACCCTTCAAAGCAATTGAAGAACTACATCATATACATAAATAATCCATCTAATATAATCTAGTGTTCCAAAACTGCTTTCACATGATAATGCCACAACCTTATAGGGATCACGTAATTATTTGCAATTAGAGCCGTAGAAGCCTAAACCACAGACGCACACACATAAATATAATACGCGAACAACAATATGCACCCAGCTTATTACCATTCAATAATGATGATTGTTGGGCTCCATGTTTCGCATTTTGGCAAGATTGCTGATCGAGACGATAAGTGAAGATGAAAAAACACTACACGAGATCAATGCACAAGCCAGGATTCGAACCTGGAGTACAGGAACGATACTAATCGACTAACGCCAAACGAATTAAACGCGAGTTACTATACCAAATATCTAATACTATCAACTAATTAACGTTCTTATTTTTATTAATATTTTTTACCTTTATTATTATATAATATTGGATTCAGATAAATTATTATTCCTGGAAAACAAAATAATATTTTCGTACCTCGCACGAGGCTATACTCTCTGTAGGGCGACGTTACATCACCCTATCTATACTCGGACACGTAATCCTTTCTCCCTGCACAAGCACCATCACATTCCTCGCATGCAGTTGTTTACCCCATCCATCCTACACAACATGCCATTAGACCTCGCTGTACATAATAATAATAATTTTTGTAGGAATACCCGTTCTAGGGTGCACACCAGCTTTACCTGATGTGCCCAACTAGGTTATTAGGGTGTTTGGATAGTTGGGAAGGATTGTCCGAGGGCTGATAGTATGACTCAATCCCAGCATTCGCTTTTACGACTGAGGAAAACCTCGGAAAAAGTCTTCAGTCAGGACTGGCGGTGGCCGGAATCGAACCGGCGACCTCCCGAGTCTCGCGTCTTACCGCTGAGCCACCTCTATCGGTACCTCTATCAGTGCTGTACATATAGTTCACTTAGTATCTTTGCCGCCTTATATCTCCTCGTACAGTAAGATGGGTGCCTAGTTGGGTGGCGGGTAAATCTCGTAGTAATACAGCGCGCGACATAACTGGGTCAGCGTAACACACGGGGGCCTCTGATACTTCGGGATCGACTCCCGCCGCCGGCAAAATACTGACTACACAGATCTTACACAACGTACGGCCGTGAACATTCCACACATTGTTGTCTGTATCGAAACGCGAGGTTTAATGATACCCCACACAAAACATGATTGATTCGCTTTTGACTACATTTTACACTTTTAAAACTGTCAGAAGGAAAGACACACATTTACATGCATTGTTTTTGACAGATCGCTAAATATTTAGCCAGGATATACATATATTGTTTCGCTTTTTACTACATTTTACAGTTAAAGGAAAGACACATTTCAATTTACATGCATTGTTTTTGACAGATCGCTAAATATTAAGCCAGAATTAAGAGACAATGCTTATTTATCCATGTATAACCACCAATCAGAAACATGTTTGCCATGGAGAAATCAATTTAGTGCCCGTCTATAGATCTTAAGCGACCTGTCATTATACCGGCTAAATTGTCTATGTTACGAATATTGCTGTGTTTCTATTAGAATTTTTGTTTTTTAAAACGATTCATTTCAGTTTTGTAATAATATGTTTGTAGAACACACAAGTTCAATAAGAGTTATTATTTAGAAGAAAAAAAAACACACATTTAAGATTGAGCATAGATATTACATTCAGCGCAAATATGCTAATAAAATACGCCCACTTATCTAATCTAATCGACACGTCCATAAAAATATACTCAATAAAAGCTATCAGAGATCTAGAGAATTAATTTAATTGTTCTTGCAACAATAACTTAAAGCGTTACTACAAGAAATCATGTTTTGCGAGCGAGGTATATAAGTCTACACACACAACAGCCATAAACGGTACATAACAGCTCATAAAACAAGCATCACACAGCTGTACAGTACAGGAATTCTTTGATTCTTTCCCATACAACACCGTGTCAAACAGGTTACACACACATGTAGCACATGGCTATCACATCTCATTAAGACTTGTCATATTACTATATACGAACTACGTACTAAACCGTTTAAACTACACGATGAGAATTGGTAATACGATCATCTCATTCATTGTATACATACATACATTATATTGAAGCTAATTTAAAACCAACTGTATGCGCATTAACGTTTCCAAACACGTTTTAAATTGCAAAAAAGAAATTTCAACTGGTCTATTTATACTTATTATAATATATATATATATATATATATATATATATATATATATATATAAGTGGTGTACTAACATGGTTCGATCCCGCGTGGAGTCACAGCATGATGAGAGGTCACTAGATCACACTATCGCGACGAGAGACGCGTGGGAGAGTGGACGAAAAGGTCGGTAAAGTAGTAGCGACGTCGCTAGGACGGCGGACAGGCCAAGACTGTCGAGCGAACGCACGCGGCGCGGCGCTTAAACCAACCCTCCCCCCCCCCCCCCCCCCCCCCGCCGCGCTTCCCCTCACGCGCCGCGCGAGCACCGAGGAAACCCTTACTTCCGTGTTGGTTGTCGGCGCGCGCTAGGTCGGGGTTCGGGGCCCGGGCGAGAGGTAAGGGGTAACTACTCCCCCACCCCCCGCCTCTAACCCCTTGCACCCCTTCTCAAACATTCACCTGTGTGGGTTCATTGGAGTTTGAGTGGACAAATTCTTGCTGCGTTGTACAGATAGTTGGAAAAGTGTGGGAATTTTACGTCTTTGGTTCGAATCTTTATTGAAATATCAATTTTGGAACGAAGCTGGTGTAGACATTATCAAGATTTATAGATAATCTGTGAAAAACGGATTAAAAATATAATGCGTATGGATAAACCAAGAGAATTTGAGGTATTATTGACATTGACTGGTTTTTCCAAACGGAATCAATTTTGTCAATTTTTAAACTATCAGCAAAAAAATTTAAATTCAATTTTAACGATACAAAAACGATTAATTCTCACGGTTTACCGGCTACTTACTGTTCAATTGAAAAACAACACACGAGGTGATTTTTCGTATAAGCTTAATTCAATTTAAATTTTATAACACTATTTGGATTGTACGACCTATAATGTAGTAAACCAGCTTTCAACGTCCGATAATTGAGTTATTATCGATTATCAATTTCGATGTTAAAAGACGTATTAAAGATACGGACAGCTTTGCAGCCGCACACTCCTAATGTCTCCCGGTATGTTCAAACTTTCTCAAGTTATATTTTAGTAATTAGTAACCCACCAAATTTGATCCCATAATCAGTTGAAAAACTGACAAAAGCTATATTTCTATCATGACTCCCGAAATATCAAAAATCACCTACCGTTTACCACATTATAAGTAGGTGAATACGTGCTCAATTGATCAATTGATGATACTGTTGTCTTACATCACTTACTGAGAAACTGTCGATACAGTTTACAAGTATATACAACCCCCAGTTGGACACACCGATATTTTCGAGGTCTGAAAGTTGGATCGTTTGGCCAAACCCTCCGACATTCCTTCCCTCGACCCGTCGACCGCAAATACCTTTGATCGGCGAGCTATTCATAATCTTACCTATTAATCCTGATGACCTGTCACAAGAAATGTCATATAGAATTTAGAACAACACTTTTTCCTTAATTATATGCTGCGCCATCGTTGATATTTCTACATTGCGCTAAAGAGCTGGAAATTACATAATCAGTGTTTTTTTGTATAAGTCTTTCTATGATGTACACAACCATTATGTAGGCCTACTAATGAATTGATATTAGTAGATAATGTTTTTTCGTGGATTAGAAGAAACAGTAGTTTTACAAAGACAATCAGAAGACCTGCTGCTCTATATCTAACATTTTAATTACAATTAGATGTGGAAATTAATGCCAACGTAAATGTGGATTTTCTTTCATAAAACGGCTTCAAATTACATTACCACATTTTTTAAATTGCATTTATATTTTATACGTAAGGCAATAATCTAGTACAATAAAACTGACACACAATTAGTAACTTGAAGTATTATGATTGGCGGTACTATTACGTAAATTAAACTAAAATTATATTTTTATTTCATAATGATAAAAAGTATTAACTGTTATTTTGGTTGAAAAACGAATTGTATAATCGATGTTTACAGATAATTTCATGATTTGGATTCTTGATCGCTCGAAGAGTATTGGCGTTTGTAACAACAATCAATCGATGATTTGAATAATTACTGCGTTTCATTAACCAAGCAGGAATTTAATCAAATAAACAATTGTGTAGCTCTTAAAAGAGCTGTTTGTTGTTTTATCCGTATCTTCATGAATCGTCGCCTTCGCTGCTATTCCATTCATCAGAGGTGTCCGTGTCGCTACTTGAAGAGTCTGGCCCGAGGGTGATTACCATGCGATCGACGATGTGATCGGTGATTCCGTCGATTGCCCACATGGTATCTTCTTCTTTGAGCACATGCCGTACACAATTATGCCACAGTCGAGATTCAGGGATGTCACCGTCGATCCCCGTGCTCCACAATGTGCCATCGTTGATCCTCGCGAATGCCTCTAACACGAGCCTCTTGACGTCGGCCATCTTGAACGTCGTGTTACGAGCAGCAACGTACCTCTTCACCTGCGCCCACACAAGCTCAATGGGGTTGAGCTCGCAGTGATAGGGTGGCAACCTTATTACTTCGTGGCCTGCCACTTTTGCTGCCTCGTCCACGCGATACGTTTTGAACTGAGGCTTTAGTGGAGTTATTATCTCCATTAACTCAGCCTTCGTCATCTTCAGATCAAACTGAACATTCTTCGCGGTGAGCCATTCTTGAAGCAAATTTTTCCTCCACGATTTTAGTGGGAACTTTTCCACTTGCACAGTGTGGTACGGCGCATTGTCCATGATGATTACCGAGTTCGGCTCCAGCTTAGGGAGAGTCGTCGCCCACCACGCTTCGAAACGATCGCCGTCCATCTCGTCGTGGTAGTCGCCGTCGCCCTTCTTAGCTTCAAACACCATATCGGCGCCCTCCACAAAACCGTCTTCACTGCCGATGTGTAGAATGACAAGTCGCTTGCCCTTCCCTGATGGCGCTTTCAGCCCTGTGGAGAGGCCTCGAAGGAAGGCGTCCTTGCAGCTGGTCACTGTCGTATCTACCCACTCCCTGGACAGGGTGTGTCCGGCGTTCACCCACGTCTCGTCGAGGTAATATGCCTTCTTACCGTCGCGACGCGCTTGCTTGATAGCGCGCAGGTAACGACGGCGAGCAAGCTGGATCTCGGGGCGCTCGATTAACACAGACCGGCGTTTCTTCTTACCGTATCGGAAGCCCAGACTCTTCAATACGTTGTAGACTGTGCTTCTCGACAGGTCAATCAATTGGGGATCTTCTTTCACAGCCGCCCACACTTTGTTGATTGTCGGTGCAATATTTTGCCGGAACATATCGTGCACTTTGATCCGCACTGCATTACGCGTGAAACCGTCTGCAGGGTTTATTACTTGCTTACGTAACTCGCGTCTGTTCTGTGGTTTGCGCTTCTTTCGTGGAGTCACGAAAATCCCCTCATTTGTATGAAACTCCTTACGCAGACGGCGGACAGTGGACACACCCACCCCACACAACTCACTAACTTTGTTCATAGCGTCAATAACACTTAACTCTTGATCCTCAAGGCGTAACTTGCCGTAAATACGGACAATCATTGCACGTTCTTTACTACAAAGTATACGGTTTGGCCCATTGTCGTTATTTTGGATATAACACGCTGGAGAAGTATCCCGGTTGTGTGCCATGACGATGTCAACGATGCAAGTCGACGGAGCACAATGAGTGCATTCGCATATGAGTACACGGGCATCATTCTGGGGTAATTCCCTTATTTTTGTGCTCACATCCCATAAAGGAAAATCCAGATTTGCCAGTTTTCTTCTCGCCGCACATAAATTTATTGTTGGTAGCCAACATCTTCGTATTCAAGAATCCAAATCAATCGACGTCACATTTTTAATCAGTATAATACAATTCATAATTATTTTGAGTATTATTTGACTATTTGCTACTTTCATACTCTTTTTTTTTTTAAATGTAAGATTATAATATTGTTTGCTTATATATTAAGTCTGGTTGTTTTCGTCATAGAAAGACAAATAAAAAACAACTGATTACATAATTTCAAGCTGTTTAACGCTGTTTAATGCGATCATGAAATATCCGTATAATTCTTAAAAAAGTGTTTTTTCCTACAAGATGACTTTTGTTGTGACAGATCATCATGATTAATAGGTAAGATAGTGCAAGGCTCGCCGGTCGCAGGTAATTACAGTCGAGCGAGAGGGAGGGAAACTCGTACTTTGGTCAGAGGCTGGTACAAACGCTACCCGAATCTATGCCCTCGGGCCTGTCCAACTGCGAAATAAACGAACTGGTATATACAGGGTTGGTATATTTGTAGGTTTTAAAAACGTAGCCAATTATTCAATGAAAACTGAATTAGATTCTTCGAAACGGTCCCGTCCACCCGCGCGGCTTAGTGGCCAAACCACGTCCCAACCTCGTGTCGTGGTCCAATAACACAACACCCTAGGCCTCACACTTCCCGTCACGTCGCGACCATAACGAAGCTAGTGAAGTCACTTCGCGCTTATAGCTGCATGGTTTAGAAGGTGACACCAAGGTTGTACCACCTCGTACGATAGGCAGGGTTAACTGTGCGCTTATAGCTGCATGGCTTAGAAGGTGACACCAAGGTTGTAGCACCTCGTACGATAGGCAGGGTACACTGCTGAAGTTTGTAGTTAGGTAGTATTTGAAGCTTTACGACGTCCTCAACATCTAGGTCATATGACGTCGGCCAATAGCCAGGGTCGTCATAAAGGAATCCGAAACATGGAAGGTGGGGGTAAAGGGTTAGCTAGACGATTTTAGGGGACTGGGGGGGGGGGGGAGCGGCGTTTGGATAGAAAAGAAAGGCAACAGGTATGAAAAGTGAGAAAAAGGAAGTGAATAAAGGAATGACAACAGAGATAGCATGCACGAAGAGCCCTCTTATTGCGGGTAACGGTCACCACGAGGGGAGACCCACAACCCTCCATAGACTGGTTGACTTGTGAACTAACTGGGGCGTAAGCATGTTCCATCATATTCATGTATCTTCTCACCACATTGACGTATATTATCAGTAATCACAATCCTCTGTTTCATACACCCTACTAATACTACTAATCACACACCTCTCTCTCTCTCTCTCTCTCTCTCTCTCTCTCTCTCTCGCAGCTTGAAGAGCGTCGCGATCACTCTCGACACACGACGCGAGGTGAGTGTGATGGTGACCACCTTCAGTCGCCTGCGGCCGAGTGTTGCCCGCATAGTCGTCTACACGGCCCAGACACCGTGGGAGCCGATGCAGCCACGTCCACGTGAGCCGCGGGCGAGGTTTCGAGACCCACACACGGCATACATTACCTGCATGTATAATGCCATTAATTATAGGTACTAATCACCGCAATTAGCATAATGAGGATTATCTACCGATTCCCACGTATTATTGGCAAGATTATCTGCCCAACAGATTATCATGTGTCTACATATCGCATCTTGTTTGTAATACTGTTCTTCTCAAACACAATGATGATAGATAGATTTATTGTTCATATAAACGAGTCGGTTTGTTCAAATAGAGCAATCACCGAAAATTCTAATGAACTACTTAATGTATGTACGGTACAGCCGTACATTTATCTGAGTATTTTAATTTGATCATACATAAAAAGTTCACTTGATATAGTTGAGAAACTGTAAGAATGACGGCCCCTCCATATCCCCTCCACAGCTACCCGACCCCCTCAACTCCGTGACAACCCGACAAAATAAAATACGTAACTGAAAATCAGTTTGTTTCAGTTGTTCAGTTTGTTGTTTCGTGGAGTTAAGGGGGGCCGGGTAGCTGTGGAGGGGATACGGAGGGGGCCGTCATTCTTACAGTTTCTCAACTATAGTAAGGGTATAATTAATAATTGTTACTTTGTTACTTTTAGAACCTTCTTTGCTAAATCATCAAAATCTCAGATATTCGATTGTATCGAGATCGTGGTCTCTAATACAGTATGATAAAGAACAAACACGTCAATATCTACCATAGCAGTAGTGCCACCTGACCTAGAGACATTAGTTCGAGTTCGAGTCCCGCACACGGTTTGATTTCTTTGTAATGTCCTCCATCTCAATTTGTCACCCCTCATCGTCTCGATACCACGATTGGAATTTACTAGAGACGTAACCAACAAGACGAGGTTAGGAACCACTGCCCCGTCCAGAGTCTAAGACAAGGTATTACGTACACCTACCGGCATCGCTGACGCATCGTCTTACTACGCGCAGCATAACTTAGCTGACGAGACTGTCTGTCTGTCTGTCTGTCTGTCTGTCTGTCTGTCTGTCTGTCTGTCTGTCTGTCTGTCTGTCTGTCTGTCTGTCTCAGGTATGTCTGTCTGTCTGTCTGTATGTCTGTCTAACTGTCTGTCTGCCTGTCTGTCTTCTGTCTGTCTGTCTCAGGTATGTCTGTCACTAGGCCGTCCATCCTTGGCCTTCATTGCTTGAGCATTCTGCGATCTTGACAACGAGGCTAAGCGATATAGCGCAGCTGGTTAGTAAGGTATTTGGCGATATCTATTAAACATGTCTTATTAAACATATAATTAAACAATTAAAATAATTAAACAAATTAAACAATTAAACATCTTTTAATCATCAACATCTAAGAAAGAGTAGGGTAACTAAGAAAAGTTGGGGTTAAGTTCACTGAAATATTTAGACTTGCCCCTTTTTTAACCGGTACAGAATTATTCTACCTATCAAATTAAATACAGAAGAAACAGTTTCAAAGTAAATAAATTTAAAAAATCAGTAATTGATCATTGTTTCAATACTTTTCAACCATGGCATTGAGAAACTTGTTTGCCTTCTTACCAAGTACTACGATCCACTATTTGTATTTATCTGAACAAAAATTATTTTTGTGTATATGAATACTAAAACCACCTATCTCCTGATTCACATTTATTTATTTCGATAGGAATTAATTTAAAATTGACCATTTTTAGCACTAATCCGTCTAGAAAGTTAGTTTGGGGTTAGGCCAACCTACGCAACGTACAGTTAAGACTGCGGCACACAGACTTCTAACCCCCCCCCCCTCACCCTCCCCCCCCCCCACACACACATACAGACACGTACATTCACGAGTGCAGATAACGGGGGAGTGACTAAACTTACAAACAGTAGCGAGCGCTATAGTAATTGCAAGTACACTAAATACCCAAAGAGTACAGCTATAAGACTGCGCAAAACAGAGTATTACCCCCCCCCCCCCCCCTCATACACACACAACGAGCTTACGCCCATATGATCCAAGTTACTCTCTGATCCTAAAATGTCTCAATCTGTATTCGGTATCGGATCGCAATCGAAATCGGGCTGTTCAAAACTAAATCGTAATGTCGAATTGTTGTAACGGGGAAATGTACGATTGCGATCCTTATATTATAATTAAATACGATCACATTTGGCGATAATTGTGGTAAGGCCTGTCTGTATACTTATATATAGACAGAAAGAATATCTGGATGGGATAATATGAATCAACGACAGCAAGTTTCAGACAATTATCGTAGCAATGTGAAATCGCGTTTCTTCAACATTTCGATTAGAAATAAGTATTGAATAACGATTGCCAAGACTAGAAGCTGTGATGTGACTGTGATTGAAGAAATAGTTTGTCTTTGTACCCGCGTCGCCGCAAACTCACCCGAAACTTCGATCGTTCGCGAACTTCTTTGGATCGAGATAATCCATCACGTGATAGATCTAGTTAGCTCGATAGGATCTAGTTCCCATTGAGAGCGAGTGCGAGTGGGCGTCTTGCGAGTGTAATTGCCAGAGTAGGTATATATTCCAAAGCCCTCTAAGCCGGGAATCAGTTACAACTTCTACTGCGGGAGTGTCAGAGAGCTTAATCCAGATGGTGACAGATATGACTAACATTTCTATTCCCGATTCCGCCCGCCGGCCATTAGCTTAATTACGGACGACGGCTTTCGAATCAAATGGAATTAAATCCTTTCGAATACTATATATATAACTGGCGAAAAAAGAGAAAAATAAAAACACGACATTTGCTGGAAACACAAACTCATACGTGGAGATCCCAAACGTCCATCGATAAACATTACATGTAGTTTGAAAACTGATACTTTAAGCTAATCTACGTTCATCAATAAATATTACATTGCATTTTAAAAGTGATACGTTATGAGATAAGCTACGACCATCAATCACATGTGTTCATGCGTTATTTTAAAACGCAGTCAATCATCATTATATTATCATTACCCCCCCCCCCCCTCCCCCCCGATGAGCAGCTTCATACTCGCTCACTTACCAGGCAATACGTCATCAGGAGACCAGACAGTCTCGATTAGCCTCGTTGCATGAATGTTGTAAATAGATTGGGTATACAAAACGGGTTCGTGTTTTTTAATTTTTTTAGAGTTTTCCCATTTGTGTGGTTCGTTAGTATTGTAGGTTTATTCCTGCTTCCAATGCAACAAGTCTAGTGTTCGATTCCCAGTTTAGGCTTGGGGATTTTAACTTTGCAAATTGTCTATCTGTATGGTACTGACGTATATAACCGGAGACAACAACAAAGTACATTATAATATTATGGCAACTGTGCAAGATGCAACTGCGGGACTTTACTTCTCAAACGACGCGTCTTGATGCCCTGCGTCGTTTGAGTATACTCACGTTATTACAATTCGCTTTTCTTTACCACGAAGGCCATGCAATATATAGACATATACCGGTCGCCAGAGTAGGATTTCTATGTCCGCGAGACGCTAAATGTCGTAGTAAAATTGGTATCATGTCCTCAACTGAAATGAGTGGTGAAACAATAAATACAGAATGTATTTATTATCTTACAAACATGAATAATAAAAATAATAATTCTGAAATTGTCTTAAGTGATTATGGTATTTAAACATTTTAAAAGGTAATGTCCAAGGGCTGCAGGACTCCGTCAATCCGTTATCACTGATTAAAACCTCAAACACCCAAGTATTGTGTGTTATCGCCGAGAATAAACTTTTTTTGTTTTATTATCATCAAGAAAAACCAGACGTACGACAACAAATGAAAATAATTTAAAAAGTGAAAAAGTGGTGAAAAAAAGGAAAGGTAGGAGAAGGTCTCCTTTTGTGCTTCTCGCTGACTGTCCGTCAAAGAGATAGTTATCAACCCGATAGATACTGAAACCGTAGACAAAACTCAGAGTGTACGGAGGATATTGATACGGTCACAATTAGCTAGTAGGCCTATAGATGCATCTAATAGCATCACTTTGAGTGGTCCGATACAAAGAAGCCGCCTCTAATAATAGTGAGCCGGATCCGGTCAGTGACGTCATGATCGCGCGGACACAGCTGTTTAGAAGGCGCTGCTCTTGTTACGTCACACTGTCGTTGTTTACACGGGGGGGGGGGGGGGGGACGCGTTCTAGGGACCCTTCGGGGCGGGGCAGGCAGAGCCTATCCAGATCCTGACAAAAATACAGACCATTCGCAAATGTTTCTTTTTCTTATATTTAAGTTTGTGTAAAAAAATAGCTTTTTGTTTTATTATTATCGAGAAAATAAACTGTCATAGACATACGATGACAAATGAAAAGAAATTAAAAAGTGGAAGAAGGGTGGAATAGGATAAGGTCTCCTTTTGTGCCTCTTACGACTGGCTGTGTCACCCTAGGCAAAATTCTACGCCCTTAAAGGATTGTCTTATTGATCCCTATACAATTTTTCATGAAGAAATCACAGCACTGTATATTGCCGACATTATAATTCGTAATCTCTTTTTCCCCACGGATAAGTTATTGGCAAAGTGTTGGATTTTAAACGAGAATTTAAGACATTTTAAATTGAACAATCGTTCCACTCGGTTGATGTATTTCTATTTCCAGTACATTTACCGCGCGGGGTCTTGGCTTAAACTTATCTCGGTAAACATGGCGGTAATTCTTATTGTACTTCCATGTTCACTTCGCTTTCGTTCGTGGTGACATACACTACGTTTATCAAGCGGACTGGGTTCGAACTGACTTGAGTACGCACTTAGTTCAGAACCCGTTTACCAAGCGTACTTCAATCCGGACTCCTATTAAACTCTATCCTTAGTCCTATTAAACCGGCCTAGATCGGCTTCTTAACAGAACTGAAAAAGGCTCTAGCTGAGGTGTTTATCAGTCAAACTCAGTGCGCACTAAACTCGGCTCGCACCACCAAGTGCGAGCCCAGTCTGTTTGATAAACGTAGTGATAGTTGATTCGTAATAGCATTATATGCTAAAAGGAGGCAAACACGAAGAAATGGGGAATACATGTAGTATAACTATACAATACATTAATATAACTCGGTTTACCACTATACTTCTCCCCCCCCCCCCCCCCAACACATCCACATGTTATTTTGGTTTTCCTCTTATGCAAACTTTTGATACGTCCAAACGAACTCGTTTAACCCACATTCGTCATCGTAGACAGCAATTCTTGGTATGCCATTCAGTCTTGTTTGTCTACAACAATGACTTCGAGTACTGGATGGTGGCCACTATGTGTAGGAACTGTAATACCTCATGTACGGGAGTATGGCCGCCAACAATGTCAGTGACGTCACGTGAATATAACCAATACTCCCCCCCCCCACAATTTTTTCATCCACTTCTTGAATTCAAGGACAAAAGCCAACCAAATTACAGTCTGGATAGTAAAATGAACAACAATGTCATGATATTATCTATTGTTTTATAAGATGAAACATAATACATGAATCAATGTTTCAATATTTTGTGTGAAGTTCTAAAAAAAATAATAAACAATGAAATTTAATAATGACGTTGTTCTATCTCATTAACCGTCATATATCCAACTAGAGCTGGGAGCGTTTGCTTATTAACTAGCCTAGATTTCTTGTCACAAGCACACCCACAACCTCATGTTCGCAGAAAGCGCCATTCAGATTTAAATTACATTTTTATAGGTCAACGCACGAGCGTACCGTACATTACAAGTACAGCATACATTACCGTACAGAGTAATGTTTTTATCTCAACCTATCACTTGCAATTAAGGCGCAAACTTTATGTAAATTAACCATTAAAACTTAGATGAAAGTACAAAAACTGTATTAGCATTCTGGTCTTTTCCATTATTTCAATTTTATGACTGTCACTGTATAGTTTATATTATAAACTTTGTCGTACAGTACAGCAATGGCCAGCAAAACATCGGCAATGAATAATGCATGGTTATAATAAGCCACGATAGGACACGATGTGCAACAAGTAAAAGTGAAGATGGCGTACTCAGGGCATACTAATTATAGAGGAATCTATCATGACGTCAAACCTAACAGAGTTGCTGCACTTTGAAATTGGCTACAGTGTACACCACACCCTACTCTTAAACACATTCATACCATTTTTATTCTTCCACAAAAAGTTTTCTATTTTCGTTAGTAATTTAATAATCTATCAATAAATAATTTATAACATTTAGGGCCAATTACTCAATCGTTTCTTTCCTGATCAGAGCCCATAAATGAGACAAAGCAAGAACGGTTTGGAAGCTTTGGGAATTTATTAAAAAGCGTAAATAAAGTACTTTTCATTCATTTGTTACAATCCATCATTCCATTGAATTCATTTATTTATCTCTCATTGAGTGACAAGTACGCGCGCAAAAACGTTTAAAATTCTTTCTGTTTAAGAGAAAATGGTTGCATTGTGCCCGCGGTAATCAAGCGTTGATCTATTAAAAACCACGTTTTTTTTTTTTTTTTTTTTTTGTAAATCGTGTACTAGAATCACTTCCTTTTTCTAAAAATTCGGTGTGTGTAATTTTTCTTGTTGCATTGTTGCATCGTCGTCCCGAGATCTCTCGTCCAATCAGATCAAAGCACCATAGTTCTGTGACCGACTGTACCCATACGTCATCATCGTGTACGGTACGACGTACGTGACTCCACTATAATAACCCTAATGACAGCCGACCTCTCGTAAACTACGCCATGTGTGCACACACACACACACACACACATTTCAATTATATCCGTGTTTGGACGCATAATTCTAAAAAGTTCGGGAATGAACCGCCGCATATATATAACAAACACCGCCATCTATATTAATATATAACACCACTTACAAGGCTATAAATACCGCCGCCGTGTCATCGACTAAAGCAATTTGAATAATTGAAATTCATTATTAACTAACTAATATAGTCCATGGATGTCCGTCCTGTGTCCATTATGGAGCCAATAAATAAAGCGGGATTACTGCGGCATTCCTGTGTGTTGGCTGGCCTGGTTGTGCGGACGACGCATGTCCGGTTCCGCTGCAGGTTGGTAGGCCTACCCTGCATTGCAACACCCTCATTTATTTCTGTTCAAATTGATTTAAAATTTGTCACACAGTGTATAAAAAAACATAGCTCTGTCTCGTTCTATCAATAAATATTTACGATTTTCGAAATGTTCTAAGGGCTGGTCCACACAGATTTTTAAGACATACGATTTAAGGTTTAGCGCGTAGTCGTAAAGTTGGATCATAGGAAACACGTACTGGCGTTCACACAAAGTTTTAGTTTTAAGACGTTGTTTTCGTTGTTGTTTTTAAAACAACGTCTTAAAACCTTATGCATTATGTCTTCAAAATCTGTGTGGACCAGCCTTAATCTATCTGAAAAGGTGTGTTACAACTTATAACAACACATAAATAAGAATATTTGCAAAATGAAAATAATATTTATTGGAATTAGGAAACAAGAAAGAGCACTAAATACATTCTCAATGGGGTGACTTACTTTGTTGTGACTTTGTGAAAATTTTAGAGTAATTTTAACTGACACAAATAGGGGGTTCCGCAGTATAGGTAAACTAACGTTTTGCTCAGTTACCAAAGGGGTTGGGTTAAAACGAAGCTCTGTAATTATATTACGCCTATCGAGGCGTGAAAAGATTGAATTCACTACATCATGTAGTTTTTTTTTTTTAGCTCAAATTAATTACAAGTTAACTCAATATTCGTTTAACGTACTTTCAAATTAATATTTTACTTTTTTTTTATAAATGTGGCAAACCAATCTGGTGTTTTTAATTTAAAGTATATAGCTTCTCTGCAGCGCGTTTAGTTAATAAAAACGTTGAAAAATAATTTCGTCGTAATCCGTTTAATAACGTTATGGTGTAATTAAAATACTTTTCTATTTTTTCAAAGATAGTTTATGTATCATAATTTTCAATTTCACGTAAATTTATGAAGACTTGAAAATATGTATTACACTCCTAATTTTGACCTTAGTCTATAAATTATATTGCATTCAATACATTTCTGAAAAAAATTTGATTCTACAAAATATAGTTGGAGGATCTTTTCGATTCGCTCCCTTTCAAAGGGCCGTGACTTACTCGTCTCGATTGGCCTTATTAACGCAGTCGAGTACATGCCTCGTGCGGGTTTAGAACCCGGTGCCATGGTGCTCGAACCCGCGCGTTGCAGACCGTTGTGTACCACCGCTTATATAATGTCCTTGCTCACAGTGTCATCATCATCATCATCATCATCATCATCATCGTTCAGCCTGTCGTCTCGATAAGCCTCGCTCCATTACGAGCGACGCTGAGCCGGCGGCGTCGCGACGCTGAGTGATGCTCGACCGTCTGTCAGACCCGCGTGACGTCACATTCAGTCAGCCAATCAGGAGAAGCCGTGGCAGTTGTCACGCGACAGCCCAGACTAACTCATGAGGTAATAGGTAATACCACCACGAACCTGTGTTCTGTAGGTGGAAGAGCACTCAAATATAACTTATGTATGCGAAGAAGGAATTAATTTCAGATAAATAACTTCAAAGACACAATTAAAATAATTTAAAAAAAAACGTCCCAACAGAAAAAGCTTATACAACACATTTCTTCAAAGATATCCGTATAAAAAGGTATGAATAATTAAAATGGATTTTACGTGAAAACAGAATTCTGATCACATTTTTAAAGTCGATATTGAAACTTTAATTTACTAAACATTCCACTTTCCGACCAAAACGCTCTATACTCTTCTTTAGATACTGCAAAATAAATGTCACAGAAGTTGTGGTCTAGTGTTCCACATTTTGTATCACTTCTCACCCCCTTCTTTTCACTGACCCCTAGAACTTCACACCTTTATCCCAAATTTAAAAAAAAAAACTCACCACCCGAGGTCTACTCGGCTCCGAGTCCCGAGAATACCCGACGATACCCGAGTGCCGATAATTCTCCAATCAGCTAATGGCTCTCTCACGTGATGAACGACATCAAGACCGAGTGCTGCACCAATCAACTGCCTACAACAACAATTCATTATCAAATTTGATTATCGCGCGCGCGCGCGCTGGCCCAAATTACGCGAGTGGCGTTGGGCGTCGCGACGTCCTCGGGGGGTGCGATGCGTCGTCTTCACTCGGCCGCCGTCGTAAAGCAGCCGAGACTCTCAGTTTATGAGGGTCGGAAGAGAGGAACTTAAGACGTTTTTAAACGAGTTAACTAAGAAGGCCAAAGAGCGTAATGCATATTAATTCACTGGTTTCCTTACGAGTGTCGATTATTTGATTGTTATTCGGGCATCCATGTATGTGCAACGTGCTAATAGAGACGATGATAATGTGGGATTGAGGGTAATGCTGCTATTAACCTATTGAAAGATATAACTTGTGGAGACAGGCCCATTCTGGCTAGATCCAGCCTCAGGCGACTCCTGGGACCCTTCAACTTGCTTGAGAGTCCGGACACCCACGTTGCTTGTTCTCTATAAATATTCACCTACAACCATGATTTTTTGGGCATTCAGGGTAAAATTGAAGCCCAAATTATCTTCATTATGTCGTCATTTACTTTCAGTGCCTTCTCTGCCTTTTATTAGGGTTTACATGACTTGAGTTGGACACAATTTGGAACGGTCTTCTTATTTTTTAATAATTTCAGTTGCCTTAGCTTCTAATTTATACCCTGTTAGTCTAAATGAAATGTCTACCGAATGTTTTCGGCCCGAACATCATCTTCCTCAGTCTCTAATTTGGCCTGGGTTATTTAACGGGCTGCCGATACCCGGGCAAGTCCAACGGATATTTCATGTCCATCTGTTCGGGCCCATAAAAGACGCCTATAAACTTAAAAAGTTTGCCTGCCGGCGAATAACGAGGGGGTCTAGCTTTAATTGAATTGGATAGCTAGCTGTTCCAAAAAGTTATCTCGGGCCGACCTGCGACGCGAAGAAGTTGAAGACAGAGACGTCACACGAAGCGGAGAAGAGGAGGGGGGGGGGGGGGGGGTGATCCCACTTTACAACCAGAATATTCATAAACTATATAATTCTCAAAAATGACAACAAATTGTCATTAAGAGACTCGCCTGAACTTTAAGTAAAACAGTCATTACAATATTACAACATTAAACCACTCCGCCTCTGCCCACCCTACCTTTTACCCCTCCCCCCCCCCCCCTCACAACTACACTTGCTCCTATACAAATTGTAAACTTTTTTTATAACAAAATACAACTTTTCACTTAAGCACAACTCTAAATTTGTATACCGGGTTGTTGGGCCAGTGGCGGAAACATTATGGCTTCCCCTCTAAAAAAAAGAAGAAAAAAACACCCCTACACTGTCAAGAAGAAAAAAAAATAAAACAAGAGTGATGGATTTAAAAATCCGAAAACCCCTATTTTTTAAACACGAGTTGGCGAGTAGTTGAAACGCAGGCATTGTCCATGGTTTACGCTCTATTATGTTTTACGAGTTAAATTCTTTTCCGAGGCCGTCTCAACTTTTCGGTCGCTCCACGCACCACTTTACAAGCTCGTGGTTGTCGACAAAAAATATGCCACCATCAGTCGAAACGCTCCGTTTGTCGCGAAACTAAAGCAACTTTTATCATTAATTCATCCCGCCCGTTCAATCAATCATTCGATCCCGACGTCTCGACGGCCGAAACGTCGGAAACAGAATGTTTTACGCGTCGTTACCACGTCCGGTTAATGAGGCCGTAATGACTCGATGTAGCCGTTATTGGATCTACTGGAGCTCTGTAGAAGAAAGAACTGGAAGGATGTATTTGTGTTTATTTATTTATCTATGTCCAAGTCTTGGTGGCAACACCCCTTACCAGACCATTGACTTATAATATATTATATATTGTTGAACGACTCAACCGCAATATCATGTAACATCGACTCCCTCGAAAAAGCAATCGTACTTTTTTTCTGTAGGGATTGATTTCTTCGTCCTTACGTAAACCATTTTGCCATAGAACAAAATGTCTATATAATCTATAGAATCTCTTAACCTCTCTAGATCTATTGAATCTATAGGAAGTTGACTGCGCTTGCTTTCCCGAAATATGAATTACAGTTGGCTCATAGCTATTAGCGGATGATAAACGTTTACAAGACACATCATTAGGGGAAACAAAAATAATTGGATGGAGCCTTATTTCTACCCGGTTTTTAAATCATTTGTTAAATATGACGAGGGGACGAAAATAAAATAGAATTTCGGCAATATTTTTATTTTTAACTGGACAGGGGGAGAGAGGTTTGTCGTCAACATTCGATCCCGCTTTCTCTCACTCTCACTACCACATTAGTTTTCACATACTTCATGCGTATTCTTTTCTCTCACTAGAAGATCACCTACAAAACTTACGTTTGTGGTTACTATTTATGGATAGACAGGCACGTAGCATACTCCTGTTGAGAAGTAACGATAATGGATGTTGCTTGGCGAGTAGAACGAACCTATCAGATCACACGACCCCTCCGAGAGTGTTTTGTTCGCTTTCACAAAAACAAACATTTCATTATCGGCCGTCGAGCGCTGTCGTCGCATAATCTATGACGCATAGGCAGCAGCAAACACGATCATCTCAAAACAAGTATGGAACAAAACAACGAGCGCCCGTATAGGTGTAAAAACGTAATAAATTTAGGCTGCCCGACTGTCAAATATACTCACAGAGAGATATCCAATGTTGGATGGTGGCCAGAGAGTGGGCGTAGGTACGGCCCAAACATTGACGCATGGCGGTTTTATATGCGTCTCCGTTTCAAGCATACCTCTTTAGGAAATTAGATTATATTTGGTGTTTGTCTAATTGTCATGGTTTTAGTGCGAAATAGTATATTGTAGTAGGTTTTCATCAAGGTCTACTGGATTTACTCCTAGCGGAGTAATTGCGAAGCGCAAAGTAAGGTCATTGAATGAGATCCAAAATCGCCATTTTGGATCCAACTACAAAAATCGCATTATTTTTTAAATAATCCTCGCCAATAATGTGAATTTACGCGTAAAGTATTACAAAATATATATATATAGAATGTGAAGACAAAATCTCATTACCGATTGTTATTTTGTCTTTTTGGCCCATAATTTGTTTTGACAGATCAATTCATTTGTTTTTCTGAATGATTCTCCCATTTGAATAACATGGGATTTTTAACATTATGGAAATAGGTTAGATGACCTTACTTCGCGCGCGCTGCGCGCGCGCTACAAGAGATCTAGTGGACCTTGGGTTTTCATGTATTACATTTCACAGAATTATCATCTCTGTTTCATCGTTTTGAGTGTCAAATTAACTAGAAACCCTTATTATAACGAGCAATTATTATAATACCGTAGGCTATCTGAACACAATTATTTACGTTACCTTGAATAGATAAATGCACAACATACATTTTCGTTGCTAGTAACAATGATGTTAAATGTCTACGAATGTTGTAAAAATAACCCATTTTGTGTTAAACGAATCAAGATGATATTTGGTGGAAAGTCGACAAATCTCGTGATCAACGATTCAGGTGTACGAATAAACTTAAAGCTTGCTGAGAAAGATTATTCTTGTGAAGAAGAATCGTCACATTTGACTTAATCTGCGTTTCTCGTAACGAAAGGTTCGTAGTGCGCAGAGTGTTCGCAAAATTAACGTCCCCTGTAAACTCGGCCACTTCAGCACAGCCTTCTAATTTGCCCAGACGGAACGTTTGACATGCGACCATGCACAGCCTTCTTCATTGAAACTCATAAAACTGTTGAACTCACTCGATCTAGATCCAGACAGAGCCAAGAATAAACAATAAGATACACATACATGCACGATAATAGAATACGAATCGGGGATTATTATTTTTATTACCACGTCTGATTGGATTTTATATGAGACGAGACGAGACGGAATGAAATGAAATCCATTTAAAATCAATTTCCATTTTATATGAAAATTCTGCGCCATGTTTAAAGATATCAATGATATGAACTCGCATAGCGAGTATATACTCTATTACACTGCTTAGTAACAGTCTCATCTATATTACTACCCCTATGCGAATATGTACTTTATTTAATAAGCATTTGCCTCGGATCAGTGGAGCGTTTAAAAAGCATTGTTCGTTCTTGAAAGCGGTTGAAAGTCGCGGGAAAAGCATATAAATTAATAATGTTAAACGAAACAGCAACATATAAAGTGGAATGGTAATAATGTTGAGATTATGTAGACAGCTCGTACCCGCCCGGCATTCGGCATTAGATTTACATTAACTTCCAAACAAACAAACAAACGAACACACGAGTGGAAACAAGAGGAACACGTTCAGAACATAATGAATGAATGAATGAATACATGAATGAATAAATACGAACTATTGTAGAGTATATTATTACTATTATGTTACGTTTAGTATTTCCAGTACGCCCGTCCGTATGTGCTGATCATTACCACTGTACTCGAGATAGTGTTTGAAATAGGAACATTCTTGTATTGATTTCTTTAGAACGCTTAAATATATTGAAAAAGTGATCGATACCCTGGATTTAGTTTTGTATCATCTAAACAATATGTATATAAATTTAAGAACACTGTTATCGTTTAGATTGCTATTTTGTTTATTAATTAATTATAGTTTTTACATTTTTGAAGTAAGAAAACCAATTTCAATATTTGAAAGTTTTGAAATCCGTCTGTTTAGTTCAGTGGTGTCCAAAGTAAGGCCCGCGGGCCGGATGCGGCCCGCGGCTTCTTTTCATACGGCCCGCACAAGATATTGAAATTGCTTTTAATCGGGCCCAATGAGTTAGATTTTTCTTAATTCTTAAATGCTCATTTGAAGATAACTCGATATCGCTACTATTTCTGTTTGCTACCAATGCGCACTACTACTTTAAGGTCCTACCCCTGTTTATTACTCTTTTATGAACGAGGGACAGAGTATTACGTATTACTAACGGCACCCAAGAAAAATGAACCCTTGTGAGGCAGGGGCTGTTTCGGCCGTCTTGACACTTGTCAGTCAGTGGTCAGCGGTACACGTGCCTTATTTCAGCAACTGTTTCTGCAGTTTAATTCAGAACAACTCCACGTGTCTCAGAGCTCACCATAAAAACTTTGGAATTAATGTACATATACATACATATACACAAAATACATTTTCATGGCGAGTGGTACTTATGTTTTGTGTTTTGAATGTCCAAGTTTAGAGTTAACTAGATTTCGAGTGTAAATAGAAACCATATATTTTAAATTATATTTTTGGATCTGCTGAGTTGCTGGATAATGCTGTTACGTGACAAAATGTAAGTACTCTTGCATTACTTTCAAATTTAAAATATAATTTACCTTTTTTTTAGTGAACGGTT
The DNA here is from genome assembly GCA_945910005.1 of Isoperla grammatica. Taxonomy (NCBI): domain Eukaryota; kingdom Metazoa; phylum Arthropoda; class Insecta; order Plecoptera; family Perlodidae; genus Isoperla; species Isoperla grammatica. The sequence continues at coordinate 52,741,388 of OX246740.1, forward strand.
ACAAACACGTATAAAAAAGCGTATGCAAATAATTTACTCCATACGGCCCACATAATATTTTTAAGTGTTAATGCGGCCCAATGTCAAAAAAGTTTGGACACCACTGGTTTAGTTGATATAAAATTTAAATAAATACCGAGATTGAATCACTATTTCAATATATTATTTTGAAGCGTTCTCGAGATATCTTGACTTTATTTTTGTATAGTTTGCTTTGAGACTATACCTATTGTCATTAATTAAAGATTTTAGACTATGGAAAAAATTGAATACAAACTTATAAGTAGTTCCGAGTTTAGAATATTAACATAAAGTACAATATTCTAAGCGTATGGACTACATCTTACAAGAAACAAGTATTGGAGACATTTACATTCTGGAAAATCCCAGACAGGAGAAGAATTCTTAAGATTAAAATAATCTTAGACCAGAAGAATCTTAGCCGGGAAGATTGTTATGCTGAAACTTTAAAATATTTTAATTAAGAATATATACGTGTATGTTTTGTTTAAATTCCTCGCTGCATTTTATAAGCTTTGAGATGAACAGCATCATAAGAATCTAGGTAGACGAACGGAAGTAAGGTGGTCTATTGGGTTTCCATGTACTACTTTTCAAGGAATTATCTATCATCTCTCTGAAGAACCATATAGGAAATGCTTCGACTTTTAGATTAATACTGCAGTTTCTTCTAGGTTTGTGTGTGTTAGGACGGGGGGGGGGGGGGACGCTAAGGCCAAAGTACAGTACGTTCACAAGGGCTTACTCTATTTTTGGTTCTGTTCGACACTAATATAGCTCGAAAGTATGAGAATAATAGTGGTTTGTTAGTATCTTTAAAATCAAATTCGATATGAAAATTTCGTAATGATGCTGAGGGAAGTTGACATTATCACGATCCACTGATGTTCTCCAAAAACAATGAAAAATTGATTGTATTTGATAAAAATACACAATTTTTCCGTATAATTCACTCCAAACGTAATGAATGCATTTTAAATATTGTTTTGATATTATAATATACTAGCCCAGCATCATTCCAAGATTTTGAAATGCCATTCAAAGATACTAAAAAAATAAGTTAAAATTATCACGCATCTAGGGGGGAGGGGTACCGCTGTCCAAGACTTCGCCCCCGTCGGTAGCCAAGTTCTACTACTACTCTCCAATATCTTTGACCTACGTCACAGGACAGGACCCGGTAGCCCCCACGAGAATGACGTCACACCCAGAGAGTTATCGCCGACCCCACCAGAGGTCGCCGCAGCCATCACACTCAACACTACCACTCGTCTCAAGTCCGCCGACCGACTGTAGATGGCAGCACCAGTAAGAACAACGCTGCACTTTTTACTCTCGACCGTAGCGTCGTTAATTTCTCGTTAGGTCGTTCGTTTATTTATCGGGTGGTCTCGACCGGTCGTTAAGACTATATATACGAACAGGTCAAGCTAGCTAGCTGTTGCAGTCCAGTGTGCACGGCATGCAGTGCAGTATGCAGATAACACCGACAATAACACGGAAGAGCTTCCGTGTAAATGAGATCACAGTCTCGGGGGCGATATTGGAAACCAATAGACAAGACACTCACGGAAACAGTGGTACAGTAGTTTAGTTTGGAAGGCACCCGCTCGGTGCGCTGCGCGCGAGACGGTAAACTTCGCGCTACGAGAGTTTGTTGTTTGACCGCAGTAACACGGTAACACTGTTACACAGTAACATGTAACACTGTAGCTTCTTCGCGGTCTTATGACCTCATATTTACGAGTCAGAGAATTTGATTCCGAACCTTATGATTTGATGGAAAAAACGAGTGAGCGGACACAGACTTGACTAATTGGAAGTCAAAGGATCGCAGGCATTCTTGTAAACATGTATATTATCGAAAATAACTTGTTTTCAGAAATATTCTTATCCGACAAATAAATAAAAACATAATACCGGTGTCTACGAAAATATTATCTACCTGACAAGTCTGGATGATTTACATAGCTACTTACGTATTTCCATACATTTTTTTACTTACTTGCGCGCTTTTAGATGAAAATCGTGTCAAATATTGAACGAGGTGAGGTACACAATTAAAATTACCATAAACATATATTCCTCATTAATGATAAAGTACACATCTGTCTGTCCGTCCGTACGTCCGTCCTACGGCTTTACTGGGTCGCGCTAAGTCCAGCACTCAACAAGCCGAAGTAGGTAGCGCCACCTGCATCTGACACCTTCTCAACCAGGTCTACATTCACACGTTGTGGACCGATCAAGAACATAGTCGCTCCAACTAGCTATATACAGAACCGTAACAACTTTATACTTTGCATTCAGTGCGCTCGGACACTTTTAGGCTTACTTACAGTACACGTCATAACCAGTCACCGACAAGCACGTTGCGGTGAGGGGGGTGACGTACGTGGGTGCCCCAGTTAAGTAGTATAACCGAGCAACACTCCAATGGTTTACTGGATCAATTTCAAACTTAGGACAGTTCTTAAACGGGTGTCGACAAGGCGACGTTTTCTGTCTTTATGTTTCTTTGAATTAAACCGAGAAGTATATATATTGAACTTGTCAGCATTCTGGCCCGAGTTTCCTCGGCTTTAATTCTTGCTGACGTTACTCGCAACCTGTCGCATATTCACGTGTCCACCAGTCACCTTAGTAACCCACTTGTTATGTTGTTAATTAATAAGTGTAATCGTTTTGACAAGATGTGATATACGATTTCTCGCCACATTTACACGACTTCTATAATGAAAACCATGCACGTTGGCTTTTTTCCGAATGTTTATTTATAGTGGAGAGTATAGACAAAACAGAACACGTATTAACTCTTCGTCCTCTCTCATATAATTAATTAATTAATGTATTAATTTGTATTTCTACTTAGAAATAGTTAGGTTGGATGTAAGAGAAGGCCCAACTGGCCTTAATCACGCCTGAAAATAAAGACATTTAGCTACCTCTATCTATCTTCTAACTTTCACATCCTTCTTTTGCATGCTTGCCTCTTTGCAACCTTAACGCCCCCCATCCCCTCCAACTGGACTCCCTTTCTGACAAACCCAGGGATGTGTGATGAATCCGATTCGACCAACGCCATAATATGACCTAGTTGTTAACTGCGCCGTTAAAAAAAAACAAAAAAAACCGATAATCTGGTGACCGATTTTAGGTGCGCCAGCATTGAGCCATCTCTGTCGCCATCCCGAGATTTTTCTGCGGCTTTCACTATTTACGACTATTATTATAGTTGAGCGAGTCGGCCAAGTTTATTGTCAGTAAAAGTTTTGCTTTTTTCATAACTGAAAGTGTTTTTTCTTTCTTTTATGTGGTCGCTCGTAAACGATTCGACTGTCGGAAGTTCGAACGTGATGATCGATCATCGAACTCTCGAGTTCTTGTTCTATAACACTCGTGATAACCAGTGACGTCACGTCACACTTTGCAATGATGCTGCTGTAGAGTCCAGGGGACTGTGATATGGTGAACAGACTATACTCCGTCGTGTCCCATATTACCTTCTTTACGTCTGTGTATTGGGGCAGGTCGGGAATGTCAGCTGTTACCCCCCCTTTATTCCCCCTCCCCTCCCCTCACAGAGCGTCGCCCAGTGTTGGCCCTCGTCGACCTAACTACCCCCGGCGAGGGGTGTAAAGTGCCGGATCCGATAGGCCTCTAGCTACGCTTACAGGTTCTCTCACTCAGGACCTGGGCTCAAACCCCGTGCGTATCCTCTCACCCAGGACCCGGGCTCGAATCCCAAGAGTCTCGAGTGTCAAAAGGATCGTTCATCAAACTTTGACACTTAATCCATACTTTGTTTCGCACAAAATCAAGATGGCTGTCATCGCGAAACTTTAAGAAAGTTCTTTCATTTCCGCGTTTTTTTAGGATGCTCTTACCATCGACACAAATATGCTCTTTCTTAGTTGTTATATAAACTGCAATATAAACCATCTTTATATAATAGCAGACTGGGTAATTAATTAATCAGTCGTATTTGTTTTTATTTGAATCTACCCAGACTGTTACTAATTATGCTGTCATTCGCAACAAGCAAGGTATTTTAAATGACAAATTATTCATAGTGACATATTTTAAATAAACACGTAGTAATTAATTAAAATTGATGATCACAATTATGAAAACATGTTTGGGGTTTGGAAAACATTGTTCATTCAACACATGGAGCTCACCCGAGTGGTTGGTGCTCAACTTGTTGAGCTAATATCATGACGTAGGAGAATAGATAAATAGTCACCTGTTGTAGTATTACGTCAGACTGAAATAAATTACCGAAGTGAAGGAAGTCAATTTATTATAGCCCAACAAAATATATTGTTTGTAAAAATAAAACGCCTTGTTAAAAAAAAAGCGAATGAACATGAAACTGATAAATGTAACTAATAATTCAACAAAATGGTTTCGGTATAATTTAAATTAATTAAAATTAATCGCTGCGATGAACGTGGTTCTGTTTACGGCTCGGAACGGGCGGTGATGTCCAAAATGGGCAAAAGTTTCAGTGTTTGGTGGAGGTGCCGGGTACAAAACTGTCACGAGGTAATTTGGGATTGTGACGTCATTTTGGTGTAGGTGCCGGGCAGGAACTGTCACCAGGTTACTTGACTGTAGAGCCGTCTAATCCTAGCTCTTCTCCCCCCTTCCTAAAAAAAAACACGCCCACACTGCAATGTCCGCAATTCAAAGCTACAATGCGAGAATTGTACCCTCTTATTTTCAATACAAAAACAAAGTGAAGCTAAACGAGTACAGAAATATCTCGCGAAACTGTTTTATAAAGTTGCGTTTGAGGTTTTCCGGCGCATTGTTTTCTAAAATATTCAGACAGTCTTCCTTCTTTTACTTCCACTGTTTCTCTAAAACACCGTCAAGCATAGCTGGCAGATTTTCGTTTACTATATACGTGCTTTGATACAGAATGAAGACGAAGCGTACATACCAATTGTTTTCTTTATCTTTCTCTTCCATTTCCCGTATACCTGGGTTCCTGCCCTGGCTTATATTATCCGAACAAGACGAGCTAAGACTCTAAACGCGGCCTTTGTTGTTGTTTTTTTTTTGTGCCCGCTTTGCATATCTCTCAAACAACGTCTACCCACGTCGCAAGCGCTCTACTTGATCTCCTCTAGCGGAGGCTCGTCGAACTCTCGAGTCAGTTACTCCCGGGATCCAAAATCACAATTTTGTATTCCACTAGAAAATAAAGTTTTAGTATTATATACAAATATATGTTACAAAATGCCCTCACTCAATTCTCCAACATCATGTATTAAATAAATGGTACGTATGTACCAACCAATGTATCAACGACATGCCTATATTTGTACCATGTATTAATCGACAGGCAAATAAAATAAATAAAATAAAATAAATTTGTGTATAAAACTGATTTAAAATATGAAATCTGAATCTGTGCGGATTTTGTCGATTCAGGCCGTAATTGTTCGACGAGCCTCCGCTAGGCGGAAATCAAGTAAACCTCACCTTGTGCATGCCCAGACACTGAACGTGGTTGGGTCATACACCGAGACAAAATCGTCGCTCATAAAAACACGCGACCCCGGTAAATGAAAATTCAATATTGCATTCGTTCCTTCGTCAGAACTCCGGAGGAAGGTAGTTTGTTTTTACGACCTGCAGCAGCGCTCTCGTCGCGACGTGGCCGAAGCGCGAACTATAACAACGAGTACCGCGTGTTCGACACGAATACACTCGTGTTCGTGATGTCTGCAGCCGAGAAAATGATTCTGTAACGTCACAATAAACTATATAGTCGAACGAGTGTGTTGTGTACGTGTGATGGCTTTTACAACAACCTTGCCCATAAGAATACAAACACAGTACCTACTACACTGTAGATACTTCGTGTAAATACTTCTAGGTATAATAAATGTGTCTCGTTCGATTCCTGCTTCAAATACAGAAGGTCCAGTGTTCGATTCCCGGCTCGGACGGACTGTTTTTTTAAACTTAGGACTTTGAATTTATTTTATATCTATAATATGATAATGTGTATATCTGGTGACTTGGGAGTCGTGCACATAAAATATAGTAAATTGTCCCCCACTGAAAATTAATTCTTGCGTTACTGAGTAGATTGACACAAAATACACATTTAATTTTTAAATCAGTACAGTACTGTAAATTGATTTTATATTTTTCTTTCATTGATTGTTGACTGTTGATCAATTTTTGTTGGCAATTCTAACATGGAAATTGTGACTATATTTGATTTCCTTCACGACCATATTACTAATGTCTCACACAAGACTACGGTAACTAAGTATTAAATAACTTATAAGGCATAAACTAAAAAACTGAATAGCCCCAAGTTCTTGTCTACTTTACGTTTTTAACTTATTCTCACCCTCAGACACTGGACAACGTAAACCACGTTATACCTCTAGGCAGGGGGGATCGTTAACATAAAAATGAAGTTGTTAATTTATCGCCTCGTGTTAACGAGGCAACGCGCCGCGGGTGTTGAAATGGCTGCAGGTCTGCGAGTCTTATATACACGAGTGATAGAGAGGGGGTCTGCATGCAGCCAGTACACACACCGGGGCGCTCTCCGATGCCCCACTCTCCGATGCCCCACCTACCTGCTCTACCTGTTTTCTAAAGCCCATCTTACACCACGCAATTTAATCGCACGTCCACTGCGCGGTAAGCGGTAGGGATAGAGGTTAGGTTAGGTTAGGTTATGTTAGGGTAGTATTATTAGGTAAGGGTAGTATTATACTATATTTTAGGGTAGTATTATATTTGGGGTGTGCGTGTGCTTATTTTACGTGGTGTAGCATGGGCTTCTTGAGCAGGTAGGTGGGGCATCGGAGAGTGGGGTATCGGAGACTAAAAAGGTTGTGGGGGCATCGGAGAGTGGGGCATCGGAGATGCGTCCCCCACACCCGTACAACACCCACACAACGCTGCGGGAGTTGAGATGTTGTCTGTGAGTACTCGAGTGATAGAGAGAGGGGCTGCATGCATGCATACATACCCCCACCCTTGCAATGTTGAGGGATGGAGAGATACACGCGAGCAACGGGCATAAATATACACTCGCCGACAAGTATAAAAGCAAGGGTAGTAGAGTATACTTCTTTATCGACACTTCTTCGGGTTATTCCGTGAGTTCCTAGTTGTGTGAATCTAGCAATGACGAGATTCAATATCTTCTATTTGTTCGGTTATTGCCTGCTAAATTGTTCATAACCGTAGAGCTGATATTAAAATAAGCTTCCGCAACTGACGTCACATCTGCACTACAACAATTGAACAAATGAATTGAACTGATGGACAAACAATCAGTTGTAAAAATAATAAAATTGCAACCATACAAATAAAAACAAGCGTAGCAATAGTAACTGCTCGCCATTTAAAACTTTTAATGATGGACAACGACTAAGTGAAAGTTCTGTATGTGTATTTGTTTGTTTTCTGTTTTGTTTTCCAAAATCAGAAGAATTTATTTTTTGACAGCTTGTTGTTTGTCCATCGATTCAATTCATTTGTTTCATTGTTGTATTTTGGTGTTGCTAGTAGCCTATACTATATATATTGGCTTCGCGAATCGTGCTCTAACTTTAGCGCAGGCTTATTTCAAGTCTAGAGCTTACAAAGAGCGCGTTACCCATATTTTAAAAACGTAAGGCGTGGGCCATAGGAAATACCCGATTCATTATGATAGCTTTCATGGGACCCGCTATAGTAACTCACAAACTAACCGCAAGGGGGTGTTGATAAAGCAGATAGTTTTATACTCCCCTTGATTTATATATTTCTGAGAGCGTACGTACATATATTACACGCCCTTCATTGTAAGTGGTAACCTCGTTTCTTGTTACATTAATTAGCGATAGCGCAATTCCAAATAAAAACACACCTTTTAGATAATTTCACAGCGCAGATAAAGTACATAATCTACTTATTGCGAGTAAAGAAGACTAGTTATAGCGAAGCAACTAAAATAAACTCACGTAAAGTAAAGCGTTGGTATTTACTGTTCCAGTAAGTAGCATTTTATTTACGAGTAATTATGTATGATCTATCTATATTATAATGTGCTGTACCTCCTACACAGATTATCTCGGGGGAGTATAGAATATTCGGAAGCAAAGGAAAATAACCGTAAATCCAGTGTAAGGAACAAGAAGCACACTGCGGGTAAATAGTGTGAAAGCAAGCCAAGCCGGTAGATATAACTAACAAGCAACAGTAGATAAAATACAGAACTTTATGCGCACAAAAACTCGCATAATGTAGCGTATATGCATAAGCTGAATGCTTCTATCTAGGGCAAGTGTGAGATTATTATATAGAGTAGGAGGTGACCAAATGATCTACCACCCTGCAAGTGTCTGGCGTACTTCCAGCTTAGTGACCATTTAAAAATGATCTAGGACCCTTTGTAGAGATTCTCACCACGGTCCCCTTAATCTTCAAGAACAACAATACACAACAATGAAAAATAAGTTTTTAAATGTCACATCAAGGTTCATTGTTGCATAAATCATCTTTTAAGCCTGTATTCGACACTAAATGTGTCAAGAGATAGCACCACTGCTGCACAACATGGCTGACAGTTAGAGGGTAACAAACTGACATCTGACTGACAGGAGATCATGGATCCGCCTAAACATGTTATTGCGCAAAGTAAGTTTTTAACTTTATTCTGAAATATACATATATTTGAAAGCAAATAGAGCCCAAAGGAACCTCAATGAAAGAGAGGCAGTGTTAATCGGTGGCCTTTTAATTGCATGTGGTTAATTAACATTATGATCAGAACATGAACTTCGGACCTTCGGATACTTGGTGTGTCCCCTGATCCAAAATCCCCATAATATCAAAGGCATCTTGGATACAAAACGCAACCAGCAAATATCCAGCAAAGCTGGATATTCACTGACGCAACAATATCGCTTATGTTTCTTTGGAATCGTTGCCATTCTCATATAAACACTGACAAATGACACTGACAAATGACATCCAGCGGCTTTGTTGCCCTCTAACTATTACTTCACGATTTCGCCGCCAGAGATCATATCTGCAACATTTAGTGCCGAATTACACGGTCAAACTTTTTCATCAAACTCCTTAAATTCAAGAACAAAAGCGCATCAAAAACAGTCAGTATGTAGTCAAATACAACAATGGGAATTATTTATTGATGCGCTTTTGTCCTTGAATTCAAGGAGTTGGATGAAAAAGTTTGACCGTGTAATACAGGCTTTAGTTGTTGTTTATTGTTCTGTATGAAAATTTAGAGGACCGTGATAAAAATCTTATTATAAAGGGTCGTAGATAGTTTTAAAAATGGTCTATTGAATAGAAACATTGGATTTTGTTGACTACCCATATGTATGTATTGTTATCCGAATAAAGGCCTTGCCTTTGGTTTTCCAGCGGTTTATCATGCTAAAGAGAACACTGTGTCCTACACTGGCCTTAATTACAATAAAATAAATTAAATACACGGTTTATAATACGACGTTATTCTGAAAAGTCTCTGTGGTGAATCAGTCCACTAAACTTAGGAGAGGGTTCAACAAACGCTTCACCGAATGATGGTATAAGCACAAACACTGCAAGGGAAGCAACGGTGAGGCCGGCCGGCCGTGCAAACACGTCGTAACACGTTCGAACAAGACGGGGTAATCACTGTCCAAACAAGACGTGTCGAGTAGTGTTGACACGGCCGCCTGGATCTGTCTACAAGAGGTCTGCGTCTCGAGGAGGCCGTGACCGAGGGGCTTCGGTGTGAGAAGAGAGCAATGATATTTAACAGCTATAGTAGGCTAGATCACCAGTCCCCCAACATTTCACTCAGAAGCGAGCGTGGCAAACTGAAGCCATTTTGAATTGGCCAGTTTACATGCTAATTTGGACCTTTCAGTACTGCTAGCGCTGCGAGCGGCAGAAAGTCGAGTTTGAGACTCCCATTCCCGCCTGTGGTAATTACCCAATTCAAGATGGCTTCTAATTGACACGCTTGTGGTTGCTAGGTTGCGCATCTAGCCTACTATAGCTGTTGAATATCATTGGTTCGGTGTGAGAAGAGAGGGTGATTGCCCACGCAACAAAGAATCTCCCACTAGTTAGAAGACCTGGCCTTGATATGTATTTATTTCCGGGTTCTTTGACGTTGGGTGGTGGGTGGGCTCCTACTCGTGGTGACCGCGGTGTCCGCAAACAGGGCTCTCTTGCAAATCTTTTTCTCATTCATTTTGATGGTCTTCTTAACTTTTCCACCCGTTTTCCTCTGTCTCTCTTCTCAAGAACTTCTTCCCACTGGAAACTTCATTCTCTCCTTCCTTTCTGGAACTCTCTTTCTGGAGTTCGACGAGCCTCCGCCAAATACGAAGGTAACCTTATCAGAGAGTACCTAAAGAAAAACCCTTACACGATCATATCCAGACAGTGATATTCGGGTCGGCCATACAACCTTTCTCGGACTACCTCTTGCGTTCCTACTTACTGTATTCTTCTGTACCCGCGTTGTAAATAGTTAGTAGCTGTCACAGGCAACATATTCCCCAAGCTCATTATAACAATACGAACCATGAAATATCATATCAGACCGATCATAAACATAATCACAAGTGACGCAAATTGAAAAGTCTAACAAAGTGCACACATACATAGAACGGGATATAAAAGGAAGGCAAAATAAAAACGGGTAACACAATAATTCTCCGACCGTATATTCTAAAAATCACACCGGATCGAGGTTAATTGCGACGCGCGGGGTCACGTGACCCAGTGACGTCATAGTCAGGTCGTGCACACTGTGCGACGTTTTAATTATGATTTGTCATTAACAACGTGTATGGTAATAACAGTGTACTATATATATATAGCGACGTTTTCCTTCAACGCGTATACATGAATAGCACGTGTTGCTTTCGTACGGCCAGCGTTCTGTTTAAAAGCAGTTAGTTACTTTAAAAATAAAAATGGGTTGATTATATTTATACCAACGGGTCGTAGTAAGTAAATTAAACTCTGCATGGCTTCATTTTTAATTAACACCTCGATTCATCGTGTTATTAAATTCCTGTAATTGCATATAATATTGCGAGGCGTGCTGCAAAGTGGGCGGAAACCAAAGCCCTTGCAGAGATGATTGGTTTCCTATCAAGTGCTGCGTATGTCGCGCATTACACGGTCTACTGGATACCCTAGTGTCGTCGTGTCACGGCCCATATGATGCCTCGAGCCGAGAACGTTTCTATTTTATCACCCATGTTAGGACACAAGATGCACGTTAGGATGTAGATTAGGTTACAGAATTATTATAGGACTATCGTTTTGAAGTGGTGTCATTTCTTTGAGCGGGAAATTGGGGACTTGAATAGGAAAACTCGTTGAGATAAGCAGGAAAAGTCCCGTCAGCATTTACTATGGAAACGAATGTTGGTTTCTAGACATGCACAGGTTCGTTCGTCTGTTTTACACCAACTTTACACTAGTACAGGCAAGTGTACATCGCAGTAGACGATCAGTGTAACAGTGTAATTATAATGTCTGTTATGTTTTGTAAGGCAGTGTGTACACCAGCTAGCGTAGGCAGTGCAAAAGATTCTTCGAAAAATATACCGAATGTCGCAGGAATGGCATTTTTGGAACAGGTTGTAGTACTTGTCAGATATATACGTAAATGGAAATCTATTGACGATTGATATTAAATTAAATTCTACGTTAGACGCGGCATACATTTATAATGAAACCGTGCAGGCTACACTGGTATATTACTTCCTGTCTGGAGCTGTATTTCCTGCGTGCACTGGATCAGTGTAAGAGTAGTGCAGGACAAGCGAACAATGCAATACTGTTCGTGGTAGGACTCTTAAAGGGAGGACTTTTCAAATTCATTAAACTTCGCGTTCGAAGAGGTTTTCGAGTGGGTTGACATTCCACTTTATTCGTTTTCCCAGTTCCTTCCTAATTTTGACGCACGTGGAACAGGTTTGTTTGTGAATAACAAGGAAGAGATGAAAACACACCCCGAGAGTAATCATGATAGAGAAGTTTAGAGAAGTTAAGAGGAAGAAATATATATATGAATGTATTATCTTTTGTACGGCCTTCTTTCGCTTGTAATCTTGAAAGTTTTAAATTGAGCTACACCCCAGCTATATAGGCTTCCAAGAGAAATCTCCCCCACTCCCACCCTCTCGATTCCTTGTCGACATCGTCAACTTACTTCCTCCCGGCTATATCGCTTCCTATTATTCTCATTTCCGGCGTTTAAAGTGGTGAGCGCTTTTTCCAAGTGGGCTGGGCCCCTCCCCCCTCCCCCTTGCGTCAACAAGTGTCAGGTGCAGACAGACAGACAGACAGACAGACAGACAGACAGACAGACAGACAGACAGACAGACAGACAGACAGACAGACAGACAGACAGACAGACAGACAGACAGACAGACAGACAGACAGACAGACAGACAGACAGACAGACAGACAGACAGACAGACAGACAGACAAGAGTGAAAATCATTGTCTGAACGAGTTTTGATAGGTTAGTCACGATTTCCAATTAACTCTTTAATCTTTGGCGGTACATTCTATTGTTATAGGGTACGCACATATGACGTAACAGCCGAACTACAACAATGGAATAAATGAATTGAACTGGTGGACAAACAACAAGCCGTCAAAGTAATATCTTTGCAAATAATGAGGAGAAACAATTAGTTGTAACGATAGTAACTGTCTGCTCGCCAGTTAAAATTTATGTTAAGTAATGGACAGCAACTATCTGAAAGTGTGTAAACGTTCTGAACGTTTGTTTTTTCCAACTTCAGAACTTCATATTTTTTTTACAGCTTGCTTTTCCATCGGTTCAATTCATTTGTTTCATTGTTGTGTTTCGGTGTTGTGCGTACCCTATACTCAGCTCTAGAACACATGGACACGACAAACAACAAAAAGGAAACGAAACTTTCCATTTTACACCATTGTTATGAAGTTTGGAAGATTGCAACACTAAATTTATAAAATATTTTACAACTAATAAGTAATGACGAAGAATATATGTTTTGACTTGTTGATTTACTTCTTATGATTTTACCTGGAATGTTTTGTTTTCGGGGGGAAAACGCGTAAAAATGTATTTTTTTAATTAAGTACGCTGTTACCTACAGTATATTTAGAGCTAATATTGAGAAAACGGTGAAATCCAATATTTTTTATGAAACTGCAAACGTATACCGGCTAAATCTAATAACATTACACTAGATTGGTTGGCTACGTTGCAGTATTCACGGCAATAAGGGCAACGAGGCTAATCGAGGCGACGGTCGTTAGGTGGACGTCCGATCTCCCCAGAGTCACGTTCATCTGAATGGATCTCGGTTCGACAGTCAGCGCAGTCAGCATTCTTGCTGACGTCGTAAGTAACACGCTGAGAGCCCGCGGGCCAGGGGATGTCAGCTGTCACAGTTGCGCTCCGTGAGGAAGAGTGTGTGGAGTGTGTATGAGTGTGTGGAGTGTGTGGAGTGTTTGTATGAGTGTGAGAAGAGAAGGAATGAAGGGCATCAAGGAATGTGCGTCGAGCTGTTGGAGTGATCAAGTGATCATTTAAAAAATTATCCAACGTCCTGCATGATTCTGTAAAATGTGAGTGACAAAAACTATATGAAAACTCTTGATTTTGGATTGTTGTAAAGATCCCAAATCGGAACTAGTTTTTTAGATTCTCACGTGGTTTTATCAATAAATCAACGTAAACAATTCACTTGAAAGTTAATTTTCAAATACTATATCAAGGTGCATCGATCCAGAGGGTATGGGTGGCTAAAGAGGGTATGGGCATGCCCATAACCTTACACGTTGGCCATCCTGTCCTTCCATGAGACAGGAAAATAACAATTAAATTAATTGATTAACGCTTTAAATTTCTTCTGCGATGCAAAAAAATAATTCCTGTGCAAAACTCTCCACTTTACATGTGAGGGGATTGAGGGGAAATGTATAACCGCGTACTACGTAACCGCAGTAGTAGGAAGAGTGATATTGTAATTCATTGTGGCGTGTTTTACGAGATGGCTTCACTGGACCGCAATGAGATACCTGGGCACTCGTTATTTTCGAATGTTAATGAATACCGAGCATATATTTCGTGGTCAATAATTAATATTAATACCTTAACACTGGCATTTAAATAAAATGCAACCACAACAGCTTCAAATTAGTTATGCAAACATGAATACCTTAAATGTTAAATGTTGAATGTATTGCTCAAAGAATGACATGAAGATGAGGGTGGACATTATAAAAGAAAAAATCCATTCAGTGTCCAGTAAAATTGTACTTAACAGTGAGAATGCGCTAAAAAAATTGTAAAAAAAGGGGAAAATAATTTTGAGAAAATTACAACGTAATACGAAAGTGTTGATGTATGTGTGTACAAAATTTTAGGTTGATCGGTTAATATTTGTTCAATTTTCATTTTTTTATTGTATAGTGTCCCCTTAAAAGCTAATTTTCTTAACCTTACCCCATAAAGGTGTTAGCATATTTTGGATATGTTATAGAGCGCATTTTTACGAAGAAAATGATACCAATAAAACCTAATGTTACAATTTAGTTTTGGGTCAAACTCAATTTTCTCTAGAAAGCGTTCAAGAGGAGACCGCAATCATAAGCTGGACACTCCTACCTGATCGTTGCGGGTTTCATTTGAAGATTTCAAAAAATCTTCCTTTCACGATTAGAACACAAGACACGTCGGTCATAGTCGTATCCTATCCCTAGGGGTGCCCGGTGTTGCTAAGGATTTTTTGAAAGGGAAATAACATGCATTAAATTGTTATCTGGCAACAAAGGGCGCCCTAAGAAATAGGGGACAAGCGAGTCCCAATTTCGAAAACCGATTTCCGATTGGCCAACTCATCGATGTTGTTTCGTGGCAACTATACTCTACTACTATATATTCCCAGCCACTACGCCGTACCACCCACCCCAGTCACCCACGACCAACAAGGAATTTTCTTAAACACAGCGTCCTTGCCCCCCCCCCCCCGCCCCCCACGCGCCCAACAACCCGTCATACCCAACAGGATGTTTATTGTGCAGTTACGAAGTTTTCGGCCGTTCAAATGCGGGCAGAGAAGGGGAGGGGGGAAGGGGAGGGGGGGCACTTCCTTATTTACTGGCTGATGAGCTGTGAACTAATTCGCCCGGCCCCTCTGCGTCATGTTATGTGGGAATATCGTGCGCTCAGCCACGTTCATGCTGCGATGCATCAGCATATTATTATACACAACAGCAATGGGGACAAACCGTAGAAATACGGTGACAAATATATTCGCGCCATATATGAATGTTGACACCTCATCATGGGTCTTCCTTTAAAAAATTGAGCGGGAAAGTCAGTTTTAGGGAGGACTATTCATTGTTATATTATTCACCAGTCCCGATCATCTAAAATATTATGTCTGGCATTTGTCTATACAAATACCCGCAACAATGATAGGATTTTGATTGCCTCTCCACTGTTTGGATAAATTTGCTAATTTTAATTAAATTTCAAATTACAAACTCGATCCAAACGTAATACATTTCTAGTGATTTTTTTTTAATATCTAGTCCCACGTAATTCCAAACTTTGATTGTGAGTCATTTAAAAAAACGAACGAAAACCCCTTAAATGCCAACACTTTTCACGAACTTAAAAATATGATTATGAAAGAAAAATAAATGTTTGCACAAGTCAAAACGTGATTACTAATTATGTTGCATAAAACAAAATAACGCCAGTGTTATATTCGCTCTGCACTGCGCAGTGAGCCACACTTTAGTGGTGGTTACGTTTCAACCAGCAGCCAATTACCGGGGCCGACTTCAAAGGCAAAGGGTTGAAATGAATACTCTGTTTGGAATGGAATTTTCTGATGGATCGAAAGTTAATTAAAAGTGGATTATACGGTGAAAATAAAAGTAAATGTAAATGTAGTAATTGGGAACTAAATGGATTGCTGACAAATTAAATAGAAATTCGAAAAACGAAAATCTAATTTTCGAAAGTATCTCTTGGACTGTGTGAAATTGCACAAGGAGAGTAAGTAGATACTCTAGACCCGATAATCTCCGACATGCAGTTCACTATAGATTATAAATAAACGCAACAATAATATAATAATATTCATTGATGTATTAAAAATTAATTATTAACGCAGTTTTGCTTTGAAGTGTATAGAAATGATGACTTTTGAGACGATCATACAACGCTTTCATGACACACTTTGTTATGTTGGGCAAACTATTCACAAAACAAAACAAACAAACACTTCACAAGCCATGAGTCCCATAAAGAAAGACTCATATTGCGTTTGGATGAGGCTATAATATGTACAGTGATTTTATATTTTCTATGGTTAATACTGTTATCAAATATACATGTTAATTGTGAGGCAAGAAGTTATCGCTATGTTTATTGGTGTAGTAGAACCGAGTCTCGAATGTTCGGTTGAAGCGAAGCGAGGCGAGAGAGCAAAGCGGAAAATTGAGTTTTCCACATAATGGTCAATTAGCAATTTCCCAGTTTTATTCTCTATTTGTCAGGCACGAGTCCACGGCCGAATAGATTTCAATTAAATGTTTGTAATTGATAGCTGAAGGAATTAACAAGATAAATTGACTTTCAAACTTGGTAGATAATTATATTTTGGGGAATGATTTTCGTTTCATAATTCCAAGAAAGTTAACGGATCCCAACATAAGTTTCAAAAACATTAAGGAATGAATTATTAAAAAAGAACTCAGAATCAAGGATTTTCTTGGAATAAATGTGTGGAAAAAAGTCAAGATATCTGAAGCCAGTGAAGCACATTGCTTTTGAAGACATGATCAGCCAATTTTAGTAGTGATCATTATTATTGGACACGGCAATTTTCACTTGCATGTGTAGTATACAAGACAGTGTACAAAAAGATGGAGCTAACACCATTTCATGTATTTAGTTTAAAAATTTATATTTGTATAGAAAGTATAAGACATCACTGAGTAATGCTAAAAACAACTTCCCAAAGTACTTGAACCGGAATGAGGTGTTTACGATTTAATCGCATCCGAATAAATCGAACGGAACAACATCGAGAGTCGAGTTGACATCTTGAGTCTCTCTATCTAAGTATAACCCAACTAAGCGAGCCTAGTCAAGTATGAGCGCCGATATCGACGCCGGGGAAAGTTTTAAATCACACTCGGGTGGACTTGCAAATCAGATTCGAAAGCGGCTGAATCCAGTGGGGTGAGCAAGAACCCCGTAGCAAACCAATACACTGGAAGAAGGGCGCAGGTATTCGCATTCGCATCTTATTGAAACCACGCTACTGTCTATGTTATACTGTACGGGCATAGCTCTGCTATGAGGAAGCGTTCGACATGCCAACTCGAAATACCTCAAAAGCACTCAAACTTCCTCAAGAAGCCGAGCATTTATTTTTTATGAAACCGGAACATTAAATTTTTCGACGGCTTGTTGCTTGGCAATGCGTGCAATTTTTTTTTTTTTTATATATAGTAAATCATAAATTATAGATGGGCAAACCGGTAGCCATATTTGATATTAACTGAAATTATGCAGCCATGACAAAAATACGTGTCTGCTGTTCCTGTTATTTCCATACCCTCAGACTCCGGAATACAATTTTATAAGTGTCACTAATACCAAAATAGAATATATTACAAAATGCAAAGATACAGAGAGACGTGATAATATGATTTTTATTCTTAGAACTCAAAAGAAACTCTATACACGCAAGTGCAAACACTTGTAGATTTATGAAAGAGAAGGACGAGGACCCTATTCACAGTCCGTATTGCCAATGCACAGACAAGCGAGAAGCAAAAACAACCCCCTAGAAACAGAAGTACATAATATCTATAAAAGGAAGTGGCATTTTATTTCAACGGTATAGATTTTCCCTTCGCTTAAATGCATTACATTTATATGGCAGACATCACTATCGGTCGCTCTCTATATTCTTCACTTGAACCTGTGTGAGAGCACAATTACCATCAGGGGTTTCGTTCGTTTCCCCCGACACGCCAGGCAACCAAAGAGGTTACACAGCTCTCTAACCTCCTTGCGCGTTATTCCTTTGTTTTTCATCGCGCGAGCGACCAATAATACAATATCGAGTGCATTCGTTCTAAATGCAGCCGTGCAGCTCAGTTGCTGCACCGACTGCTGTAGACGAGGTGATTGTGTTTTCTAATTTAATCACCGCCAGACGTCAGCTCGGTCGCGACTGAATGAAACTAATAAACTGGTGTGAAACGATGTTTATGGGACGACGGTTGGCGTGAAGCCGTCTGGTGTGTGTGTGTGTGTGTGTGCATAAACATGTGGGTGCGGATAGTATTACGGTGTAGAATACGTCTAGTTGTAGCGAAACTAATAAAGTACTAGCCATGACGATACACTAAGGCCCGAATGCATAGTCGTTCCTCACGTGCTACTAAACTCAGCCTTGCCTCAGACTCGCCCAATCACCAATCACAGAGCAGCATTGCCATGTGGACTGCTCTGTGATTGGTGTTTGGGTGAGGCTGAGGAAAGGAGCACGCGAGGAACGACTATGCAGTTGACCCTCAATCTTTGCCATGAGCGAGCGGGCTCCGAGTTCGACAAGCCTCCGCTGGGGGGTTTAGAAGACCATATTCGGAAAAGAGGTTCTCTCATTTCTTTTAGCGCATACAAGGGTGTTTGTCATGATGACCAAAGTGAAAAGTATGTTTTCCTGAAGTAAAATATCATAGACGACGTCCAGCAATAAACTTCCTTTTAAAACCTCTATATTACACTCTACAATCACAAAATAATAATGGTAATTAAACTCACAAATAAGCCTAGTATTCTGGTTTTGGTAAAGGTACCCACAAAACATATCGTCCGAACATATAACCTAACGTATTTACACTTCAGAGAAGCCGTTCAGGGTTCGTTTCGCTGAACCCAAAGTCGTGGGAGTTGGACGTGTTTCGCCAGGGTATTGACGGATCTTAGAAAGCACTACCCACTTTTCTTGAGCCCGTACCGAAACACACACACACGCATGTATATCGTATGTCAGTGTCACATTTGTCCTTTAAGTTCTCGGTAATTATAGCAAAGTTTTTTCTCCCTCCCCATCATTAATTACTAAGAGTTTCGCGCGCGTTCTTCAGCACCCATCATGTGATATAGACGACGACGCAGCTGTTTAGAAACCGACGTCGCTCGGCGTCGCTTTGTGGTTCGCTGGAGTCAAAGTGTTTCCTGGAGGCTTCGTATCGTTGGCGTTGCCTCCCACGAAAACACGTCACCTTCTAGGTACAGCGAGAGCTGGGTCTAGGAACTACACATGTGTTTGGATGATCTGAATCACGCGTGTAAGAAATGTTCTAGCAACGAAGCACTCAATAAATTCAAAGTTGTTCTGAATCGGTCTTGTTGATTCTGACATTTGTCCGCAGGTGTTCGCACTGTTTGATCACCGATTCATATGTTTCGTATTTGAAATATCGATCTTCGATTGGTTATCGCTCACTCGTCGATGGTGTTCGAAGCCGACAGGGTTGCTTTAGTCGCTTTAAATTAAAGTCCCCCACCGAAAATCAGTTTCGTTACTGAGTAGGAAGACTCTAAATGTGAATTTGTTTTTTATTTAACACGTACAAAAAGTATGTAAATTATTATAAATTTTATTATTTGTTGTTTTACGACGTACTTGACAGCTATGTCACATGACGACGGACGAATCAGATCTATCTGACATCATCGGGGTCGTCATAAGAGAGTCCAGCAATATCCTGAGGGAAGGGACAAGTGGGACAGTGTGGAGAAACGGACAGGGGTTCTGTCTTACGACTGCGGTAGAGTCACCCTATTCTATCTCAGCCCCAGACCGCGGGAGAAAGCCTAAACGTTGTGGGAACATCCCATAGATTAGACTGGAACGTTACCTCTACTAAGTCACGTTACCTAAAGTATTCATTGAATTCAATTTAAATTTAAACGTATTCAAGACAGAGACTCTTCCTTAATCTATTGTTTGGTGGTTTGCCAGACTTGGGTTTAACTTAAGCCTTCTTCCAATATTACGGTTTGCGATGAAATTACTTGTGGTAAATACTTAATACTTTCTCATTAATAAATATTCTTTAAAGCGTATCCAATATCTAGCCAAACCATTAGTGTTGTTTCTTATTTCTTTGGGACGATAGTTTGACCGTATACTGCTGCCCAATAAGAGAATGTGGACCTACCAATTTACACATTTCCTCCACTTCATGCCTGGTACACTTCTGATTACAAGAGGATCCAATACATGCAGAGCAAGTAGTATCTGCCGTACGGAATACAATCACAAAACGTTATCATAAAAAATAAATGAAGAAATAATATGAATTATACAAGAATAAAGTGTTATTATAAAACGGTTAACATACGTATTTGTTTCGTACAGTGTAAATTCTACCCACTTGTTGGAGTTTACACCCATGCCACAAAGCTTTGCAGTTTGCACCACAAAATGACATCTCCTGCCGTCAAATGATGAACCTCCCACAATCCCACGGATGTGTCGTTTAACATTCGCACATCACCCAATCAGAGTCTCGATTATAGTATCTTTGTGCCAAAACACGAGACACAAACCCCTAAATATCGTCATCTAGATCTGGAGACCGTATAACGCACACTTGAATCTTGTATGAGTCACGCCTAGTTTGCATCCCCCACCCACGATACTCGCAAACACAACGAGCGGCTCAATTACGCCGCAGTCGAGTGTACTTGACAAGACTTGTCTCCTGCAGTCAACGGTATTATTGTCACGACCTGTTATACGCTAATCACTACCGACGTGCCCCTATATAGCCGCGCATCGCCATTAGCAGACTTGCAGCTCTCTGGGGGGGCTTTGAAACCCACATCACTTACGGACGACGTCAATACACAAATCGTTTTAGTATTTAGAACAACATACTTTGTTTTAAACACCCCAAATAGTTTCCACGTTCAGTTTACGATTCTACTGTATGGCGGCATGACCAAGCGCAACAGGTTGTTTTGAGAACCGGCGACGGCGAGGACTCCGAAGTAGCCAATGGATGGCTAAGCCACTATTTTGTTAACATCGGCAATGTTGTTCTTATCGAGTGTGTGAAGAAAACTCTTTATCGACTCTGGGCCGCGATTTTGTGAGGATAACAAGACTCTTGTTATCGAGATGTCAATCGCTATCCCTTGGTTAGGGGGTATAACAAGAGTCTTGTTATCCTTATAGAGAATCGCGGCCCTTGTTCTCAAAAGGTTCGTTGGTCGTACTCTACATATTCGAATCAACTCCGATCTATATAGAATGACTAATGAGTAATGAGTCGTAGTAGAAAGATCTACATTTTTTTAGCTACCTACAGGACGAGAATGTTAAGGAATACTTAGCACGTTATAACATTACCTCTTCAAAGTTATTGTTTTATTTTTGTGTCGGAGTTGTAATAATTCAAAAACTTCCATTATTGTTTCTATATCGTCGTTGGAGTTAGATTCTGAGTTATAGAATATAATAACGTTCCATAACAAATTATAAATCTAATAACTTCTGGGACAAAGTAAAATTTCCCAACCCATTAAGATAAAGAATAAGTTAGCGTTTTTTTTTCACATCATGAAGAGTAAGAATACCCCCTTCTGTACAGTTATACGAGTGTAAATTTGAGTAAAGACGAGTACTACAAATGTGCACGTTTCCGTTTCTACAATCTCCTTCTCAGGTCTGATAGTCCAACACGTCGTTTAGTTAGTTCCGAAATAGGTCGCACGTATATGTGTGGCGCTGCTATCGCTATCTCGTGCTGTGGCCGCGCATCGAGGCAAAGCAAACACTTGCGGCGAGCAAAGTGCACCGCACGACCACTTGAGAGCGTTTTAGTCGTTTGACTCGAGGCGACTTCACTTCCGACGCGATTAAACGATGTGTGACGATTTGATTGTACAGAGCTTTTATTCACTCAAGCTCTCGCTATCTATCTATCTATCTATCTATCTATAGTTCTCTAACAACAACTTCGGTAATACTTTCGTCATTAATCGGTGACGTGTTTACGGTCCCGGCCAACCCGAGCAGGTATTTGAATTAGCCACGGTCGCTGGTTGGCTGCCGCTCACCCACCCGTGACGGAAGCATCACCGAAGATGTTGTACGACGACTATATCTATACGGAACCGCAGCTCGTTATGTTTTATGAAAACAAACGTAGTGACATTGTAATCTGAAGGATATACATAATATTTGTTCGTAGTTTGAGAGCAATCCCTATTCCACACCGTGAGTCTAACTAAAAGGCTGTTGCAGCCACCACTGGGTGCTGACGTCACAGATGAGTGAGACATTGTTGTACCAATCAAATGTCAGTATTTGAAAAAGCCACCCGCTGATTGGCTCCACCGAACTATCTATGACGTCAGCATCCACAAGGTCGCTGTGGTACCACTTTACCAACTATCATGCACGGCTACGTCAACGTCGTATACAAAAATAATGTTTGTAATATTTTCGAAACGTACAATCATTGACAAATTATAACGCGCCATTGAACCATGCTTTTAAACACAAAGTTGATGACCTTTTAACCGTATATAACGCCTCTCTAGTTTATTAAACCACCGCTAGTGAGGTTTTACCATTACTGTGCAGGCTACCGTGCCGGGTTCGCCACCTCACAGGGCGTCGAACCCAATCCCTCTACATCGCTATACGTATAATCGGAGCGTCCAGTGCAACTGCAGGAGATTGCACACCCGATGCAATCACACGCTGTGTGCACCCTCGCCTCGCTGCTATCGCCCACCCACCCCCTTTGTGTTCTAGCTGAATGCATCCTGTATAGTGTACTGGCTTTGCTGCACTTGTCGGCCGGTACACCTGTCTGCCTGCCTGTGAGCGGGTTGTTAATTGGTGCGTGTAATTAACGCAATTCGGCGCAGACAACAGTTAAACACCTTCACAAAGACACAGCCAATTATTGGACTTGATACTCGAAATGAAATGTTTGTTTTCTATAACTGACCGCTGAAGAAAACTGATGGTTACGTTTAAAAATAGCGTTTTCGAGTTCTCTATAACTAAACGATCTCAAAGCATTTCTGATTTCCGGTGGATTTGACTTGTGTAAAAACGGTGACTTTGTAGCCGTCATAGCATTGAAAATGACCTTATTAAAACAAAAATACATGTAAATAATGTATTTACAAAAAAGAAAAACTGTGATCCGTCTCGTATTTTGATCAAAGAGTACATCTTGGTTTAGTGATGACTGATGAGCATCTACACTGGTTGAGCTGTATATTTACTACAGAGAGGCAATATAACTGCGCTCACCGCATCGCCGGGACCGACCGGGACTCCCTCATCCCTCAGGAACTCCAGTAGTGTCGCTCTCGCGCTCCAGACTCCTGGAACCAACACAAACACGAGCATTATGGCTGGGTTAACCGTAGCTTGGCACAAACACGAACATTATGGCTGGGTTAACCGTAGCTTGGCACAAACACGAACATTATGGCTGGGTTAACCGTAGCTTGGCACAAACACGAGTATTATGGCTGGGTTAACCGTAGCTTGGCACAAACACGAACATTATGGCTGGGTTAACCGTAGCTTGGCACAAACACGAGCATTATGGCTGGGTTAACCGTAGCTTGGCACAAACACGAACATTATGGCTGGGTTAACCGTAGCTTGGCACAAACACGAACATTATGGCTGGGTTAACCGAAGCTTGGCACAAACACGAGCATTATGGCTGGGTTAACCGTAGCTTGGCACAAACACGAACATTATGGCTGGGTTAACCGTAGCTTGGCACAAACACGAGCATTATGGCTGGGTTAACCGTAGCTTGGCACAAACACGAACATTATGGCTGGGTTAACCGTAGCTTGGCACAAACACGAGCATTATGGCTGGGTTAACCGTAGCTTGGCACAAACACGAACATTATGGCTGGGTTAACCGTAGCTTGGCACAAACACGAGCATTATGGCTGGGTTAACCGAAGCTTGGCACAAACACGAACATTATGGCTGGGTTAACCGTAGCTTGGCACAAACACGAACATTATGGCTGGGTTAACCGTAGCTTGGCACAAACACGAGCATTATGGCTGGGTTAACCGTAGCTTGGCACAAACACGAACATTATGGCTGGGTTAACCGTAGCTTGGCACATTCACGAACATTATGGCTGGGTTAACCGTAGCTTGGCACAAACACGAGCATTATGGCTGGGTTAACCGTAGCTTGGTACAAATACGAACATTATGGCTGGGTTAACCGTAGCTTGGCACAAACACGAACATTATAGCTGGGTTAACCGTAGCTTGGCACAAACACGAACATTATGGCTGGGTTAACCGTAGCTTGGCACACACACACGAACATTATGGCTGGGTTAACCGTAGCTTGGCACAAACACGAACATTATGGCTGGGTTAACCGTAGCTTGACACAAACACGAACATTATGGCTGGGTTAACCGTAGCTTGGCATTTAGTTAGACGTTTGTCGCCTGCCTCGGTTTTCCCCAGGGACGAATAACTCACACAGAACAAGGTCTTCGATTTGCGCCAGTAAATGCAAACAACATGAGGGTATACTACGTAGTGGTGGTGGTGTTTGGGTAGGGAGTGGGCGTTTAGCTCACAAAACTGTTATAAAAAATGATAATAAGAGACATAGAAGAAAAAAAGAGGAACAGTGAGGAGATCATGATGAATCAGAAATATCTTGACCCAACCTACGGAACGATCGATAGCCCCGATTTTTGACGTTTAAATTGTCAAAAATTGAATAAAAATATCATACCCTATACAGAATTTAATGCTCTTTCTTATGAATGTGTCTACATACATTCCAATAAATATTTCCGTTCTTTCAAATTGTACCTAATCTAACTTTTGTAATCTGTTGTTGCAACAGACATTTCACAATTTCATTATGTAATTTTAATTAATATGGAAATATTTATTGGGAAAGAGCAACATTTCTAAGAAAGTGAAAGAGCATCACATTTCCTAGGGGATTAAATGTTTTTGGTTTGGTTTTTGACAATTTCCGAGCATATTTAAGCAAGTTGAACCGACGGAAATGACCTTTCAGCAGGGTTTGTCGAGATAGATATCCACGAGACGAGAGCCTCTTTTGCTCTGGTGCTCTTGTCTCACTCGTCTAGCCCAATGAAGCAAGGTCTACTTGATCTCCGCCTAGCGGAAGCTCGTCGAACTCCCAAGTTAGGTCGTCGCAGTCCGTTCCACAATGTTAAACATCACATGTTATTCAAATGGGACAAATGTGAAAGAAAACAAATGAAGTGATCTGTCAAATAGAATTACCTCCTAAAAAGGAAAAAATCATCATATTTTATAATCTTCAATCATTATATTCTATCAAAATTGCTCTTTTAGGTGTTTTAATTATTGTGTTACATGATCTACAACGGATATTCAATTATTATAACAGTTTTTTCTTAGTGGGATCCAAAATGGCGATTTTGGTTCCTTTGCGACGATCTAACTTGGGAGTTCGACGAGCCTCCGCTAGGCGGAGATCAAGTAGACCTTGCAATGGAGCAAGGCCATGTCACAACGCCCGCCAGGGGAACTCCGTCATTTCATAGGTTCCGGTATCGCCGGAGGTGACGCGGTCAGCATGGTCGCAGATACCGGAAGTGACGTCATCGTGAGAAGAACAATATTTCAGGAAGTGGTCCTCGGGCTCGGTTACAAAACTTCCGTCACTGTGCTTGTCTCTCTCTCGCCGCCGCGGTCGATCAGCTATTTCTTAATAGTGTCTTTCTTAAGTGTTTTGGAACCTGAGTTAATAAACTGTTATTGTTTTGTATTGTTTATATGTCATCCCCAATGCTAATGCATTTTATTAATTCAATAATTAACATATGAACAAGGG
Organism: Isoperla grammatica; assembly: GCA_945910005.1. NCBI lineage: Eukaryota > Metazoa > Arthropoda > Insecta > Plecoptera > Perlodidae > Isoperla > Isoperla grammatica. The sequence continues at coordinate 52,767,381 of OX246740.1, forward strand.
TGTGTGATATTCACAAGTGCTACAGATACAAATAAAATCGACTGATTTGATCAAATTGTTCAAAATGTTTGCAATCAATTTTTCGATGAGTATATAATTTTAAGTATATTAATAAAGTGTTTCAAAATGTTGCTAATGATTTACAAGTCCGTAAAACGGTAACGGTAAAGGTGAATACACATTTAAATCTGTTTGTGATATTATTAGTTTAAAGACCATCCTATTCATAACGATTGATTAACAAAAGAGAAGAATACAGATTTACTGGGGGAGATTTAAATGGAGGACTCGTGTGTACGTCACATTTGATAAATCGTCTCCAGTAATCCATCTTCTCGTACACATTCCAGTAGCCCGACCGACAAAAACAGTCAGACGTTGGTCTGACGTTCAACGTTCTGTTTGTTTCAGTAGCCAACCGTACACGTGACAGTTGATGAAGCACCGATCACTAATGATGAAGCACCAAGATGTTCGATATATTCATCGATCAGCTGTAAGACAATGTCTAGCAGTGACAGCGACACTAACTACTGGCGACCAAAATACTCTAGTTAGACCCTAAGTGACAGTTAAATAAGACTACAAAATACAAATACAAGGTTATGCTTCCTTATACAGGCTTCTAATACCTACATTTTCAGTTTGTTTTGCATGTTTATATTCTACAATCCTTCATTTTCTATTCTTCTGAACCGTCCGCGGTGGCTCATGCGGTTATGGGGTGCGACGCCTAGGGACGTGGGTTCGAATCCTGCATAAGACATGTTTTATTTGTAACTGTCCTTCGTCTTCATCTATCAGGATCACTCCTCATCGTTTAGAATAGACGATGCATGATTGCAAAAATAGAGACGTAAAGGAAGCAACGAATCATCATCATCAACAATCATATGTTGTGATTTCATGTTGAAGGGCGGGAGCGGGCTTAGCATATTATGTAATACAAACATTCTAAAACAATTGCACTAGTTTAAACGGCAACTCTGCTATTTCAAACGTCCGGCCGCGCCCTGGCCCGCGCCCGTGCCGTTTGACCTGTGACCCCGCCCGGGCCTATGACACTCTCGTCTTGGTGGGCGCCAAACCCTGACCCCGAAATTAACGTCCATCCACACAAAAGATAACCGTTATCACACTCGGACTTGTCCCCACACCAAAGTCGCCCAACTCTATTTATTTACATGATTATGTTTCCAGGAATTGGAAGGCGACAACGTGGGTGGGGGGGGGGTCGAACTCTGAACCCCCCACATCTAATGCCTGCTGACGTTGTCCGATGGTTGTCGCCGGGGTCAGCTACTATCACGTGACCTAGCCCATGTTTAGTCTATAGGTCTAGCCCGGCCCGGCAGGATTGTCAATGTCTGAGGGGGGGTCGAACTCTGACCCCCCCACGTCGTGTGCCTGCTGACGTTGCCCGATGGTTGTCGCGGGGGTCAGCTACTATCACGTGACCTAGCCCATGTCTAGTCTATAGGTCTAGCCCGCCCGGTCCGGACTGTCAATGTCTGAGGGGGGGTCGAAATCTGACCCCCCCACGTCGTGCCTGCTGACGTTGCCCGATGGTTGTCGCCGGGGTCAGCTACTATCACGTGACCTAGCCCATGTCTAGTCTATAGGTCTAGCCCACCCGGCCCGGACTGTCAGTGTCTGAGGGGGGGTCGAACTCTGACCCCCCCACGTCGTGTGCCCATGCTGACGTTGCCCGATGGTTGTCATGTACGGAGGTCAGCTACTATCACGTGACCTAGCCAAGTCTAGTCTATAGGTCTAGCCGGCCCGGCCCGGACTGTCAATGTCTGAGGGGGGGTCGAACTCTGACCCCCCCACGTCGTGTGCCCATGCTGACGTTGCCCGATGGTTGTCATGTACGGAGGTCAGCTACTATCACGTGACCTAGCCAAGTCTAGTCTATAGGTCTAGCCGGCCCGGCCCGGACTGGCAGTACACTGTGCAGGCAGTGCGTCTGCGGATGAGCGTTATTGGTAGTGGGCAGCAGTAGCGCCACGCAAGTCTTAGATTAGTGACAGTTTAAAAATTGCTTGTTGATGCCACTTATTTCCGTATAGACTCCACACATGTTTATGAATTCTGTCCATTGTGTGACCCGTCATTATTATTATTACTGTTGCTATTATGGTACTATAAATTATCATTTGTCGTTTTAGGACGTACTCAATAGCTGGGTCATATGACGTCGGCCCAATCAGATCCTTCACACATCGTGGGGGTCGTCGTAAGAGGAGTCAACCTTATGTGGTTGGGGGGTTGGTAGATACAAAGAGGGCCGTCATGAATGAGAATGAGAACAGGGAAAGACGTAAATGCTGAGAAAGTGAGCAAGGTCACGAGGATGAGCAAAGATATGCACACGAGAACCGTCTTTGCGGGCACCGGTCACCACGAGGAGGGACCCATGCTGACCGATATGGTCTTCTTATCTAATTTTGTTTTGTTATTATTATTATTTTTATTTTTCCTTTTTTTTTTTACATGAGTGTTACATAAATATTTTTTCCATACAGTGGAAAATACCTGAACCAATAAACAAGTGTTCGTGGCGGTTCAGGCTTTTTTTTCAATTATTATCATAGTTTGCTATGCGCACACATCTTTCAATTAATTCTGATTAAAAATTTGTAGATGCAGCAAACTTTATTTACACTGATTTACTTGGACGAGATAAGTCGAATTACTGATAATGTTTCTTTGTTGACTTCCAATATCCACCGTTCATATTTGGCACAAATTCGTTGACTGATCGATCACTTTACTTATCGGAATTATTCAGAGACTGCGTCGAATGTGTGCAATTCTGAAATTGGGCTATACACAGTTTGTTGACCTCAAAGAAAGATATAGATAGATAGCATTGAAATGATATACTAAAATAGATGTACTCAAATAGTGATTTATTACGTATATTACAAACTTATCTCCGATTATTTTATGTTTGTCTTGGTGTAGCCTACATCGCTTGTTTCCGCGAGATTAAGATTGATACATCGCGATGCAAGCAAACATTTAACATCATGAAACGTCATTTTTGAATGCATTTTCATTTACACGAAAAGGCGAGTATTTGAATCAGCTGACATTCCTCATGAACAAGAGACACACATGTCTGACAGTGACACAAGTAGATCTATTAGACCATTAATACACCATAAGCTGAGAAGATTACATCATTCACATAACACATTTTCCGCAAATAGAAAAACAAATACAAAGCCGAATCGTAAACAAGTTTATTACGTACGAAAAAGTTGTTACTTTACGTCTAATGTTTTATTATCATTATGCTATTCGAGATGATGACGACACAATGAACAAAACCGCACGGTTTATGGCGCGGGTTTCGAACCCGCAGCTCAACCGCATCAGCCACCCACCGCAGACTGCGATTCAACCAACCTTCAAAAGCAAAGAAACAAAATGTAGACTTTTCCATCAACATTCAACAGGTCAAGAGAGTATACTACTTGTCGCATATAAAACATCTCATGGTAATGACAGCCGGGTCCCTCGTACACGTAATAAAAAGCCGAGTAGTTTGATTCCCTGCTGGCGTCCACGTGTAAGGAATGCAGTATTGTTTGTCTGTCCCCTATGCTGCTCTGCTGCTCCGCTGCAACGGCAACGGCGGCCTTCTGTTTACCCTCCTCGCTAGCAGCCACGCCGGCTGACTGACTGGGGGACAGTACAGACAACCAGTTGCATATAGACACCGGCCGCGGCGGGAGCTGTTATACTCGTCGTATCTACGTGCTGCGTGTGTTTGTGTGTGCGTGTGCGTGTGCGTGTGCGTGTTGCCTGGATATAACCATGACCGGTAAGTAAGCACAATGTATTTATGTCTCTCTAATAAATATAATAATAATAATAAATCTTTATTAAGCTGACAACAGCTATTGCAATAAATTACATATTTCACGTAAACTACACACTATTTCACATTTTTTTTTAACAATTTAATATAATAAAATGAGTATTTCATTAATATAAATTCATTGCTGAAACTGAGCTCTATGTAAGAGATAATTTTTCTTAAAACTAGTTACATTAATGGAATTAATAACTCTACAAGGTAAGTTATTAAATTCCATAATACCAGTATAAAAAATTGATTTACTAGTCATCTTTTTATTCCAACCCTAGTACCCATTTTTAGGTGTTCTTGTGCTACGGTCGTGAACTGATACTATGTGTGACCGTGGTGGGAGTCGAAGCCGGTACCTCAGCTCAGACTCCGTCGTCGTGCCTGGTTCTATTGTTGCTACGATAGTGTTTATGTTTATGTGGCGTACGTATCTGAAAGCGAATAGTATCGGCACGTAGCCCACTCAAGCTCAATGAAGACGTCGTGGAAAGAAAGAGGGTATTACTTGAGAAATACACGAATTGTCACTTCGCCTTGTCTGTCACGATAACGGTCACCCGAAGAGGATGTGTCAATCTGGGACAGCTTAACCGAGCACCGCTCATCCTACGCTTGCCAAATTAGTCTGATAATGTCAATTATAAAACAATTTATTTATTTTTAAATTTCAAGACTTGTCAACTCATATTCTAACTTATAATGGGTATTGGCTTCAACTTTGTCAATTATAAAACAATTTATTTATTTTCAAATTTCAAGACTCGTCAACTCATATTCTAACTTATAACGGTGGATATTGCCTTCAACTTTGACAATATCAATACAAAATAATTGTACACAATTATTTGAATCGTGCACATTTCTCTCTTTACTGCTCCGATCGTCTTTCAATCATCACATACATTCATCTTGGCCGATATCTTTGAATCACTCCATCCCCTGCACCCCCTCCCCCTCCCCCTCCATCACACCGTGACGTGAGGACAGCTGGGTAACAAGTAGCTTAGGGGAGGCGCAGGAGTCGGTTGGGTCGTGTATAATAATGCTCGTTCCCACGGTTTTACGCAACCCTCGCATTGTGGTGGTGTTGGGGGTGTGGTAGAAGCTCAACCTCAAAGAACGCGGGTTCGAACCCCTGCCGTGACGGCCAGACAACATACATGGATTAACATAATTGACGAAATCTATGGAATTGTATAACGTACAAAAGAATACATGTTTGTTAAAATATGAGTTACATGGGAAGTTTGAGAGACATAAATCAAAGTTACCATTGCTTTTAGGATCGGATTGGGCTCCATTTTCCTGAAGGAAGCTCCGAAGACTTTTACTTTATAATCATGTATATCCTACCTTTAATTATAGTTGCAATCGTGTCCACTTTTAGCAAATTTACCACTCGAAACTGTACCGTTTTCAACGAGCTGCAATAATTAAATCTGAAATGAAAAATAAAAACGAACGTTTTCATGGGAATCGCTTACGGTAAAGTACACGATGCTTTGCTTTTATGATTGCCATATTTACTTGTTGTATTGTGTGGTACTCTTTGTCCGCCGCGGTCCGAGAGCACTCGAGCTATTAAATATAAAAGCTATATAATCTTTCGAGAGGTAATATTACTCGCGAGTACTCGGACGTTTGAGGTTGGGTACAGAGCGAGTGTAGACGCCATTTAGGTTATGTTTTTTTCCAGCATCAAACTCATCGGCCAATAACACACCGAACGGGTTGGTTATTATATGAAAAGTTAAAGGGGGGGGGGGGCAATAATTGCAGCACAGAGAGTTAAAATACTTTGAGCGTACTCGAGTATTTCATATAGAAATTCCGTCGTGCTTGAGTTGGCCTGGCTCGCTTATACGCGTTTCCAACAACTAGGGTGAATGAATACAATACGGCCCCAGACCCTATCAACCTCCTTTATAATATGTTCGTTATTTTTAAACGCTATCTAGAGTCTGTCTCGCGTTAGGTTGACTTTGCTACGGGATTGCTCGCGGTATTTATTGCTGTGATTTTACCATCAGAATTTAGAGACACAATTTGAGGGTATATGAAAATAGCTGTTATTGTAGTTGGCATTGATGTTAATTAATATTAGCGCTTTTCCACTGCATACTGCTTCAGTTTGGATATTTATTCATAGGACCACCTTAGCCATAGAAAATTTCGAAGACACCTTAGCAGCTCTTACTAATAATCGGTTTAAAAAACAAAATATCAAACCTATAACATAGGAAATATTTCCAAAAACCTGGGGTCTCCCCCCACACAGGAATATTATTGTATCATGCGTATATCACCGGGGGTCTCACTAGATTTCAGTGCGTGAGATACAAGTTACCTTCGTTGGCGAATTACACTTGTGAGTGTATAAACAAAATTACAGCTGAAAATACCCCCTCCTTACAACTCTCAGAATGAACGAGTTACACACACACCACCCCCACGTATGACATGCACGGCGGTATCAGGCAACTAGGACCAGCGAAGAGGAGGTGCGCAGTGAAGTAGATTGCCGGAAGCCCCGAGAATATGCTGATTGATTGATTTCCAAGCGACGCGAAGACCCACGGATACTTCCGGAGACTTGTTTACACCGATGTTGAACACGTACTCTATACTTTGGAGTGACGAAACTACTCTCGTCATAACGTTTCGACACACTATAATTCTAGTAGTTAATTTTAATGGTTAATTGAGATCATTAGAAGCTGTCCCTCACTCAAACACTCCCTGTTTTGCAACCACCTGTTACCATCAAGAACACAATGTCAAGTTTTAAAAGTGGGGGTCTCTCTCTCTCTCTCTCTCTCTCTCTCTCTCTCTCTCGCACACACACACACGACGGCGCCTGGTATTATTGGGCAACCACGAGACGTCAATCAAACACATTGAAGACTGTGTGAATATAAACGAGTTATCAATCGGTCAGACCGACCTACTGACCCCGACCTCTACATGCAAGCTAGCTAGCTAGATAGAGCTCTGCTTGATAAGCACTCGTTGACGCACGCCCACCTGTGGCGCTGCTTGGGCACCTTGTGACGTCATCAGTCACTCATGACCCAAACATTGTCTCGCGGAGGAAACAAAACGAAAAAAGGGGAAAAGTTAGCAAGATCATGAGGAATGAGAAGTAGGTAACTGTCACACTCGCTGAATCGTACTATGTCCCGAAACTACCGTACAGATGCTTTCATCTTTCATCACATACGAGTGACCAAGATCCGAGCACCAATTTTCAATTACCGACCTCCGATTGGTCACAAGCATCGGCGAGTTTGTCACGGGCCGAGTATACAACCCTGTGTGCAGCCCGTACGGTGACGTCACCACCAGACCGCGTGGGCCGGCCAACCAGTCAGCAGCCAGGCAGGTCCACATGTGCGCGCCAGTGCTATGTCTGCAAGCCGAGGACGCGGTCGGTAAAGTCACGCGCTGCAACACCTTCTTCCGCGTTGAGTGAGTGTACAAGTGCTTTGTGTTCGACAGCTTTGCCGTGTCGCACTGCAACACTTTCTTCCGTGTTGAGTGAGTGTATACAAGTGCTTTGTGTTCGAGAGCTTTGCCTATTGTAGCGCTACTGCTACCTGTCACACAGTGCCAGTGCCTCCCAGTAAAGTGCTAGTGAAGTGCATACTGCTATAAAAGTGACAGTTCAGTGACGACACCAACTGCCAATCAAGTCTCAGTGAAGTGTATAGACTACCAGTGCCTACAGTGATAGTGATACACACAGTGATAGTGATAGTGACAGTGATAGCAAAGGGCCAACCCCTTGTGTCGGTTAAGTGTTGACTGCCAGTACAGTGCCAGTATTGTGCCAGACGAGTGCCAATTGACAGCCGCTTAAGCCCGCCTTGGTTTACAGGCTATAGAATGTTTCATCACAGCTAGGGGACGTAAGTACAACACATTACAATCAAGTGATCACTGTCATAGTTGTCTCGGGAGACTGTGTGTTCGATCCTCACCGGCAGCTCTTTTGAACTTTTTCCTCAACCATAAACAACGAATTTTTTGCTTGAGTTTGACAGCTGCCTAATTGTTACAAGTCCTTATAGACTAATGGGCATGTTATCCTATAACGAGTAATTTTAAGTTGAAGATAGTTCTATAGAAAGAGATAATCTTATTGAACTCTACGGCTGGTGAGTGTTGACCTAGACAAACACACTTGAATTCGTTATCATTCTTGGGGCCAGTATTACAATGTCCCGTGACCTTTTGATTCTGCGAATAACTGTTTTCACCATCCATGGCAACCACCAATCAAACGCTTTAAAATTATCTTTATTGACTATACAAATAGATAATTTTCTATACTTATTTGTCGACAATAACAATATTGACATAATACACAAATTCCAAAGAAATCAGGTCAGGCAGTAAAGTCCGCTGGAAGTGAACACGCCAGTCAAAGTAGAAGATTCGTCTGTCAATGGGACAAACCACAAACTGTCATGTCGACCAGACATGACATAAGAGTATAGACCACCCAAGACACAGGTAAGGGTATGTGAGGGTTGCAGACATGGCTGATGCTGGGGTTATAACGGCGTCGACGCGGTCGCGGCGTCTGGCGGGGCGACAAACTCAAACCAATCAGTGGCGGTGGAATTCGTATCGGCGGCCCACATTGTATAGGGCACTAGCAACACCAACAGACAACAATGGAACAGATGAATTGAACTGATGGACACACAATCAGCTGTCAAAATAATAAAATTGCAACCATAGAAATAAAAACAACTGTAGCAATAGTAACTGCTCGCAATTTAAAACTTTTAATGATAGACAACGACTAAGTTAAAGTTTTATATGTGTATTTGTTTGTTTTTTGTTTTGTTTTCCAAAATCAGAAGAAATTATTTTTTGACAGCTTGTTGTTTGTCCATCGATTCAATTAATTTGTTTCATTGTTGTCTGTTGGTGTCGCTAGTGCCCAATAGGGTGCATTCACGTATTGCGCATGGTGGCCACATTGGAGGCCACAATGGCATGTGATTGGTAGTTCATTGTTACTATGTTTAGCTGGCGTTTGATGCAACTTCAACTGTTCTCTATAACTTTGGTTTGCTATTAACACTTAAAATCAACAGTAACAAACTCTTTTGCCTCAATTACTCTTTTAATCGTTTACAAAAGCATACAATAATCATTTTCGTACACTTTATCGGGGGATATACGTGTTCAAATTCTTATATTTCTCCGTAAACAATATTATTCTTTATCTATTGACAGCTAAATGAAACTTGAAATGATACTATAGGTGGCCTCTAATACGGCCGATGTGACGTCACGTGAATACTCCCTATACACTATCCGACATAAGTAAATCAAAAGGGCAGGTGTGACCACTCATTTTTGTATCGGACATGATTACTACGTACGTTATTACCCATTGATTCGTAAATTAGATTGAACAAAACAATAATACTGTGAGCGTAGGAGTGTCTGACCCGCGATTTACATATGCCGGCGAGTATGCCTAAACACACAAATGTAAACGGTGAAAACTGTATAGCTGGTTATGCTATTCGAGATGAAAAGAATGATCGTCAAAATTAATATCCGTTGGTTTTGTGAAATTAGAATCCGGAAGGAAGGAAAGTGATAAGTTGATAACCCGCCTAGAAGGAAGCCGACAGCGTTTGTTGGTCGTACTCTCGTGTGTTCGGATCTACCCCGATCTAGAATAAGTCGTTCGTTTGTTTGACTTTCTATTCGAGATCAGTTCACTATACAAGTGTGCGCTAAATCGAGTAGATTGATCTAGGTAGAAAGATCGTGATTTTATTGCAAGGTCCCACTAGGAGGAGTAAGTTCAATGTTTTATTGTTTTCCCTCTTTTGTCGGGGCAAACACTTCCGTGATCGCTTCCATATTATAGTCACTAGAACCAGATTCTCAGAACGTTAAATAATAGTTGTTAATCACAAAACATAATAGCTTTTTGGCCATAAATAAACTTTCCATCCCACCCAACTCCGATCCAAAATAATTATGATAAAGCGTTTAGTTCAGAACGCAGAAAGTATAGGTCCTCTATAACCTGCCCACTCTACAGTGACATTCTAGAGTAGGCCTAAATACGAGTATACGTAGAGTAGTTCCATTGGCGGTATAGTTTTCCCACGGTAACCTTTTGAATGGTGACATCATCAACAGGTTGCAGTGGATTGAATGCAACACATATACCTATGTGTTGTTGTATGCCATTCATTATACCTCATTGTCAATGGCACCGTACAGCAACAATCATCGTCGTCATCCGTATTACATAATGCTCTATACGTTGATGCTGTATTATTACGATTACCTAACCACGTCGTTGCGTCGTACGTAGCTCGAAGACGGTTTCTATCTGAGCGGTAAAAAAAAAGTTCTTGTCATTTACTTTACCCACGACACGAACTGATGGACCCAACCCTTTCTTCCCTTTTAAAACACGCACAATCTTGATAAAGCACTTGCGTTCAAAGAGGGAGTGCGTGTGTGTGTGAGAGAGAGAGAGATAGAAAATAAGATATAGACATAGAGAGAGAGAGAGAGATTGATTGATTGATTGATTGATTGATTAACGACTTTTATTAAATGGCGGGATTAAGGTCAGCTAGACCTTCTCTTCCATCCAACCATCACATAAATACAGAATATAAAAATACCAAATAAGAAATATAAATACAAATACAAAGTGTAAAGTACAACAGAAAATACACTAAATATGAAAATAAAATACAATACAAATGCAAAATACAAAGATACTAAAAACTAAACACAAAATGCAAATTTATTAAATTAATCGATATTGATTATTTATCCATTCCCTTGCGTTATTAATAACAATAATAGATTCATAATAATGGTAAAACTAAACAAACGCACTTTCAGTGGGGTTAATGCAACAATGTTGCAATCATTATTACCGTAATGTAAGGAATAAACTAAAAATAAGTATATAAGTAGCAGCTGGTATGTGAAATGTTGCATACGAATAAAAATTCACATACAAATACGGACTGCAAAGTTACCAAATACAGAATACTAAACACAGAATACAAATTAATGTCACTGTCACAAAATGAAATATATTTGAATCAATATTGGTAATCATTAAGAATAATAGTAAAACTAAAGTAACACACAACGATTAGTCAAAAGATATAGTGCTGATAATGTAAATTTAAAATAACGATAGTGATTTCATACAATTATTCACATTCATGCATCTCATTCATTCTTGTAGTAAAACGTTTTATTCAATAAGTAAATAATAAAATGAAAACGGGGGGGGGGGGGGAGAGAGAGAGAAAGGAGAAAGAAACACAGTTATATACTAGTATCATCATGTGTATGAATTGAAATCAGGCATTGGCAAGGCTTTGGAGAAGATAAAGTTTATTAATTTCGGTCTTGAAAATATTGTATTTGCTGATATATACATCCCGTATGTGAGCAGGGAGAGCATTCCAAGTTCGTATGGCGTTGATTACGAAAGATTTGTCGACTAAATTTGTCCTGTGTACCGGGAAGGCAAGCTGGGTGCCAGACCTGGACCTAGTGTCGAAACTATGGTTTGAGTGGAGAAATTTGAAATTAGAGGCTAAATATGAGGGTGATGAAGTTGAAAGAAGACGGTGTACAAGACAAACAGAGTGGAGATTACGGCGGTCGCTTAGACGGAGCCATGAGAGTTGTTTAAAGCCGGGGGTTATGTGGTCGGATTTTCTTATACCCAATATAAAACGTACGCATGCGTTTTGGGCCCTCTGAAGTCGGATGGAGAGTTCTTCTGTCAAGTCATTGTATACAACGTCGCAGTAGTCGAAATGAGGCATAATAAGTGATTGAACAAGCATAGTTTTAAGTTTATGAGGAAGAAAGTTTTTTAGTCTGTTTAACGAGTGAAGTGCAGCATAAGTCTTTTTACATACGTGTTTAACGTGTTCGGTCCATGAAAGGTTGTCAGTCATGTAGAGTCCTAAGTTTTTAACACTGTGTTGAAATGGTATTGTCATGTCGTTCAGAGTCACGTTGACAAGTGTTGTTTTGTCGATTTTGGCAAGTAGTTTGTGGTATCCTAAAATAATTGATTGTGATTTAATTGGGTTGATAAGTAAACGGTTTTTGGTTGCCCATTTGGCTAAAGATTCTAAGTCCTTGTTCATCATGTCGATTGCTTGGTTAAGGGAAGAAGGAGATGCATGTAAGTAAATTTGTAGATCGTCAGCGTATAAATGATGATGGCAATAAGTTAGTGAGGATGAAATGTCGTTAATGTAGATAGAGAAGAGCAACGGTCCAAGTACACTGCCTTGGGGCACCCCGGTAGAAACAGGATACCACGCCGATTGTTTGTCATCTGCTATAATGGATTGATGTCTGTCGCGGAGATATGAATTCATCCATTGAAGCGTGGAATGAGAAAAATTTATGGATTCGAGTTTAGCTATAAGTATGTCAATATCAACTGAGTCGAAGGCTTTGCTGAAGTCAAGTAGAGTTAGGAGCGTAAGTTGTCGACTGTCCATTTTAACCCTAATGTCTTCGGTAATTTTAATTAAAGCTGTGCAAGTACTATGATAGGTTCTGAAGCCGGATTGGAATTCGTCTAAAATGTCATTTTTCTTGAGAAAGTCTGAGATTTGTGAGTGAACTATAAATTCAAGTGCCTTTGAAAGGGCGGGTAAAATGCTTATCGGTCTAAAATCGTTCGCAGTCTCCGGCTTAGTGCTTTTGGGCAGTGGTCGGACTAGAGCCTGTTTCCAAATCGTTGGGTATGACTGATTTGTCAGAGAAAAATTGAAAAGATATGTTATAGGCTCAATTGAAATGGGACAGAGAGAGAGAGAGAGAGAGAGAGAGAGAGAGAGAGACAGAGAGAGAGATCATTATTAAAGAAAAGCGTGGCTAGCCTTTTAAAAAAGCCGAGACCCACCCAGAGCAAAAACTATCCCCATATATAATATATTCTTTATACTCTGTGCGTGCATGTTTATATACCTCCGTTGCATTCGGTCATCCTCGGGTTTTTTGTGTCGGGAAGAAGAAATACAATCCGAACCAAACCTGGTTTATTGAAACAGGTATTTTGTTTTGTTTTTTGTTACATCAAATGCTCCAAGGCTGCATTGGGTTACGTCCGAGTCACAACACTTCGACTTGTGTATATATAGCGAGCGCGAATCTATGCCCACATATGGGGGGGGCACCTTTTCTTGGGTGGAATGTGACGTGGGAATTAATGCAATGCAGGCTTGCGAGTCTGTTATCCATACCATAAGCATTGCAATGTGGCGTGCACACGTATCTATCTATAGAGAAGATTTGCAATGCAAACTAATTAATTTGTCGGGCGCGAACTAGCCATATAAAATCACATTGAGTGTCTGACACAAATAGCTTTGATGAGCGTGGGAATTGTGTGTTTTGTTGTATCGTATCTTTAAAATGACAATATCCAACCTTTTGGAAAGATGTAGGCCTGTATATTATCAATATCTACAGTATACCTACGCATATTCTCAAAAAAAAAATCAAATCAAATTACATTCGAATCAAACTAAAAAATTTCAGGCATTATTGAAGTTGTCTAATTTTTTTCAAACACAATCAAGTTTGCATTCTTTTATTGTGAATATCTGTAGTTCTTAACAATATCTAATCTCGCATCATTTCGCAAACTCTTGATATTGAATTTATTTTCAAAGATAAAAACCAAAATTTCACATTTGTGTCGACGAGCTTACAGTGGTTTCCACTTAATCTCTGCCAGGCGGAGATCAAGTAGACCTTGTCATTAGACGTGCTTTGAACACAGAATGCAATGCTTTTGTTCTGGGTGGCATCTCCCGCGCAAAAAAACAAAAACAGCGAATTAAGCGTCTCTCTCAACTTGTTTATTTACCTCGTGAGCTCATCACTCACTTTATTTACCCCATAGCCCAGTGTGTCTGGTCTGTCTCCTCACACCGCACGCCTTGACTCGACGACAGCTGGCGGCAATTGCACACATATGACGTCACCGCACTATTCGCCTGATTGGCCCGGGCGTGGACGCACCAATCAAACGTGGCATTGTTGTCGTCAACTGAGCGTTACGTCACTTATACTTGCGAAACATTTTATTGGCATCACAGAAGAGTGGGTGTTCGCATTCCTGGTCGTTGTCGCAGTCGCATCCTGTGGACACGCTGATGGATGAGCGAGCAAAATTTGGATTAGATCCCCAATCGTAGTTTTTTAAGGTCTCTTCAAACGTATCTTTAGTTTTAAAATCGTTTGAGAGACCGATCGGTAAGTACGAATTTACGAATGGGAATATTGTGGAGTGGGAATATTGTATAGCTGGGAGCCTGTTAGTCTTGTGGGTTCGATTCCCTGTGCGGGAGAGGATTTTAAAACTTAGGAATTTTGATTTAAATATTTATCTGTAGGTCCTACGATACTGGTGTTCACGTAAACATCGACCTTGAAGTAACATAAACATATTAGTCCCCATTGAAAATCAGTTCCTGTAAGTGAGTATAGGTATAGACAATAAATACAAATTTAACTGTTTCCTCGGATGGGCAAGTAAGTCCTCGCCGACCGCTAGTTGTAGTTGTATTGGATGCCCCCGCGCATTAGTGTAAAAATGATCAATTCTTCTCAAGTCTAAGTCTAAAAACAACACTGGAGATACAGATTCGACGAATACAGCCCACTAATATTTAATTTGCTTTACGTGAATAAAAACCATCAAGATTCGATGTGCATTTATTTATTATTATGTTTTGCGAACAGACAAACACGGCCCCGTGGGATGCGAACCCGGGTCTTCCTATGCCCGCACCATAGACAACGCGCCGAGGTCAGAGATCGCAAGACACTCATAGGACATCGTCAGTGAAAGCGCGATCAGCTGTTCGTATAGCGATAGAATGCTCGCTCACATGATTTACCAATCAATAAACCAATTATAATAAATAATATCCCCACACACTGACTCCTATACCGTGTGGTAGAAAGTACGCGAGGATAAGAAACAGTTTCTCAATCGCTGGTCCTGCGCCGAGCTGTGTGAAAGACGGAGCCCGCGGTGGGGCGACATAAAAAAAATGACACGATAATGAGTAATGAATTATAATGTTTGGTAGTTGGTACCATTGATTTTGTTCCGTTAATTTAGTGTTATGTTTCGTGATAATGATGATCTTTGGGCTTGTAGGGGGAGGGGGGGGGGCTTGGGGGAGATATGAACGGTACCCCTTTTTGCGGGCACCGGTCACCACAAGGACCTGGATCGGAAACAATTTAATTTGATATGGTGATAAATAAATGATGATTGAGAACGGAGGAGGGGAAACCTGGTACCAGCACGTAGCCTACTCCTGTTAAAAGTACCAAGAAGACCATCGACTCTCCGTTCTCTCCCTCCTCGCTTCTTCATCACCATTCAACAATCAGTGTGACCTCCTCGGTCTTATTACAAACATGGAATAATTCCAACAATATCGCTACTCCTTGTTTCCATGTCTCCGTATAACACAACAAGAGATGCAGCCAAGTTCCTAGTTCGTCCGACCTCACTTTCACATCAGCCGCTAATAGAACAGGTTCACACTATGAGCCGTGCACACTGCACAGTGCAACATGCTACAGGTGTATGTGAGCGAGTGCGACTAAGGCGGTCACGTGGTCTGCCTCTCGGCACGCGACAAGGCGATATGAAGGACACTGTTATTGCTCTTATCAGCGCGTGGGAGACCCGTTTAACAGGAAGACTGCGCAGTGAACGGTCATACCCATTTTATTCTACATATTATTATATAGGTAGCTTTCAATAGACGTCACGTGGCGGCCATTATGAGGTACACATGGCTTGTTTACACTTGTTCTGTCAATAGAAGACACATAGGTTATCCAGGAAATATCACAGTTTCAAGCCGTATAGAATATAGATTGATGTGTGCAGGTAAAAGTTCAAGAAAATGATAACACATGCAAATGATTGTCTTCAAACAGAGTTTACGCGTTCTTATTTTGTTTTCAGTTATAATACGGAACCTTTGTTTGAAAACAGTTGATGTGTCAGTCAAAGGACATCTGCAATATTGCAACAATGCAGTGTCGGAAGAACGTAAACAAATGTTTACAGAGTACCTCAGTATGGCCACCGTGCGATACCGGAAATGACGTTATTGCTAAACCACTTCGCACGCGGGTCCAGAGTTCGACGTGGTCACTCAATTCACGCTAGCTCTCTTATCGTCACGCCTCTCCTCCTGCCTGAATCATGCCAATCTGCTGAGTCCAAGCTTTTAGTTGTGTGAATACAATCATGTAGATCTGCTTTGTAAGCTATAACTGGCTGTGGCGCAGTGGCCATTGCCGATCAGGGTTTAGTCTCTGGCCATGCATTGATGTCTTAATCACATTAACGGTTCTCACTTTGTGTAGTAATTAAACATATCATTGATTTTCTAAATAAAAACCTTAAAGATTGAACTATTGGAAACTTGTTTTATCCAAATTCCAGATGTGTAGTTCTTACAAAAGTGTATATTGGTTATTAATTCACTTTATGAATATTGACCAGCGTTTTCCATGAATTACCAAATATTATAATGTACTAAAACACGTTTAATTCGACAAGTTTTAATAGTGAGACTAACTCCCCCCCCCCCCCCCCCCGCCCCCAGTGTCCCAGTCCCTCCCGTTTTAATCCACATCTATACTGATCTCCAGTTTCTCTCAGTCGATGTAGGCCTACAACATTACTTGTAAAACGGATGACCGCGGAAACCCGTGTGGTCAAGCTACTATTATCATTACACGAGTTCAACGTGTTGGCTATTCTGTAAGAATATATATTATGACAATTACAAATCCCGGCCATATAACCGTGAGATAAGACCCCGGCAGCTTGTCCGGCAGATAAGCCTGGCCACACGTTATACGGCCGTGCACCGTGTGTGTTGTGTTGTGTTGTGGTCAGTTGTCATGGCAACCAACACAGTCGAGTACAGAACTATCACTGAGAGAGTAGAGTGAGATGATACAGAAGGCGGTGAGATGCCGAGTAGAGTACAGAGAGATGATACAGAAGGCGGTGATGTGGGAACGTGAGTGCTGAATAGGGAAGGCTCACACATTTTTTTTATTTGCTTACTGGTTACCTCAAGTTAAAATAAACGGGAACTAATTGGTTTCGGCTCGAAAGGTGCATTAACATCGCTTTAACAGCAAGTCAAAGATATTGCTGTCAAAACACGCTCAGAAACGGACCTGCGCCATCTTGCTCGTGATTTAAAGGTTCTGACGTCATAACTCTGTAAACAATCATTTTATATCATACAAACAGTACTGAAATCCCACAATTTAGTAGATTATTGCTCTCATAAGACTTTAACCATTGAGTTTATTAGTGTCTAATAAACTCAATGCTTTAACTGAACCAACATTTATTTCTAGTTAGTAAATGAACACTGCTTAACATTAATTTACAACAATATGTTAAATAATTGCATTATTGTAGACACGTTTTGGTAAATACTGTATCAAAATGTATTTTCTGAAGAAAACAGTGGTATAAAAGACATTGTTGTAAAGTCACTGCTTCCTAGATATTGTAAAATGTCCAACTTAATATCCTTGATATTATTAAGAATACTTCAAGGAGGCAGTTGTTGACAAAAGAGTTATGACGTCACAAGCAGTTTTTCAATTACGGAGCGGACAGTTCCAAATTTTAAATGCTAATAGAATTGGAAATATACACTTTTTAGATATAAAAATTATGTAGCCCGTATTTTTAGATAATGGCCTTCCATTTTTAGGTGCTTTGAGGAATATTTATTTTTCATGAGCCTTCCCTATTGTTTGGAGTGAAGATGGATGAGTGTGAATAAAGATGCCCTTTAGATGTGTCGACCAATCAGGAGAGAGTTTGTAACTTAAACCACATAGCCTCCTTGATTCGAGCATTGTCCATGTTTTCTCGCTCCTCAAATTGAAAAAGTGAATTGATTCAGCCAAGTCCTGCAACTGCAAGTCTCTATAAATTCATTTTAAAATGTATTTCGTGACATGTATTGGAAATTGTGCCTCTTGAATTCGATTTGTATGGAGCCCTTTCCCTAACGCCTTCTGAACTACGTCTAATCTAATTGATATACGCATGTCCTTTCCAAAGACAATCAAACCGTTAAGAGAGTGTTGCCGTTTTTCCTTGCCTATATGGACAAAGTGTGTATTGAAGTCCTCCATCTAGAATTCTAGACCTTGCTGATCGCGGATGACAGATCCGTTCTCTGCAGCCATGGTTCTCACCAGTCAGTATCAATTCCCTTTTTGCTCTGGTGACCGACCGACCCTGCTACCAAGTACTCACTCACACTTACACTTACACCACACTCTCGAAAACGAAAGTGACTTCCCAGCCAGCCTAACTGCTTGAACGAAGGCGCGAGTTTATCAGCCTGGTAACCGGGCATGAGTTATGAGGTTTTGAACGTCGCAAGAACTAAGTGTGAGCTTCTTCATGTCCGACATAAAAACCACCATACTCGGAAGCCACAACCAGATGCACGCGACTCTGCTAGTTAAGTTAACCCCTTCGCTTCACTTCACTTCACTTGAAACACAGTATGGATCCTGACCCGTGAACTCACTTTATGGCCGTAAATGTGGCCCAATAAAACAATGATGATAAAAGTTTTTAACTAATTTGATTCAAGTTTTGTGATTACGGTCAATAAAAGAGCTGGTTGGCTCGGTTTTTGTGTGTGTTCAAAGCTAAAGCTATATAATGCATGCAGTTGTCAACGAAACGATGTTTCCTTGCACATTATATTGCACTTGAATGTTATGTTACCGTATCATAAGTGTATAATGCATTGCAGTCGTGTGTATTGTAAACAATATATAAATGTGTATTGATGCTGCACTGGACGGAGTTATTTATGGGTTTGTCTACTGTAAACGAGCACATCTAAAGTTCCGCACACTTCCTAAATATGACCAAATGAAGGTAGGGGCTACCTACCCAAACGTATTATTTTGTAATTATAATGCTCAACAATACGATTATTATAATGTTTAAAAAAAAAACGTGTTTTTCATGTATTTGTTTTTAAAAACGTATACATACATACACCCTGAATATTCTTCGATTTCTATAAGTTATGAAACATTTCAGTCGAATTCTTCATGACAGCAAAATAACTTTCACCTCAGGACATCAAAGTAGCATTCACCCTTAGATTGCACTTGTACGGTATACATTGTAATCTTATTGTAACAGTTAAACTGTACTGTTCTACAATTGTATTGTGAGTGTATGCCATATGGTACAGTGCTATGGGTGCATTTATCTCTGTATGGAGGCCCCAAGCTTGTCGGAGATAGACGTGCATACCCGGAAGCAGCTTCGGGTTGCCACACAGATAGGGGACAACGCGACCCCACCCTATACTGATTCTAATTGAATAATCGGATGCTTGGCTTCACGTTAATCAACCATTGGAACACACAACACATGACAATCATCGTCGTTCGTTCACAAGACAACACACATACACCGAGTAATATGTAGGCTACGGGCTTTCAACGCGCTCGGTGTTCGAGGTTCGAATACCGGTGTCGGCACTCGACAAGTGTTGTACTTTGTGTCTTTATTTGTGTGCCACATCGTACGAGGCATCGTAAGAGGACAAATTTAAAAAAAAAATAACTAAAAAATAAAATAAGTTCACCTTTAGAGTCTACTTGCACTCAGTAAGGAAACTGATTTTCATTGGGGGACTTTAATTTAAAGCGACTAAACCAACCCTGTAGGCTCCGAACACTATAGACGAGTGAGTGTGATTTTCAGTGGGTGGGGGACTTTAATTTAAAACGACTAAACCAACCATGTAGGCTCCGAACACTATCGACGAGGGAGCGATAGCCTATCAAAGATCGATATTTCAAATACCAAGCATATGAATCAGTAATTGGACAAAGAGATTGGATAGTATTTAACCTCATTTTCTTCATACTCATAGATTTTGTTGTAAGCTTTCGTGGCGTATGACGTAGACATTATAGAAGTAACATTCTTTATTTATCATTTATTATTATCTAAATTGATATCTTAATGTGTTTGATATACATATACAGTTTTATTGTTAATGTTATATTGTATAAATATTGCCTAAGTTCAGAAGCTATTTGATCCGTATGTATGGATACACAGCAGGAAGCAAACTACTATAATAATATAAATAGTAATAATATTTAACTTACTGCCACACAATATTATATAAATATAGATAGAGATCCTCGCGGTTTACCCGTTTGATATACAACAGATTCATCTGTATTTCCCTCTATTCACTCATTTCACCCTTTTAATTACGTATTTGGATTGATTAGTACCAACCAATCATAGCGGTATAGGAACGAGAAACCAAAGACCAAAGACTACTAATTAATTCGCTCCAATACTCACTCACATAAAAAACATAATAGGTTTAATCTTCCAAGTATAATCATTGTAAGCATGTAGACAGAACGTCATCTGACCGTATTTTTCTATTTAATAATTTTTAAAACAATGTCTCATTATACTGGAGCTTCCAACTGACCACGTTAAGTCCCGACTAGGCTGGAGGTCGACGCCCGAGCAGCCCCCGCACGGTAATTGGCCGCCTGCCCCAACACATCTAACCGAGGTAGAGGACAACACTGCAATATTTATCTCTTAATTAGATCGGATCTGGGATTAATGGCGATCGTCGGCCAGAGTTGTAGCGAGGTATTCTGCAATTACCCGGAACAAACGCATGGCTACACTACACCACAGAGCAGCGAGCAACCCTCTCAAACACAGGCGCTGCACTCATACGGGGGTGCAGGGCAACCATACATACTCTACACTGGGGGCAGGGCAAGCACAACCCTCTCAAACACAGGCGCTGCACTCATACGGGGGTGCAGCGCAACCATACATACTCTACACTGGGGGCAGGGCAAGCACAACCCTCTCAAACACAGGCGCTGCACTCATACGGGGGTGCAGGGCAACCATACATACTCTACACTGGGGGCAGGACAACCCTTCGCTCTCCTATCTACTGCACTCTATACTGTGGGCAGGGCAAGCACAACTCTTCACCCCGATACATTATACTCCATATACTGATGGCAGAATAATATCGCATACATCTTCTACAAGAAATATATGTGATACATGGATTGTAGTAACTCGACTACCTCCTGCCCCTTGACTTGCCTCCTGATTCAAATAATTGTTTATAATTCAATCATTTAGTTAATAGACTTGTTCTCGATTCATACATGAAGCTAAGAAGGAACATCTATTGCTTCATATCGGAGCTTCATTTGCCGATAATTCCACATAATTCCATAAGAACTCTATTTAAAGAAGTTTGTTTCTTCTTTGTCTAGCATGTTGCATTTAAAGCAACATGAGTATGTGCAATTGCACTTGCACTAAATATTTCTTTTTCATCTTTGCAAGTATACCTACTTTACATATATACACACACACCATGAGAATTCGTAACCTTGTCTTTTGACATTCGACGTCACATCGCCATTTAGTGAACACACCAAGTAAACAAGTAAGCAAGCAAGCAAGCGAGCACAATTCGTCATCCTGCCACCAAGTTGGAAGGAAAGCGATGTTACTATTTAGAGAGCACAAAGCCCAGATAATGTGAGAAGCCGAGATATAACCCACGGTCTTGTGTTGATTAATGTTTATGCGGCTTCTGACGTCACTGGTTTCCAAGAGCGAGATTGATAAATATCGCTATACACAGCCAGCACGGAGACAACACAGGGGAAGGGATGAGTAGGGAACAACTTGTAGCTAACACTGAGACCAGCAGATAGCACGTAGACGTAAACATTTCGTAAAGCAAATCTATAAAGCTGCGTACACACGGCGATTTTGGCCTCACGACGATCTCAAGGCGGTCGGACGGATGGACTGATCGGATGAAAATTGGATGGAAATCTCTCGTGTGTACAGTCTTGAGGCGATCGTACGACGATCCGTTCCAATCTCTGCCTGGTCAGTATTTGTAGCTGCGTACAGACGGCGGATTTTGGCCTCACGACGGTCGTACGACCGCCTTGAGATCATCGTAAGGCCAAAATCCGCCGTGTGTACGCAGCTTTAGATACCACCACTACCATTACCATTGGGTCAATGATATTACTAACTAGATCAATTATTAGACAATACACTTTTCTTATTAACATCTCAAACATGTATAAAGCGATCTGGGCCAAAAACGTCATAACACACAAACATCCTAACTTACAAATAACTAACGGTATAAAAATGTTTGTTCCTCCCTCCTCCCTTTATTTTCCTCCTTCATCTATCTCCCAATCGTTTTTTATGGAGGGGGGGGGGGGGAGAGGGTTGAACCCCATAAGCACCCCGTCTTGCACACTTCACTGTCACCATCCCCTACTACTTATTCATGCGCCCGTCTGGACCTGAGTTCAATTCCCCTTCACAAACGTGTTATATTTTTGTTTTTTAGTTTTCACATAACTAATTTCACACACGTTTATCTGTACCAGAAACGTTGGGAGTAGAAGATACAAATACAAAAGGGTTTTACCATAGCGTATAGTTTTAACAGATTAATTAAACAGACGTGGGTGTCACTACTAATAGGGGATTTTGTGCGCACTTACAGAGAAGTGGCTATAATGACAGACAAACTCCAGCACACAGAAGCGCTGGCAAATAAAACAAAAAAAATACAATATACACTCAATTAGTTTTATAATTTATTAACACAGTTATATCCATTAGCGTGTGTATTTACTTTGAATTTCAATGACGCTTGGTATATCTCGATAATGCCTCTCTTAGTGAGAGTATAGAACAAAATAAACAAAAGCTCGTTGAATTAAAATAAAAAAAACTTTGTAAATGTATGTGTGCATTCAATTCAAATGTAAATTTGTATATTTATTGTTTACCTACTCTTTTTTACGGATGACGGCTCCAAAATCACCGGATACATAACATAGCCCAGTATCATAGGCATCGATTAAAGTCAAAGTTCGAATACTAAAACATATGCGGCTCGAACCGGGAACCAATCGAACCAATTCGCTATTCATAGTTCCCACGTGACGTCACAGCGGCCATGATTGCGACACAATTGATGAGGACCAATCCTAGATCATTGGCAAATACTATTCAAATTCGATAAATAAGCCTAATTTAGAATCTAAAAAGTAAACATAAGTAATAAAACAATTAAAAATTACGACACATACCAATTCTATTTTTTTTGTTTACGCTGAATTTTAAAGAACTAAGAACTTCTGTGTTCTACCACAACAGCCTTCAATTGTTTCTCCATGGCAACGTCAAAGTTTGATCACAAATGTGGCCGCCACGCCAAGCAAAGATGTGACGTACGTGCAACCTATGAATTGGAAGCATGAATAAACCCATGCAACACCAATTAGCCACGCAAAAATGTATACTATTCTGTTTAATATTATTCTTTGATACATATCGCTTCCATAACCCGACAGTGCAAACCACAGACAACTGATCCCTTATCTGTGGTGCAAACTGGTCTGTGCATGTCCCCTCAATGGGGCCCACCACATCCATCTAGGCCATGTGTGCGCCAACTTGTCTCTCCCCGTATCGTGATGTGGTACAACCTCGCGGTTCATCACTACAATTATTAGTGTAATTAACGCTGGAATATGCTGCATTCTGATTGGTCAAAGGGAGCGTCGAGTGCGCCGGTCCGCCACTGGCTCATCCACAAAGGAGCTTAATTACGAGTTTTTTCTTCCTCGTCCTCGATTCTATCGCATCGTATCGAATCGTATCGAATACGGGAGAGCTTTGTTGTCGGCCGCGCTTACACACAAACTATATAAACCTAATCAGACTAGCTATAGCCTGGGCGCGGCCCTGGTTAGTGCAATGTCCGGCCCGTTGGTCCGCGAGTGGTTTCAAATTGTACTGTAATTGTAATTGTAATAGGGAATGCATCCACCAGAGCGTGCACCTATATACAGACAGAATGGCGAACCAATAGGAAATAACTATTTGGGTCTGATTGCTAAAACCATCGGACGATGCTAACTATATAGTGAAATCAGTGTAGCACAGAACTCAAAATAGAAGCTATTCCGCCATTTTCACACTTCGGTGTGGACTTCATTGTAGAGTTGCTTGCAAGGATAGTCGGCATTGTTACTGTAAATTAGAATCGCCAACGAACTCTCGAATAAAGCTGTAGCTACAATAACGTCCATGGGTAATGTAGGGAGTGAACAATACTAAACATTTGTTTGAAACTACAGCTGCATGTAAGGTACATTTATTTTTATAACCCGCGTTCGGGTGGGGCCTGTTTTCTAACACATTCTGTTTGTCACGTCCACACATTATTTCACACACATACACACATGGGCTATGACTGATGTATTTCTGGTTTCTTGTATAAGACATGTGATACGAATATTAAGTTACCTGGATGCCCATTTACAGCTGCGGTTGCTGTGGTTACATTGGGGTGGGGTGGAGGATTGAGACAGAAATATGCACCAAGAATACCAAAGACAGATCTGAATATACTAACGGACAGACAAAGAAATCTGTAAGCTGATGGAAGATGAGATTGATAGACATGAAGCCAGCCAGATATACACTGACATACAGGGCAGACAATGAGACAGATTCGACATACAGGCCGACATTTAGAGAAACAAACTGTCAGATAATGAGACAGATAGGGAGACATTGGAAAAGCGAACTGAGACAGATCGATGAACAGACGTAAAGAGAGTCAAGCAGACATTTATGGAAACAAACTGTCAGATGAGACATCGAGACGGATGGAAGACATTATAGAAACAAACAGAATTATGAAACAACGTCAATACGACCACAAACAGCTGGTCGAGGGAGGTGCGCTCTTCCTCGTGGTGACCGGTGCCCGCAAAGAGGGCTCTCGTGCATATCCTACTTCTCATTAATCGTGACCGATCTTGCTCACTTCTTTTTGTTTCTCTTCTCTTCTTACCTTCTCACTTCTGCATACTTGCCGGCCCTCTTAGCGATCCAAACTCCCACCAACGCTAAAGCACCAACACGTGACCCCGCTATAAGATGCTTGCACCGATTCGAGCCTACCAAAGGCCTTCGTTTAGTTTAGGACATCCTCTCTAGGCATCGTACTCGTCGAAGGTGTAGGCAAACAGGGGTGACAATCAGTTTGACGTTCGTGCTTAGAACCGTAGGGCTCCCTAAACCCCCTTTATTTTAGATTCCCTTATAACCTGATTTTACCGTCGTATGTATATCGCCTAGCAGTCGAGTACATCGTAAATCACCAAATACTAACTAAGTACTAACAAGCAGGCAGTCATTAAGGAAAACAAACTGTCAAATACTAACTAAGTACTAACAAGCAGGCAGTCATTAAGGAAAGCAAACTGTCTAGAGACAATGAGACAGATTGCTAGATAAACACAGACACAGAGAGAGAAACAAAGAGACACGAGTGACGGACAAGACAAACAGACAAAGAGACAGACAGACAGACGGACGTACTGGTTGCCTGGCAACGCACACACCGCCCACTATTAACCGTGGTCAGTCAGCTTCAATTATGTAAATGTTGCTCGCTCGCGCCGCGTTGCTCTATCTATCTATCTATCAACTTGTTTAAACGCGTTTAAATATAGAGAACAAAGTCCGGCGGTTCAGTTGGACAAACAGTCATAACAAGTGGGTGTGTGTGTGATTTCACTTGATACACATTAAGAGTTTAGTGATATTTTAACGGCGGTGAAAGGAGGCTAACAACTTGCTGGCTGTCGTTGCTTGACGACGATAAGGGTGGCCATAAAAGTATTTTATAGCGGATATTTTAATGTACATGTGCGACCAATGCCTTAATTAGAATCAGTATATGTTGCGCGCTAAATAATGTACCTAAGAAAAAGCTGTAATATAATGAACATGTTCGACATTAGGATATAAATAAAATAATAACCTAACTACTTGCACATATTCAACAGGTCTAACGCAGGTGGTTTCATGGTTATATTGATTGGAGTAGAGTTATGAGAAGAGAGATTCAAATATGCACCAAATGTAACATACTGCAATGATATTGAATCCTGGTGTTATGAGAAACTAGGAAATAGTTTTTGTTTCTGGGAGGGACCCATCGCAGATATTGCCCAACGTAATTTTTCAATTCGACTCAATGATTAATATTGACAACTCATTTTGATTATAAAAAGCGGAGAAAGGTTTCCTAAAGTCCGATTCAAAATTGAAATATGAGTTGACCTTTTGCTTTTTCTCCAAAAACAAAACTTATTTTTGTATTGTGAATCGGTATTTTCCGATAGATAGGTTCCGTATGTCGTCTATACAAAGTTTGTATATACAAATAAAGGTAACGTAAAACGGTCGTGTAGGGTAAAACATATTGAAAACGTGGCTTCTGCAAAGTTGAAGAGTTTTTAGGTAAATACGTTATTTATTTTTCCATTGGGAAAATCAATTCCCATCATTTTCATGCTATGCACACGTTGTGATTAAATAACCAGAATCATGTTGGAGGGCGTACTACATTCTCCGTGTGCCCGCCCGCTTACAATATATATAAATATATTCAATATTCACTGACAAAGCATTATAAAGTATCTGTTTGCACGCGAAAGAAAAGGTAAAAAAAAAAAAAAACTTTTTAGATTTTGTTCCCTTTCGCTAGTGGGTGCTCATTTTTTCAAGATGAATTATAATTTCTTTTACCAAAATAGTACATTATTTTACTCACAAAAATAGCAAAAAAAACAACAGTTACGTCACAAAAGCTCTCTGGACACGGATAGCTTACGACGGAAGAGAGAACTGATTTTGCTCGTCACAACTTGAGTCACGTGGTCGGTCACGTGGTCACGTGTTCACCACCAGCTTGAGCCTCTAGATCCGAGTGTGGAGATCAGGCTGGTTTAATTATCGCGCCTCGTTTAGCGTTCCACTTTAGAGATGCCGAGATAAGAGAGCGCGGACACAACTGCGGCCAAATATTGTGATCTTGTTTCCTGTCGAGACCAAATTAGTTTTTTAGTTTCACGGATATCTGATCGTTATAGAGATGGGTTTGAATGTCACGGTCATGACCAGAGGCCGGATTTATATTCTTCAAAACACATCGAAATATATGCACATGAACACTCTTTTTAAAGTAGTGGTTTCGAACCAAATTCAAGACACAAGCAATTTAAAAAAAAAAAAATTACGATTTTATTCTTGGGTTCTCAAAATAGCAGCTTTTGATTGCTCGAGTTTCATTTGGTTCTTCGAATTTGCATTGATTTTTTATTTAAACTCCAATCGATTCTTCAACAATATAACCAGCTGCGCTAGTAAGGTATTTGATCTATTCTAACACTTCTTTACAGACTGCAAATCGTCTATACAAATAAGCCAAGTGAGGTTTTATATACTTTTTTTTATTACCATATATAGATTTTAGATTTTAGACAGTCTGTAGTTTCTGCTACTTGTATTGATCAGATCAGGGCAGCACGGCTCTTTCCTTGCACCGAGTGTACACTGTTATTGACAGGAGGTGACAGGGCGGGTACACAAAGCAACGAGTATCCTTAAATAATGACTCCTGTTTCCTTCCGGAGTCGAGATAGATTTATCGTAAGTTTTTTCTTCATCTTCTACCGATGGAGATTTCCGCGTCTTTTCGGTGCCGCGCGCGACGGTTTTTGCGCTTCCTCGGGCCGAGCTGGGCCCGACCCCACTAATCGAGTCCCGCTGATCCCCGATGACAATTAGAACGGCCCGGGACCATTTGTCACCACCACCCGTGAGCCGAGTGGGAGCAGATTCGATCATCGCGGGGGGGCGGCGGGCTCTACCGCGCCGCGCGAGGCGTGTGTGTACGGGCTGTGCTGATAACATTGACCCGTCGGCTCGGGACCTTGATACGCACAACTCTCATGCCGACCCCAGATCCACATCATGCACGCTGTTTCAACTAGAGAATCGATAGATTCCTGTTCTTTCGCACATTCGTAAAGGCAGTCTCCCGCTTAGTATACAAGCTTCATTAATTACGCCCCCAGAGTTTGTCGTTTTCAAGTAACCAATGTAAAATCGTAAATCATCCCTAAACGATCTGTTTCAAGTAGATTGTTTAGGAACTGGAGAAGTAGAAAATTAAGTTGTGGCTATTGAACTCGTTTACTTCATAAGCTTGAGACTACTTACGTTGGAAAACTTTAGCAGAGCTTGAGTCCCTGGGTGATTATGATATTTGAGCTGTCTGTACTTCTCATATTTTAGCTGTAATGCTAATCGAGATACAAAGATGATTTAAAACGTCAAATAAAATCCCCCACGGCCGAGCCAGGATTAAGATTATCGTACTACGAACCATGGTTTATCAGATGAAAACCATCGCTGAATCTTATTATATATATTTAAGTTTGTTGAATGTTGACATTTGAGTTTTGGAACTTGTAATAATAACTTGCAGCACTAAGATACAGCTAGACAAGACTTCTCGTGGGCTTTACTTTACTTGAGATGTGCTTTGTTAAGGGAGACTTGGATAGAAGTTGGGGCTGGAACATGGCCCCATACAGCTCGAGGGCACGCGGGACTACAAGACGTTGTACAAGTGGCCTGTCAGAGCTGCGAACTCTGTTAAATGTATGAACTTATTCGATGGGAACTATAATATACTAACCAGGTTTTCCGAGTATAAACTTTTGACACTGTTATACCCAGAGGACCTCGTGAATCTACTTGACTCCGGCCGTGAAACCCTTCAAAGTAAATTATTCGATGAGAAATTTGGTAACGAAGTCAACTTTTTAGTTTTCTTAGATCTGTCAAATGTATAGATGTATGAATCCGTTGATTTTTTTGAACAGCTCTCCATTCTCTTCCCTTTTCTGCCAGTGCCAGCCTTATCGTGTCGACATATTAGAAGCAGGGGCGGATCTAGCCTTGATTTATGGAGGGGGGGCGGTTTCATGGAAGGCGATTGCCAATTATTATAGGGGGGAGGGCTTAAGTGCATGCTATATATACAAGTTTTAGGGAGTAATGTACATTATGTTTAATTTAATCAATCACATTTTCAAAACATACTTTACTTCAGTCAATACTGACATTGTCACATTTTGGGTGAAGCAATAACATAGTTGATAGTTGAACAATGTTGACGTATAAACGAACAACACACGTCATATTTTTTTGATTTTTAGATAATTACGGAAGTTTCAGGGGTGTCATTCGGAAATAACGTAATTTCACACTAAGTATCGATTTGTAAGTGAAGGTTTTCTTTTAATTAATCTCATTTACATATTCTACTTTAAGGGTATACAAACAAACGTGCCTGACATACCACAGATTTTGAGATAATTACGTAAGTTTATAACGGGCTGTCATTCGAAAATCACTTTATTTCACACATAGTAGCGATTAGTAAGAGAACCTGAGTATGGCATGCGCATACATCGGCAGGGGCGGATACAGGCTCGATTAGTTACACAAAGCATGGCAACTAAAGTTCGGTAACGACTCCAGAATAATAATTATTCAAAATTTCCAATTTTTTGTGGTCATGGGGGGGCGGTCGCCCCCCCCCCCTGTATCCGCCCCTAATGAGAAGCATAGCCTGGCTTATCTGTCGAACACGTTCCCTTCTTGGTTTGTCTCTAGTATTTATCTCTCTTACATAATATCCAACAATAATTATATTCTTTAGTATTTCTTCTTGACTCCAACAAAATGTGTCCATCCAACGAACGATATTTCAGTTTCACGAACATTTACCGTAACGTTCTTTCTTCGTTTTCTCGTTCAAGTATTTCCTCATTTGTGACTCCATCCAGCATATCTTCGTAACCCATTATTCTTCAGCATTTTCGCTCCCACTCTCGCACACATACTGGGGGATCGTTTTGAAACTGGAGGGCACGAACGGAACTTATACTAACTTGAAACTGCGAGAAATACGTTTTAAATAAGGTGGTTTGCGTGTGAGAGGTGGATAAAGCTCGCGATATGGTATACACTGTTGAATGTGTTGATGAATTTAGTGACGGACATATGAATAAATCACACACAGTTGCCAAGTGCGAGCTAATGCAATTCTTCACCCAATAGATCCACTGGCCGCACACACACGTGCCGAAGTCACAGCTCAGAGAATAAAAAGAAGAAGAAGAAAAAGAAACGCCCAGCTAAGTTTTCTGCATCTCGGCAGGCAAAGAAAAACACCCGCTATAATTCGCTTACGCTCTGTAACGACTTTTCCGGACAGCAGCAGAAGAAGACAAAAAAAAACGCCTCGGAAAATGCAGTAAACAAACTTGTCATGGTGGTTTTTGTTTCGTTAAGCGACGCAAAATAAAGGAAAATCTTAACAAAGTTTGACTATGAAAGGCTAAAACAGACAGAGATATAGAAATAACGGTGCTTTCTCTCGCGGGCCATCAAACAGAGGTTTTGTGCTCCGGCGCCTCTTTTGTTTGATGAGCAGATTTGCTCTGTGTCTCTTTGTCGGCCAACGCAGTCTTGCATCGCAGATACATATACCCTCGCCACGGCAAGCACAAGGCAGCACTATACTATGTGCACAGGAAGACCCAGGCCATCGTATGGGGAGGAATAGGGTAGAATAAAGAGCAAGAAGATACACAACCAGCTTCTTTCTCCATTATAATCTGTATACGCCAATACCAGACTACTGTCAATACACCCTTAAAATAAATACACCCTTCGCAAGGAAAGATCTCTACCATTTTCTTCTTTCGAATTCAGTTGAGAAAAACCACAGATTTCCGTCTACCTGTAATATATCTGTAGATCTTTTAGTGAAAACTTTAGTGAAACCCAAAACGACCCAATACCTCGACAAAGCGTTTTCCCTCAAGTGCCAAACGATGTCTAGCAACTAGCAAGTGTTTCAGTTTTGACAGATCAATCAGAGAGGACTTGGGCTCGCCAAAAACGAAGTTTGCTCTTGCATAATATAAAACTCAACCATATCACACTATCTATATTCACAACGGAAATACTAATTCTATAAATGAATTGTTACCGTTTGAATGTGCATAATATGCGATACTCTTCGTGTAGCAGTGCACACACATGTACTCGACAATCGTAAGCAAGCATACAGAACAGAATGCACCATATCTGAGTGAAACGCTGATTGGGACTTCCTCTCATTTAATCTATCTGTCTGTTGACTTTGGACGCATCAATGACTAACGAAGGGGAAAAACAATTGATTCACTCATTATTCATTTATACATATCACTTAGTTGCTATATGCAAAATAAACCTTTAAATGCCAATTATATAGACATTAATGGATTTTAAACGGTTTTGTTATTCTTACTTAGGTAGAAACTAAATAAATAAGGATATGCTAACTAGTTTGATGACATTAGCAATTAGGTCACGACAGACGGGAATCGAGTACACTCGCAGTCGTAATTAAATCGAAGGTATATGACAGAACCTTCTTATGACAACACATCTTCGGGTAACTTCGTGTGAGTTGCTCGTTGTGTGACTCTAGCAAAGAGAGATAGATTCAACATATCTCCTGTTTGTTTGGTTATCGTTTTGTCTAGGCCTATACTGAAACTTTTAAATACTTTGTCCTAGCTGGAGAGGATATTAAAATAAGATTATAGCATGTATTATTGGCTTTGTTTAACGCGTTTTAACTTAAGAGCAATCTTATTTCAAGTCTAGAACTTACAAAGAGTGTGTTCATGAACCCCCACATGAACACACACATCTCACAAGCAATCCGCGTTCCTTTTTATATAACTTTCAAGGGCTATAGGAACTCGAGCCTAACCCGTTGAGGTGTCGCTAAAGAAGATGTCTTCACTACCCTTGATACATCACACACGGACGAAGACGAGCCCATGTCGGCTCTACACGTCGCCGGTTGACAAAGCCCCGCATGCACAGAACGTGCGTCGCGTCGCGTCACCAGACAGACCGACCAATGGGAGCAGAGCTTAACGATTTGTCTCCTGGTGGAGTTTATCCCGGCGTCTTGCTGTATAATAAAATGATCCATCACCGGCGCTTGAGTGGCGTCTGGAAGAACCACTGGGCCTGAAGCGTGTTCAATCAGTTCCCCCCCCCTCCACTGCCTCCCCCCTCCCTCCCCTCCATCGCGACAACCGACCTCTTTTCTTCCTAATCCGATCAACCACAAAGCAAACTAACAAAGCTTTCTGATGAAGATGAATTGTAAACAGATTCTCTCTCGAGTCGCTATGTGAAGAAACTTCTTCTTCTTGAAAGTATGTTGTTGATAATAATACTTCTTCTTCTTCTTCTTCTTGGTATAAATCTTGTTTTTGAAGTTTTCGTAGACGCGATACAACACGAATGCTGCTTGCATACATATTATTATTTGCATTTGTCTGATCCGGGATTAAGTTCGAACAGTGGATAACGGGACGAGAACATCTTCCCAGGAGATTATCAGGGAAATGGGAAGAGCGCTTAAAGTGAATACATGCATGCAACAACGTTTTCCGTTTATATTTACGAGAAGTCCAGTACCGAGTTATTCAACTTTTGACACAATTCGAATAGATCATGTTTTGACTCGAATGAAACTAGTTATAGCCATGGCCGCTCGACTAAAGATATCCGACTCGATGGTGTCATCTTCTTTAGAATTCGATTACACCAAACCTCTCGTCCACTTTAGATCCTAGTGGAGACATTCTGTGGAATATTTATACCAAAACATCTTAACAATAACTAAGTTAAAAACTTGTTTCCAACAGCTATAGCCGTACTTCATTTAAATTTCGCAACAACTTTCAAGCGACTTGTAAAGAACGGTAAACATCTTGATACAGACTTTAATGAACAGCCGACAAGTGTTTTCGTATAACAACTAGATTAGCGCCTTTTACTAACTTACTTTATAAACAAACTCAACAGTAAAAACTCTTGCTTGCCACTTCAATTCTAGATGATTGTGATAACGATGGTATTTGAAATCTGGGTTTTATTTTCGCAACGATGCTAATCGAGAAAATAAATAACAACGACATGATATCCGTTCTTAACTAAGGATTCGAACCTGGAACACAACAACTAGGCCTATGGTTTACCAGACAAACACCTAATCGACCATCTGGGAAGAAATTACTCTTTTTGAAGACCACGACTTGTACGGGTTGTACTCTCTTGGGAGAAATGGAGTTCAAACTTGTCCGGTTAACGTCCCCCCCCACCCCCCTCAACCACCCTTACCGACCATCGATATTAACACACACAAGACGCAAAACTCCCCAAACCGGGTCAAAGTTGTGTGAACTTCGCCAACGATCTCGTCTCGTCGACCTGCTGTGAGATTAGTCGACATCTTGTGAAACTTAGTCGTGCGAGATTGCAGCTCACCTTATGAGGCCGACCACGGTAGCTCTCTTCTCTTGCTATATAGAGTAGTTCATGCATCTCCCTGGAGGTGCATTGCAGTTCCGTTCAAGTTTCCGAAACTAGTCGAACTCTATATAGACACCTATATTACACCTACATTACACCTACATTACACCTCGTTGCAACTCGGCCATGTTGTAGGTTGGTTGGTACTGAGACACGAACGAACTTTCGGTCATTCGCGTTAATTGGAAAAATGGTTCGAGATTGTTTGACGTCATTTCGTAGGAGATTGGGTTGACGGTAACCTCGTGTGTAGTGTTCGGCACTGCCAATATGATAGAAGAAAAATAAACTAAACACCAAAGTCTTGTCATTCACTTTGGATTAGATGTGTGATGTGAGACCTGATTGGTTCTTTCAATGCACCTATATTATACTGCCAAAGTTTGTATGTTTTAAATAGTTTTGTCTAGTGAATAAAACAACACTGGGACTAGAGTTACAAAAGCGTTTTATCTCCGAGGTTTTAAGCTGATTATAAGTACGACAAAACTATTCTAAAAATACGTTTCAATTTGATAACATCCCATATGAGTCAAGCAAGCACTGTACTACACCCTCGCATATTGTCGTATCTAAGTTCTAATGCGCAACTCTACATCCTGATGTTCATTCAAGTATTCCTCTGTCTGTGTCTGTCTGTGTCTGTGTGCATCCATACTCTGGCTGGTCGCGCTCTAGGCGAGCGAATATATCTGAGCATCATTTGGCAACTTGCTAGAATATATTATGACGTGGCTTTTGTTGTGTTTCCGCTATAGCTGACAATAAGCTCGCTGTATCCCCGCTGGCACCAGTCTAAATTATATCTAGGGCTCGATTCTTGCTTCTCATCGTGTCCTAATGATCAACAATACAAATGTAATACTGGGCTTATTGCATGGAAATCTTATATACACACTCCGTTAATGCTAGGTTCTAATGGAGAGGGCAATCAGCTCGAAATAAAAGGGAGAATAGAATAGAGTTGATTCTTGAGTAGGATAATTTCCGCTCTATCATATTCTCACCAAAGTAAAAATTGTTATCACATTTTGCCCTACTCTTCTGCTAAAATATCGTGACAATCGCCGTTCTTGAAAGTTCAGGGAATTATGTGAGAACATATAAAAAAATAATATATAATATATATATAATGTTAAATATAGATATAATATATATAATAATATAGATACCTTCATGTTGTTTAAAATGGTCTTACAGACTTACATCTTCCTCAATGGAGAGTGAGAATCGAGCAATGTACTCTGTCGATACAACTACCGCATGCCACCTACGTCATGATAAGGTTGACTAGACTAATCACCTCCCAGCCAATCAGCGACACAAGCCGTTGTGACGCTGTAACACGTGACCCGGCACCTCCACCAAACTAACGGACGCACGACGAAACAAGTCCGGTACTGACGTCACGATAAAGCCAAGTGACATCACGAGACAAATTACCACCCCTTACTTTGCATATGTTTTAAACTTGTGTAGTTTAACGTGTTGGTATTGGAAATCGTGACGTCACAGTGAACATACACCAGTAAAGCTAGTTGCCTCCACACGATAGTAGCAACAATAAGCAGGTAAAGTCATCTCGACATATCAAGCAATGTGCTGCCGTCATCGCTCCTGTTGTGTGGAGATGACTATAACCGTGCAAACTCCAGCCAACAGACGTGCTAATAGTATCACTACAACATCGGGGGCGGAGAATAAGACACAGCTAGATTTAGATTGGTATTTGTCACAGAACTATAACAACGACATTCTCGTACTTGATACGTTGTGGACACTATATATACCAGTAAATGATCACGCGCCACGCGAGTGCCGATGACAAAGCGCACATTGGTGCAAAACTCCGGAATGTTTCAGGTATACTTTCAATTTCATTCACAATCACTAGATTCCATCTCGTTGATAGACCGTGTGTGTATAGTGCACACGCAGCATTCTCTCTCTCTCAGCCAATCAGTGTCTCTTATCACGTGTGGACCCGGCGCCTCCACCATTCAAGGCCGGCGGGCGGAGGGGAGGGGGATGAAATATCGACAACGCGCTCCCTGTACAGTTACTTTCTACGATGACATTTACAGAGAAATGCTTGTTTTTGTCAGGCAATCAAGTTTTACGGTATTCCTATCCAATTTTTCCCGAGTATCACGCATATAGCACACTTCAAAGTTGTTTGTTTTTAGACCGGCCGTACAATCACTTCGTATACCGACCGGCAAAACTCACCCTTAACAGGCTGCAAATCAATTGTTTCACTACTTGTTTTTGCACGTTATGTGTGTGTGTGTGCGTATACTCTCTGAAAATACATTCCATCTCGCAATATCCTTCACCTTTGAAAATGTAAAGAGATGAAAATTCAGACAGACACATTCAGACGTCTGAGCAATAAACGCAACACTCTTGTGTTTTGACGACAATAATAAAGAAAGGATTTTTTTGTAAATGTCACAAACAAGAGTTTTTGAAAAGCAATGTTCATATATTCGCAACGGTTCGTGTTCTACATTGTTTTAACACGTGTAAATAACTAAAGCGAAATGACATCGCGATGTGATAAGTTAGATGTTCGTCTTCTAGCTTCTAACAATAATTTATCATCACAAACAACAACAACGCTTTCACAACCCTAAAGCTCTCTTTAGGTGTAAAATAACATAAACACCATAAAAAGTCGCCTACAGACATTCACACCCTCTGACTGACACATCTCCTTTCACACAAATCCCCTCGTACTCACAATATCACTAATCTTCAACCCCCTTATTCAATCCCCTAACGGAATTTCGTTAAACCTCTGTGTGTGAAATGTCATCGTCTTCATCTATCACCATCATCGTTTTAAATAACATAGTTCCAATAATAGAGACGTTTCGCAACAAGAATCAACATCCCTACTTTCAGAGTTCGTTCTCCTCAGTCTCCGACACAACGATATATATCGCACACCTCGCGAGATATCGATCTCGTCGGGGTCGCGAAACACTTTCATTTGTTTGCCGGCCGCCCCTGGGGTGACCGGGGTGGTGGGTCATCCCTCGGGAACACAATCCGTATCTAATGGCGGCCCCGGAACAAAAACAAGCTGATGCGGACCGGGAGAAGAAATATCATTGAGATTTATCGTGGGCCTAGTTCCATCCCTTATAGAGGGGTGGGTCGAGCTGTTGACTCGCATAACCGCTGCGCCTCTTACATAAGTCAGAGCGGGTTGAGTGGCTCCTTATTGCAGGGGGGGGGGGGGGTGACACGTGCGTGGACGGGACTCGAACCACGACGATGTTGATACTGTGGTTTGACGTCTCGTGTTTTGACACTTGAGTGAGTGATATGTGAAGAGTCAGGATTCGTACCTGGACGCAGAAGTCGTGGTTTTCTTCAGATCGGCAAATAGTTTCGGGGACGGTAAGGGAGCGGGGTCCAAGATTATGTTGATACTGGGGTTTGACGTTTCGTGTTTGTTTTGACACTTGAGTGAGTGATATGTGAAGAGTCAGGATTCGTACCTGGACGCAGAAGTCGTGGTTTTCTTAGGATCGGCAAGTAGTTTCGGGGGGAGGGGGTCCAGAGATGCTTCTTTAACTTTTCATCATGGTCCAAAGAAAAATGATCTTGATTCTTCTCGATTGTAATTATAGCTGAGATCACGAAGTTGCTCTATATAGTGCTAAAGCGAGAAATTACAACTCCAAGTTCTTATATAGTTCGGTTCTCTCCGAGAAGAATCAAGCGAAGAGTGTTTCCAAGGTGAGACGACTACCACTACAACGACATGAAGCACAATTAGCTATACAAGAAAGAAGAATCGCATTATACAATCTAAGCTCTAAGTGCTGAAAGTTATTTGTGATGTAAAACGCTCCCATCGCTGTTTTAATCTCTTCTTGAAATATTTAACAATAAAACTATACGGCGAAAAGAACCCATGGCCTCAATACTTTACAAGAAACTAAGCTGTATAACTATCCTCAGCTCAGACACCGATCGTTGCAATATATAGAACGTTTCCCGCGTCTGACGACGTCAGAACCATTGCCACCGAAACGTGACAGCATAACAATGCACTCTGCACTCCGAGTAAGATTTTAACTTTTTAACAAGATCGAAGAACAAACTTTTAGATCTATAAAATAAGATGCATCATGTCGGAAAGAAACTCTATATAATAAGAAGACGACGAACTTGTATATGGAGATTTTATAACTGTAAGCGACATCTAGGTAAAGACGTCAAGTACAATATAGAATACATTATGTTGTTGTTGTTGCAAGAAATTGCATGCACGATGGGTTGTGTATATCATTAAGTAACTTTGGATAACTACACTAGTCTACTATATTGGATTCAAAATATTATTCTCTCGACTTTGAGAATCTATAACGACATAATGAACAGTCTGGGTACAAAATAACAAACAGTCAAACACTTTTTTGTCTGGTATACATAATATGTAAATCACTTTACTTTTTTCCGCTGAGTAGTCTTATCACTGCAACATATTATGTGACACAAGATAGCTACAAAATTATGTCCTCCGTGTTTTTTCTACATTGTCTTGAAATTCAAACCACACTTAGGGCCGGTCTTACAATCTCCTAATAAGAAAGTTATTTGTAGCAATTAAGCTATTTGGAGGATTTCAAGGGTTTTGATTGGTGGTTGCCATGGAGAAAACAAGCTATTCGACGAATAAGTAGTTATTGGGGCATTGTAAGACTGGCCCTTATTGTTACAAATTATTACTGTATTTATGAATAGTAAATAATTTAGTTTATTAAGATACAATTGAAATTGAAATTATTTTCTTGTTATGTTTAAGTAGGTAGGCGTATGTTGATCTCATGGTTTATAGCTCATCTTGTAGGCCTACTCGAATCGAGCGCAGACTGCATGCATTACGTTACCGACAACACAGACGGAACCAACGACGCTTAACGAAGTCTTCGTCTTGGAATTCTTTTCCATGCTTTGTGACGTAGTAATTAACATAACGACGCCCCGCGACAAGACGACGCTAACAAACCACCGCCTACATGATACATGGCCCGTGTGTACATATTGCGGTGATTCCTTCGACAACTCTCTCTATTAGTACTTTATATTGGATCTCTCGCTCCTGTGGCTTTCATGTTTGTTGTTGGAAACTTGTGTGTGACTTTTTAGTTGTTTACGCTCTCTCTCGAAACTATTGTGGCTGCTTCGGCGACGATGTTAAGGTAGATGGATATGCAGTCGAAATATTAAAACAACATGTTTTGATTAGTTATATATTTTGAGAACGCTTAATAGTATTGAAGAAGTAACGTGTCACAAGCGGAAGATATGCCCTAATGATGATGATTCTTGTTGCTTTGCGTCACACTATTGCAATCGTGTCATCAGAGACGATTAGTGGTTATAGATGAAGATGAAGGACATCAGTTAATAGTCTAGTTGAAAGTTTAGAAGACTGAGTCACATCTCGCCTAACAATTGCTCCATGTGTTGTTACACACAGCCTTGTTATCCGTCCCATGATTCATTGTTAACGTGTTGTGGTGTAACATCCAGCTCCGTATATCTCGGCTCAAATATGCAATCGTATCGTTATTGGTTAACTATTAATGTTATCTTAATGACCCACGTTTATTAGTCACTTCTGTAGCACCTACATGGGCTGGTTCTGATATGTGATTAGGTAATCGTGACGTCACTGTTAATTCACACGGCTGGCACGCATTTTATTCTATACGTATTCAATAGATAAATCAAATCAAGGTTGTATTTACTCTGCGAAACTCCCGATTCTGACAGTTAAGTTACTTTGAAATGCTTTAGAAATGCCAAAAAGTAAACCTAAATATGTAATTCCCTATAGCCTAGAGAATGTTATGCTCTTTCGTATATTATATAAATGTTTTTCTGTTCCAAATAAAGATGCCCTTTTATAAAATTACCTAATTAAACTTTTTTAACGTGTTGTTGTAATACACCTTTCACAATAAAGCTATAGGTAATTATGGAAATGTTTATCGGGAGTTGGAACAGAAAAACATTTATATGTAACAGCTTTATGAACATTTATATGAACAGTCTAGGTGAACATGTGTTACTTTGGTTCACTTTTCAACAATTTTTACTGACATAAATCGGGGATTCCGTCGGTTTGTTTGAGACACAGCAAAGCAAACCAATATAGCGATCATCGTTTTACCACCAACTGAGCAACTTTAACAGCTAACTAAATAAAAACAAAACCTTATATTACTAAACGATTTGCTATAGAACGATGATCGATGACTTGTATAACCCATACAAACGGGTATAACGAAGAGACAACAAGCCATCATCGAGTGCAACTGACTTCAAGCAATCCACGTCGAACTATAATACTCAAATTTACCGAGTTGTGTGTACGTTTCATTGGCGTAATAAACTAATATAGTTCGCATAAATCCCGCGAGAGTTTATGAATGACAAGATCGACTCCTATGATGACCTTAATTGCAGAAAACTCCCGCAATTAGGTATAGAAAACAAATCGGGGCACAACAGCTCCCACAAGACGCCTAATATAAAGTACAGACATTTTGAGTTATAGTATAAGGAGATCAGTGCCGCCATGATGGATTCTTGTTTTACAATATACAATAACATTCTGTGAAATAAATTATCGACACGTATAAATATAATGTTCGGTTATATATCTTGTCTGAAACTAAGCACAATCCATTACTAATAAGTAATAACGTATACAGCTCTGCATCCGAAGCACAGTATGTGTAATAACGTGTAAAGCATTGACGACTCTCTATCTATAGTACACTCGCCGATATCAGTAAATGAAGGAGCGGACAGAACATGTGAGTGATGCTATCAGCGCGTCTGTTGACAGACGATGTGAGGGCACATTCCGAGCAAGACTAGTCCACTCCACGCAGCAGGAGAACAGGGAAAACCATGGCTATTCCGTTGATATAGAGCGTGTGGAGCGACCGTACTATGACGTCAGGATGTTACTTGATACAACGAGGCTACTTTACCTGCAGCTAAGCTCACAAACATCATTGCGAGCGAGTCTAGAGTAGAGCTGCCCCCGCATTACTACAGTAACACGTGCAGACCACATCAAACACAGATGATATAGAGCGTGTGGAGCGACCGTACTATGACGTAAGCATGTTACTAGCTACGTCGAGGCTACTGTACCTGCAGCTAAGCTCACATACATCATTGCGAGCGAGTCTAGAGTAGAGCTGCCCCCGCATTACTACAGTAAAACCTGCAGGCCACATCAAACACAGATGATATAGAGCGTGTGGAGCGACCGTACTGTGACGTAAGCATGTTACTAGCTACGTCGAGGCTACTTTACCTGCAGCTAAGCTCACATACATCATTGCGAGCAAGTCTAGAGCTGCCCCCGCATTACTACAGTAACACCTGCAGGCCACATCAAACACAGATGATATAGAGCGTGTGGAGCGACCGTACTGTGACGTAAGCATGTTACTAGCTACGTCGAGGCTACTTTACCTGCAGCTAAGCTCACATACATCATTGCGAGCGAGTCTAGAGTAGAGCTGCCCCCGCATTACTACAGTAACACCTGCAGACCACATCAAACACAGATGATATAGAGCGTGTGGAGCGACCATACTGTGACGTAAGCATGTTACTAGCTACGTCGAGGCTACTTTACCTGCAGCTAAGCTCACATACATCATTGCGAGCGAGTCTAGAGTAGAGCTGCCCCCGCATTACTACAGTAACACCTGCAGACCACATCAAACACAGATGATATAGAGCGTGTGGAGCGACCATACTGTGACGTAAGCATGTTACTTGCTACGTCGAGGCTACTTTACCTGCAGCTAAGCTCACATACATCATTGCGAGCAAGTCTAGAGTAGAGCTGCCCCCGCATTACTACAGTAAGACCTGCAGACCACATCAAACACAGATGATATAGAGCGTGTGGAGCGACCGTACTATGACGTCAGTATGTTACTTGATACATCGAGGCTACTTTACCTGTAGCTAAGCTCACATACATCATTGCGAGCAAGTCTAGAGCAGAGCTGCCCCCGCATTACTACAGTAAAACCTGCTGGCCACATCAAACACAGATGATATAGAGCGTGTGGAGCGACCGTACTATGACGTCAGTATGTTACTTGATACATCGAGGCTACTTTACCTGCAGCTAAGCTCACATACATCATTGCGAGCAAGTCTAGAGCTGCCCCCGCATTACTACAGTAAAACCTGCAGACCACATCAAACACAGATGATATAGAGCGTGTGGAGCGACCGTACTATGACGTAAGCATGTTACTTGCTACGTCGAGGGTTCCTTACCTGCAGCTAAGCTCACATACATCATTGCGAGCAAGTCTAGAGTAGAGCTGCCCCCGCATTACTACAGTAAAACCTGCAGACCACATCAAACACAGATGATATAGAGCGTGTGGAGCGACCGTACTGTGACGTAAGCATGTTACTTGATACATCGAGGCTACTTTACCTGCAGCTAAGCTCTAATACATCATTGTGAGCGAGTCTAGAGTAGAGCTGCCCCCGCATTACTACAGTAACACCTGCTGGCCACATCAAACACAGATGATATAGAGCGTGTGGAGCGACCGTACTGTGACGTAAGCATGTTACTTGCTACGTCGAGGCTACTTTACCTGCAGCTAAGCTCTAATACATCATTGCGAGCAAGTCTAGAGTAGAGCTGGCCCCGCATTACTACAGTAACACCTGCAGACCACATCAAACACAGATGATATAGAGCGTGTGGAGCGACCGTACTGTGACGTTAGCATGTTACTTGCTACGTCGAGGCTACTTTACCTGCAGCTAAGCTCACATACATCATTGCGAGCAAGTCTAGAGGCTAGAGCTGCCCCCGCATTACTACAGTAAAACCTGCAGACCACATCAAACACAGATGATATAGAGCGTGTGGAGCGACCGTACTGTGACGTAAGCATGTTACTTGCTACGTCGAGGCTACTTTACCTGCAGCTAAGCTCTAATACATCATTGCGAGCAAGTCTAGAGTAGAGCTGGCCCCGCATTACTACAGTAACACCTGCAGACCACATCAAACACAGATGATATAGAGCGTGTGGAGCGACCGTACTGTGACGTTAGCATGTTACTTGCTACGTCGAGGCTACTTTACCTGCAGCTAAGCTCACATACATCATTGCGAGCAAGTCTAGAGTAGAGCTGCCCCCGTATTACTACAGTAAAACCTGCAGACCACATCAAACACAGATGATATAGAGCGTGTGGAGCGACCGTACTATGACGTCAGCATGTTACTTGCTACGTCGAGGCTACTTTACCTGCAGCTAAGCTCACATACATCATTGCGAGCAAGTCTAGAGTAGAGCTGCCCCCGCATTACTACAGTAACACCTGCAGACCACATCAAACACAGATGATATAGAGCGTGTAGAGCGACCGTACTATGACGTCAGCATGTTACTTGCTACGTCGAGGCTACTTTACCTGCAGCTAAGCTCACATACATCATTGCGAGCAAGTCTAGAGTGGAGCTGCCCCCGCATTACTACAGTAACACCTGCAGACCACATCAAACACAGATGATATAGAGCGTGTGGAGCGACCGTACTATGACGTCACATTTTACTTGATACATCGAGGCTACTTTACCTGCAGCTAAGCTCACATACATCACCGCGAGCAAGTCTAGAGTAGAGCTGCCCCCGCATTACTACAGTAAAACCTGCAGACCACATCAAACACAGATGAACGTGTATTTATTGCCGACCTAGATATCTGCGCGCGGGAACAGACGGTTCTTAAATGGATGTTATTTGAATATCGAGTATAGCGGGGGTTTAGTACTTGTACGATTCTCCCGTGTTCTCCAGACAGCTGGACCTGAAGTAGGGTCCTTCATTACCGGCCAAGTCGGGCATATAGTATTTATATCAAGCATACGCCATAGTAGATTTGCAATGACCGCTCCGTCAGTGTCAGTTCTTATTATTCCGTGTACGCAACATGCGACGAAAAATAAGATCTCTCGATATGTTTGGTATATTTTTTTATATTCTATTTTGGTATCGATTTAGTGACACTTCAAATACTATTCCATTGCCTGCGAGTATTGAAATAACACCAATAGCATCTCGCGGTTTTTGTCGTGGCTTCCTAATTATGTGGTTTATTATATGCTGTGTTGTCAGGGTATGACTTTTTGACGTTTATCTATCTGTCAATGGTCTCTTGGTAGTGGACGGTTGCCTGTTGAAGAGAGCTGGCTGGTTAGCTCTCGAAATATTGCATCGTTTTATAATAATTTTAATTGATAAGGAACAGTGTATAGTCCTATATTTTTAATTACACGTATATTATATTATAGGTCGTTGATTTATAAATGTATATTTATTGTTCTCCATTGTAAATCAGAGACATTTAACCATAATACGATTATCTTATGTTTTCAGGCAGCCGGCCGTGAGGTAGGGCCCTGCATTGCCGGCCGAGCAGCCGCCTCGATGGCGTCGCGGGGCGTCGAGACGCCGCTGGTCGTGCTGGAGTCGGCGCCCAGCGTTAGTCTCAGTATGGCCAACTTCACCAGCCTCAACAACGAAGAGTTGTCCAGGTACTACTACGAACAGAGTGCTGAGTCATTTGGTTACCACGTGTTGCTCTCGGCTCACAGCAGAACAAGTGGTCTCTGTTATACCGGGCTAACTCACTCACTCACTCACTCACTCGAAGCCGTTCAGGTTCTCACGCTACTAAAAATAACGTTCTTTTTTAAAAAAAATTTTTAGATGTTGGCGGCAGTATTGCTTTCTATGTAGACTGTCGCGTCCATTCATATTGAGTTCCCACTTTGATAGAGACCATGCACTTGACTTGCCCAAATGCGC
Source organism: Isoperla grammatica (assembly GCA_945910005.1). Classification (NCBI taxonomy): domain Eukaryota; kingdom Metazoa; phylum Arthropoda; class Insecta; order Plecoptera; family Perlodidae; genus Isoperla; species Isoperla grammatica. The sequence continues at coordinate 52,811,710 of OX246740.1, forward strand.
ACTCCAGTGGCGATAGATAAAAGGGACATATATATAATGGACAATGGCGCCCATGCAACCAATGACACATTTTTGACAAGTGTGATCATTCTCTTTCGTCGGCCATCTTGATTCTATCACATTCCCAAAGAAGATGAAGTAATCTAGCGGAACTCAAGTAGCGATCAACCTTCTTATACATTTCCCTTGACGTATGTCCCACATTTAACATCGCAAGTTCTCCAAAACATAACTAACTTGTCTCTCTCATGCTGACAAACTAGCGAGTCTCACAGTCCCAACTTAGTTTCCTAGTTTCTAACTTGAAACAGGTATTTTAGCGATTATTAAAGACCATTTATATTGAATATCTAGAAACCCGAAAGACAGTAGAGGGAGGGGACTGATGAGGCTTGCGCATTCTACAAAGTGAAATATCGCCTTGCTTTACGAAACTGTTTGAAAGAACGCCATGAGTCTGTTGATTTTCTTTGATAGTGTACGAAAGGGGCAGTAGATAAGGATCTGAGGTCGGCTGGAGGCTAATTATACGTTGGTACAACTATACTTTCTGAGCATACGCAAACTAGCACTGATTCAGTGCCCATAGTTAATAATACTACTATGGGCTAAAGGATGACGTTATTTATAAATTGGTCATCAGTTTCATTACTGTATATATGATAGAGAGTTGTTTTTAGAAGAAAATACCTTAATTTTGATTTACTAGACCAAAATTATATTTAGAACTTTGAAAATGGCTTAACCAATAAAATAGCAAAATTGTAGGTCCGTTTGGCGGGAAACCCCGGATTTTTGGGGCTACTAAAGATCCCACGCTAACCAAAGGAAAGGCCGATGCTGACAGGAAACCCCTCGCGCCTCTTTGTGGGGGTAAAATTGCAAACAAAAATCCCGTGTAATTTATGTGAGAATCAGAAGATGTGGAATGAAGTTGAAAATATGTTTAACCATCGGATGCTGCCAGTCACTAACCGAGCCCTCGAAATGTATTTTTTATTTTGTACATACTTTATAGTCTATACTATGATCATTCGGCATTCCTTTGAACTCGCGGTTTTGGCCGATAAAAATCTCGTCGTTTTGCTATTGACGTCCTAAGGTGTTTTAGAAGGGGGGTAGTCGCGACGAAAGTTTGCCCGCGACATTAATCTTCAATAATAAGCACCCCCCCCCCCCCCCCTCCGGGGGACAGAGACTTATGGTCCGTATTGAAATATGTTGACCATACATCAACCCAGACGACGCAAGAAGCCGGCGCGCACAAATAAGCGGAGGAGGAGGATGCGGCAGGTTTTTTAATATGAATTATCGGTCTTTTTATATCAGGGTATGTCGTGAGGTTAGATAACCATTGTCGTGCTGGCGTGGCTGGCTGGCTGGGCTGGGCTGGGCTGGCGTTGTGAAAACATCCCCCGTGAGCTTGTACGGTTCGATGTGATAACATTCACCGTTATAGCTAGTTGGAAACACATTCAGGACACAGACTTGCACACAATCGAGTAAGTTAGTGAGTCAGTTAGTCGGTTAGTTAGTTAGTTAGTTAGTTAGTTAGTTAGTTAGTCAGTAAGTCGGTTAGTTAATCAGTCAGTTAGATAGCTTGTTATTCAGTTAGTTAGACAGTTAGTCAGTCAGTCATTAGTTAGTTAGTCAGTCAGTCAGTCAGTCAATCAGTCAGTCAATGAGTCAGTGGGTGGGTGAGTAAGTTAGGTCCAGCCTTACAATGTCCCAATAACTATTTATTTGTCGAATAGCTTGTTGTCTCCAGGCGACCACCAATCAAAACCTTTGAAATCCTGCAAATGTCTTATTTGCTACAAATAACTTTCTCATTAGGAGATTGTACTACATAATATTAATAGTTAGTTGTTAGTTTGTCAAGTTTACCAACATGGTTTCTAGTCCCTACTACCGTGGCGCTGTAGAACACATGGTGACCATTATTAGATAAGACTCCATCTATCATTAAAAAGGGTTGATATGCTACTGTCATTTAAACCAGTCCATACATCATGGAAAGAGGAATAGTGGGGAAGACGAAGCGTGAAATAAGGAACGAGAGCGAGAGAGACAGAGAGAGAGAGAGAGAGAGAGAGAGAGAGAGAGAGAGAGAGAGAGAGACCGATTAGCCCCATTGCAGCGGGGGTCGACGCTGTATCCAATGAACGGAGTAAATCAAATTGTCATTGTGTAATGGAACCGAGGTAGTCAGTCACGAATTCGATTCTCAGAGAGGATCTTTAAGTTTTTAGTCACATACGTTATCAGTCACACTCAGTAAAGTACTTACTCTGACTCTATGACATGACACCCCCCCCCCCCCCCCCCGCCCTCCCCGCCCTTCCCTCAATCGTGTTAACTGACTCGTATATTTTAATTAATGAGCTTAACAACGTCAACCACAATGAGTTTACAATGACCCTTATCGACAGTGATTGTTTTGTAATGCGCGAAATTGCAAATCAGTTTAAAAGCTGTTTTACACGGTTACAATTTCAGTTCAAGAAGTTGAATTCAATCTTAAATTCGAGAGGTTTGATGGAGAAAAGTTGAAAATGTTGAATTTAAAGTAGTTAACAGCTACCCCACAACTACTCAGTTTATATTTTTAATTGGCACCTTTATGCCTAGTACCCCCAAAAATATATATCTTGTAGCCTTATACACTAGACATTAAAAACAATTTCTTGAACGGAAATTTGCTTCAACTTTTCATCCAACTTAATGAATTTTAGATTGATTGGCAAAGCTTTATCTGAAAACGTGGTCCATGATTGGCTAAACAAAGAAATTTGCGTACGGTACAGTATAAATCAGAGCAACTTATTTGGACGCTACGAAGTAGGCACGGACTTTGGAACTTTTTCACGTTGAGTGAGTGAGTGAGTGAGGGACTGAGTGAGTGAGTGAGTGAGTGAGTGAGTGAGTGAGTGAGTGAGTGAGTGAGTGAGTGAGTGAGTGAGATGAAAACAAATCTCAGTTCACAGCCGAGGAGCGAACGGAAGACCTCACTCAAATAAAAATTGACGAAGTTATTTCGAGCAAGAAATAATGGAGACGATTCCCAGCATACTTTCCTACTGTACAAAAACTGTTGAAGATTAACTTCTCACGCCGGACAAATAGCAGCTGCCCACTCGCATGTATAGTGTGACCACTTTAAGAAGAGCTTCCACATGTATAGTGTGACCACTTTAAGATGAGCTTCCACATGTATGGTGTGACCACTTTATGAAAAGCTTCCACATGTATCAGGTATTTTAAAACGATACATACTTGTGAATAATGTATGTAGATAAATGCGTATAGTTTATACATAAAATGTTGTATATGTGTAGTTAGGCCGAAGTAAGGCACCGAGAACTTTGTAAGACTAATTCAGTCACCAGGAAGGTAAAGTGAATTGTACAGATTTTATACTAGAAAATTAATTTAAAATTAATATTTAGTTTGTTAGATAAAAACTCTCTCTTCGGGATTAAACAATGTGGCAGACGACGAAGCCTGGAAGTAACCCCCCCCCCCTCCCCCCCCCCCCTCTCCCTCGGACTCGAAAGACGTTAAATGTAGATAATTAACAAGTCAACGATGTAAAAGAAGGAATTAACACTAATTTATTGGCGCTTCGCGAAGACTTATGACGAGAATATATTTTCACGGTTTCAATATTATTCGAAACGTCGGTCGGTGTACGGTTCGCAAGCAACGTCTCTATAGGTTCGGTATAAATTTCGAGTCGGGTAGGTCATTGAATGGGGTCTTGTCGCCATTTTTGTACAAACTACAATATTGCGGTTTGTTACTACATTGATTCAGGAATTTAAATAAAAATATTGATTTGGCACTGTCTATAGAGAGTGCTACCTTATACTACTATACTATTTATTATATATATAAAACAGGGCCGATAAAAAAGTTATGCCGGGGAAACTTTTTTATCGACTCTAAGACTCTTAACTACGATCGAGGATGCCGTGATATCGCAGTCATTTTTTGTAGACAAACAATTTGTTGCTTGGCAACTCCATTGGTGTAGTATCTGTCTTTGATTGGTGCATATTTTGTTATATTTTCCCTTGTTCACTTGTTTTTCTGCCCGGCTGACGTAGTCGCTCCAAGTGGCCGTGACTCTACGCTATACATGATCCGAGTGGCCGGGGATCGAGACCAACATTATCTCTTATTTCCCACGAGTGTACCCTCATGCAACGAACCAATGATCGAGATCCTATTAACGTTTTTCTAAAAGAATCTCTCTGGCCGCGGGTATATATAATAGAGAGTCATAGTTTACATAGGAAATCAATTAGGTCAAGAGACCCAGAGAGCGAGTATGTCTCTCCAGGCAAGACGTCGTTTATAGTAACGAACACAAACCATTTCTTGTGCCCGTATGAATTAGATTCACGCGAGGACATTGTATTTCACTTCCAGCTGTTGTGTTGCTTCACATTGGCAAAACGCGATTGTTACTAAAGATTAGCATCCAATCTCCTCATCTTTCATGCAGATTCTTCTCTTCATATCCCAGAATTAAACTATAATCAATTCTTAACATCCTCGAATACATGAATTTGTCACCGATATTCTGTCTGCACGATTTGGAGGTGGTTTATCCTATCAAACCATTGAGGTACTTTCGTTCCTGCAAATATAGACACTTTTTCTGGTGTAATAAGACAAAAACGTATAATTTTACTAACTATAATTTAAGCTATACATTGACTTCCTCGTGGCCAGAGCGACTAACTACAGAGTACTTTATTTGAAAAGTTAAGTAAATCTTGACTGTTTTTGCGAATTGAAGAAGTTTAAAGCATTAGGAGAGTAAAAAGGCAATTTGCCAACCTATTATTGTAATAAAATACAAATAAATCTAAAATGGGTTTCTAACAAAATGCTAGATAATAAAAGTTATACGTTTGATTATTGGAAAGAACTTTAAAAGATATCCATGAATGGACAATATTCTTTCAAGTTTATAAGCTATTCAGTTTTTAAGAGAAATAACGGTCTAGCTAGAATATATAAGGGGATCATATTCTAAATGTTATATTATCTCTAAAAATAGTTAAACCAATAACTTTGGTCCATTACTGCAAGCTTTTCATTTAGAGAGCGAGATTGGAGATTATATACGCGAGAAGTTTTATTCTTACGATCAACATTACTTTTAGCTTCATGCAAGGCGGTGAGATCAACTCCATGCATGCATGCTTGCTTGGAAGGCAGTGAATTCTGGTGCACGACTCGCTCGATCGCACTTTCAAAACGGGGTTGGCTTGTTGTATTATTTACCGCTGGCTTCGAACAATAGTTTGACGTGATTGAAAACGTGTTCGGCATTAAATTTGCTGTTACACTTTTTGTACACATTATCATATAAGACTGCATTTCTTCAGCTTGTCTTCTATGGGCGCGTGTACCCGTCATGTTATGCATTGTTTCCATGGTAATGGAAGAGTGTGGTACCTCGAATGCATCACATAAGTGAGTTTCTTATACGTAGTAAAAGCACTTACGGTATCTTTTGTTCTTTTGGAAATAAGTTTGTTATAGGTGCATGTGATGATTCTTGTTACATTGCGTCTTTATTATTGCAAACACGATGAAGGGTGGTGGATAGATGAAGATAGGCAGTTGCAATAAAACTCACACGCCTTACGCGGGATTCGAACCCACGTTTCTGGGTGGAATATACGATGGGACCTGCGCCCCAACCGCATTATCCACCGCGGACGGCTTTACTACCAGTGCAGACAAGATCTTAGCGGTATTATTCTCAATTTGATTAATAATTGATATTATCAAAAACAAATTGAAAATAAAGTCATATAATATATGAGATATCTTAAAAATGGAATAAAGCGCGAACTAGTAGTTCGCATATTTATTTAACAACAAGCCATTCTCACTGTCGAAAGTTCCTACTTCCAACGACGTCCATCCTGTGATATAGTCGTCGTACAACAACTTCGGTAATACGGGTGGGTGGGTGAGCGGCAGCCAACCAGCGGCCGTCGCTATAATTCAGATACCTGCGCCGAGACCGTAAACACGTCATTGATTGACGGCGAAAACATTATACCGAAGTTGTTGTATACTACGACTTTACTGTTCCCTATACCACCTCGCTCTACTTCTTGCAGAGATGCTGCGTGTTTTGAATGTACACGTTCCATTCCAACCCCGCTAGAACTCATCTTCGACGCGCCACATAAATAACACCCTTGTTTCGAGCGCGCATAATATGCTCTCGATCACTTTCCGATAATCCCCCCCCCCCCCCCCCCCTCCCCCCAAACGTTGATCACCATCGTTATCTAATCACATCGATCGCATATTTCATCTCCTTCGACTCGGCTATATACGGAGAGTTGGAAGGAACAGGAAAAGATTAATCCCAAGAATGTCTTTGTAGGCGCCAGCTAGGAGAGTTGCGTCGTTTATCACCATAGGTCTACAGTCTACACTCTATGCTCTATGCTCTGTTCTTCTGCTCTGCTCTGCATGCCTGGAGCCCGACGAGGATGATTCCGTATTATTGCTTTTCTGAGACTCTTGCAGCGACGAAAATGAAATTGCCTGTCGCCGAAATAAAATAACTGCGTATAGTCGGTGGGTGGGTGGGTGGGTGGGTGGGTGGGTACTCTCGATAGAAGATGTACAAGTTGGCCTCGCATTGTTAACTATAATGAATACAAGATGTTGACAGATAAAAACACAAAATATATATTGTAACGCATAGGTCGAGAGAGTTATCTTAGGGTTCGTTTTTTGTTGTTGAAATTTCGATATTTAATTTTAACCGATTAATATTAATATATTATTATGTAGTTGTGACACTGGAGACGAGATAGCAAAGATGTACATAGTAGTTAGTAGTAGTTCATAGTATAGTTCGTCGAATATAGTTTTCATTCATACTATTCACAAATCTGCGCGGGCGGTCGTTGAAAAACTTTGCACTTGGTTGTGTTCAATCGACGCACGCCAAGTCGTTTCCGTTGCCGTTTTGTGAATAAAATCGTGAGTGCTTTTGTCAACTTGAATGCGTTCTCTTTGTATAACGTGTGGCGGACGGAATAACCAAGCAGAGCACATGTGGAGGGGGGGGGGGGGGGGGGGGGAGAGAGTTAAGACTGGGTGTTTATGTCGAACTACCATGCGTAAACCCCCGATTTTTATTTTAAAATTGTTTGAAATTAAACCAAAATATGTCTCCATGTAGAGAATTTAGTGCTCTTGCTTCTGAATGTTCCGTTGTTCAAAAAATATATTGCCGTTTTTCAAATAATCTTATTTAACTTTCGTATAATTATAATGTGTTGTTGCCACACACACTTTCCATGTAATTAAATGAGGTAATTTGAGAGACGGAAATATATATTGGAGCATTAAATTCTGTATCGGTTGACATATTTTTTTTTGGTTTATACTATTGGTTTTACTATTTTCGTTTATACTATTTGACATTATTTTAAAGCATTTTCTCGGAGATTCCACAGGGTAGGCCTGCCGACATACGCAATGTGTGTGAATTTGCTATACCATGATGTCTGTGGGTTGGGCGAGAGGGAGGGGGTCCAAGGCAAACGCAATTATCGGTAATGTGCGCGTTAATATGACGATCTCCGGCTTCTGTGACGGCCGCTAATCTCGTAATCCGACCCGATAGTGCATTACGGTTGTAACGCCGGGCTTAGAGGGCGCAGCATCACCGCTACCTAGATCGTCAGCACACGCACTAATGACTCGCACACTCCAAACAGCTTACGACCATTACAAACAACTTGGAGCTAAAGCCGGCACTCTCCCTTTCCGATATAGTCAACTTTCGTACTAGACTGACACTGTATAACATATAAAGTTGAGAAACTGTAAGAATGACGGCCCCCTCCATATCCCCTCCACAGCTACCCGACCCCCCTCAACTCCGTGACAACCTGACAAAATGAAATACGTAACTGAAAATCAGTTTGTTTCAGTTGTTCAGTTTGTTGTTTCATGGAGTTGAGGGGGGTCGGGTAGCTGTGGAGGGGATAAGGGGGCCGTCATTCTTACAGTTGCTCAACTTTATACAAGGTTATTTCGTACTGGACTGACACTGTATAACATATATAGATGTGCTCTGTCGTTTATGGGTAAGAATTATATTAATTGTGCTTTACATATCATATTTTGACCATGCCATGAATAGAAATGAAAGTTAGTGAAATGTGAAAAAATGGATAAAGTATTTGACTATTTATAAGAGGAACGAAATAATTTAAGAACCAAAACGTATTTGAACCTGCATTCTCAAGAGTGAAATGCCAAAACAAATGCGACTAGTGGGATTATAGTTTACTAACATGAATGAATCCGTGATACATTTTAACCCATGTTATAAGCGGAGGTATTTACTAAAGTGTGTTTCTAAAACAGAGCGGACCATTCTGGGCTTGACTTTTAAAGGTTTCCGTTTCGTCTAGACAGAAGTCTTGCTCCAAAGTCTATCCTTGCCTCTATTTTAAATTATTCATCGTTTTTTCTACAGACTAATATTAATTTATAAATATTATAGAAGATAATCGATAATGATCGTTTAAAGTTTTAATACATTTGTTATTTCACGATTAGAGAGTCCAGAGGTTTTGTAAACAGGAAGAATTAATTAGATATATTTAATGTATTCGATATGATATTTGACTGGCAGCAATAAATAAGCCCCAGAGATCCTATTCTATATCATTTTGTGATGATTTACAACTGATTTACAAAGAAGAACAATAATTAAAACTTTATACAATTCACAATGAAACAATCGTATAAAAACACCGGTCAAAATAAATAAATAAATTCACATTTAGAGTCTACCCACTCAGTAACTAAACTGATTTGCAGTAGGAGACTTTAATTTAAAGTGACTAAACCAACCCTGTAGGCTTCGAACACCATCGACGAGTGAGCGATAACCAATCAAAGATCGATATTTCAAATACGAAACACATGAATAGACCTTCCGTTTACAATATAGATAGCGTAACAGCAGATTATTACGCGTAGAAGCCAAAACATATCATCTGTAACGAAAGCCGGCGGCCGCTTTTCTTCTCACTTTCCACATAGATAACGCTCAGTGTCAGCGGGTACCGAGTGAACGTCCATGCAACGCACGTCTAACGTCCCCCCCCCCCCCCCCCCCCCCACTCAGCCAATCACAGGTAGGTGTGCAGCTACCAAGTGTGACGTATAATGAATAGAAGCGACGGGCCACGCACAGCCCTTCAGAGGATTCGAGTCGACAAGATGCGGGACGCGCGGAGCTGAATGCAAGCGCTCGGTTTTGTGGCTATTGCAGGTTAATGGGTAATAGGATCATAACCATATTTTGCAGTATCGCTCACAAAGATGTGTTCGTTGCTTTCGCGTAGTCACATTTTCCAAATAATAAAGCACTTTTGACTTATAATGATATAAACATTGTCGATAATGTTAAAATAGTCTCATGACCGTGCAACTTTATCGCATAATAAGAGACGTTTGAAATATTTTCTAGAAGAAGTAAGTAACACAAATCAGAGTTTGAATCAATGTGAGCATCGAAAAAAAAAAGTGTATCTGTAAGTTCAACGGTTTAATCAGAAATTGCACTAACAAAGTGCATGTTTTGCGTTCCAATATTATTTCTAAACACCGTCTGGTAACTCGCTCTGTCGCGACACAGATACATTCCTCCGAGCCGAGCGAAGACGGGCGGGCCAGCCTCCTATTGGCTGCCGAAGTCCAGCAGTCTTCATCCCCCCGCGCCTACCACCATCACACACAAACCAGTCGACCTTGACAACGTTAGCTCGAGCTGTGAATGTGATTGAAGACGAGACGAGGAAATGTATTTGGGCTAAGCAGGGCAAGAGAATATTCGCCGACTTGACTATCCAACCAACCGATAGTTAGATTAGTCTTGCGCAGACATGGTTATATATCAGTCTTTGAAGGTCTTGCGTAACGAGTTGATGCCCCCTCTCATATACCTAGGACCACATGCAGGAATTTTTTTTAAATATCGTGTGCTTACTTGTAATTGTTTATAAACGGACGGTCAATATGGGTAAATTATCTTGCGGTAAGCCTGTATGCACACACGGCTTACGCGCCAAGCCCCCCCCCCTCCCCCCCCCCCCCTTCCGGAGACACCTACACAGTGAACTAATAGTAATACTGTTTCGCAGTAACCTGCTCAGACCCAACATTTACCTCTTCAGCTACGTAGATAATTATACTAGTGTTTGTCGGTGTGAGGATGGATTGGAGCAAATGTACAATTTTTGGGGGCTCAATCCCAGCGATCGTATTTTGACTTAAAAAATCCTGGCCAAAATTTTCAATCAAGATTACCAAAGTGATAACGGAATCGAATATCTAACCGGCAACGTCCCGAATAGTATCTCGTGTTACCGCTCAACTATCGGTTGCAGTCGTTGTAATACTTGGCTTGGTAACAACATTATACAGCCCTACAGTCTGCATACATTATTACTTTTCTAATGCCATTTGCCAGGTAGCTGTGAATAAAAGTTTTTACTTCCCAGCCCCCTTCATTTGAATTATTAGCCTGGGCCCTGTCAAACTGCTTTGGAGTCATCTAAAATCTAAATAACTGCAAAAAAAGCATAGATCAGCAATGAGATTGACGTCTAAAGAAGGTGGCAGTGATTGGCTGACGTGATTTAGAAAATTAATATTTAGTCCCTATATTTGGAGTCCACCTTGCACAGCTCTTCCGAGGCACTAAACTAACCCTAAAACATAAATTATATTTTTGCTGGGAGAAACCTCGCCATATTTGCTCCTCTAATAATATCAATATTGTATACGTTTCGAGGTCTTGCGTGATTACTGTGTGGGATGGGAGTGCATTTGAGTGCGTGAAGATGAACTTTGAGTGCGTGAAGATGAACGTGCGTGAGTTAGCATAGTTTCTTGCTAAATGAAACGTAATCGTGTATCGATGCAAACAAAGAGAAGCCTATGTCAAAGTATGTCAAATAGGCCGATACCGGTACCATATTATGTTTTAATTGCAAAATGCACACATATACACACACATAAAACGAAATGTAGGCCTACATAAATCTGAAAGATTAATATAATGCTTATTGGTGATTTTACGACAATCAATTGAATATTTAAAGAACTTGTCAATGAAGTATTATAAACAAGTCGATCAAATAAACAATTGTGGACCTGAAAGGGCATTTTGTTGTTACAATATAACAATAAACAAAAAACAAGTCGATCAAATAAACAATTGTGGACCTGAAAAGGGCATTTTGTTGTTACAATATAACAATAAACAAAAAACACAGCTAGGACTCGAGCGTAAATTGTCATTTTTTGTCGTAGACACGAAATCAAAAAAAATTTAGAAAGATGTGCAAATTTGAATTAAAGCGAATTTAACTCAAATTATTGAGTATATTATCTTAAAGTAAAAAAAAAAACAATACACAAGTATATACTGGGGGCTATTCCTGAAAGTTGTCAAATTTGAAATTTGTCACAATTTTATTTGAGGTGATAACTGCACCCGTTCCGAGGCTAGAAGGTACCAGCAAATAGTATTTCTCCATTGTAGTTAGATTTACGGTCACAGCCGACTATCACAATGCAGAACGAAATCAAGCGCCAAATCGTATGTCACTGATTTTAGCACAGAGCACCGTAGTCGGTAGTCACCGTGGAGCTACCGATACCTCCTATCTTTCAAATCATGGCCGACAGAGTTCTGCCACCAACTTTATGCTTAGGTGTATTTTTATCTCTATTTGACAACATTTAGACATATATCTTTACTTACCACCTTGTACTTTACTATTGAACAAATTATTGTAATTGTATTATTCTAATTGTAATGAATTTGTAATTTGGCTTGGGGTAATATATTATTAATATTACGTACTATAAAGCAATAATGGTAATAACTCATCAAGTTAATGAACTTTAAAATCAATTTAATAATGTCATCAAGAAACATTTCAGTACTTGGAAAATAAAACTGAGAATGCAAATTCATCGGCCAAGCTTTTAATTATAAATACAATTACAGTGTGTTCATTTTGTTTTCCCCACCTCGAAATGTTTCAATAAGTTAATTTAATTTTGTATTAATGTAATTTATTTATTTATCAATTATTAGGTGATGTAAACATTTATATATTTGTTTATTTAATTAATTATAATAACTATATTTATATATTGGAAATAAATAATTGGCTTGGCCACAATTTTAGATATTACCCCTTTAAATGTTGAGCCTCTTTTGAAATTGGCATTTTTGTACGTGTGCCCTCTTTGGTTTGTAACGGTTTGTCTTCTCCGTTTTGGGCTTGGCCTCTTTTTTGCAAATTTTTTGCATTTTTGTTTATTGCCTACCGTAGTTTACACGTAGGCCTACGACGTATTTCATTGCTCACGTGAAAATAACCGTCTAAAAGTAGGAAATTGCAGTTTGTTTTATTATTATGTTTAATTACATACCACATGGACGACTAAAAAGTATTTATGGAAATAACTATGAGTAGGTCCCTGTCGTCCACATATTCAAGCCAATATAGTCAATCTACAAAGGTCGATGGCCCTAACTGTTAGTGACACCTGGGCGGGGGGGGGGGGGGGGGGGAGTCACCGCAAATAGCTTACGATTCTGAGAAACTTGAAAGGATGAATGAAACCAACCCCTAATACCGGAGGCCAGACGTTCCACCAACAAAACCAGTACCAGGTCAACGCGGAAGTGAGCGGCCGGCTGATTGTCAGTGATTCACCTTGCATTTCTATACTTACCCCTTTTTTAACCTTCATAAAACATTCAAGTAAACAAAGTAATTGCCAGGGGATATACCATTTACTATGTGCCTCGTTGGGCCGTTGCTATGACGTAAAGGAAATATCAGATGTGAAACCCCTTTGCGAATTTAAAAGCACATCACCCCCTCGTAGTTTAGAGGTAGGTACACCCCCCCTCCATCAATACCTCAAGAACTCAAAGTTATAAGAATGTAAATGGTCTTTTTATTAGTTAATTTTCTAGCATTTTTTTTTCAAGGTTTAATAATAGTATGCATAGTTAGTGCATTATATATAGTGCATTAAAACTAACCAATGCTTCATCAATCATCATGAATAGAATATGTATTTATTTGACTCGCGCACGTAATATCGATAGAAACCCATGATAACGATAACGATAACACCTAAATGTCGATGAGTCGTTTAATTTCACATAATGATCATCGATAATTCATCCATTTTAAACCGGGAAAATTTGAATCGCCGCCAAACACCGACATTTGTGTACTTAGTGTAAATTGGTGAATAACACTGAAATTCAAGTTGAAAAACATTAAATTTCCAGATATTTTTTATTACAACGCGATTTTTTTTATTTTGGCTGGCGTTTACATAAAAATAGTGTCTCAATCCATCTCGCATAGGAGTATCTCCCAACTTTTACATGCATATTGCATACTGTCTTTCTTTCGACGTAATTGTGTAGAAGGCTAATATTTACAAAGTAAGATTTTTGAAAATTTTAAGAACCACTTTATGCACAATTTTTGAAACATTAACCTCGCTTTATATACCTGCCAATAAACCGATAATGAAACTGTTACTGTACCGAAATCGAGTAATTGTATTCACCATAAACCAGTGCCCCTAGGTAATACGGGTCTAGGTATGTAAATGGAACGTTTTGAGTTTTGTAGCAGGTGGAACGAAAAATAAGTTTTAATAGAATATAATAAGAAAATATATGATTTGGCTTTGCACATTTTAGCCTAGGTGCACCCTGCATGTGACCACAAACTTCAAGTCTGGCATCTGATTTGGTAGTTTTGCCGCCCCCGCCTACCCTGGCACGAATGTAATCTCTGATAATATTATGTAACTATGTATGAAAAAGGGAATCAATTATTTAATAATTGCATTCTTTAAAGCTTGGACGTTGAAACAGTCGGTGGTAACAACTCTCCACCCGCCCAAGAAACGCCACATTTGAAATTGGTTCGTCTACACCCCTGAAACACGTTGGAAAAGGGGAACCCAGGCCAGAATGCAGCTTGTGGCCTGACAAGAGTGAATGGGGCGAGTCAGACGTGGAAGTTATGAATGAAAGTGAAACTGAACATAACAACTCTCCATCCGTACTAGAAACGCCACATTTGAAATTAGTGACGATTTCATTGACGATTTCATTGTAACGATTCAATCATTGACGATTTAGAAAGGGTCCTACATACATCAGTTTTGAAAATCATCTATTCGCACTGTCAGTAAACGTGTCCGTCACTTTGTTTTGTTTATAATATTTGACACAGCGCCATCAAGTTGACGTAATGATAGCTGTTTCATTTATCATTCCATTTGTGTTTATAGTCACTAGTAACAGCTGTCAAAGCCATTTACGAGATTATTATTTTGGGGTTTTTACGACGTGCTCCACAGCTACGACTACGATATAGACTATATGCTCACACGCACACATTGTTTTAGACGTCTGTGTCTATGGGTGTGCGTTATGGGCCGTTTACATAACTGACTAGTGATTATTGACTAACCCCCGTGTCTAAGCCACAGACTTCTTTCATTGGCTGGGAGGGAGAATACTGCGCTGTGATTGGCTGTGACTAAGGTTTCTCTTGACTTGACTAAGGAATTGAAATATGTTCAATTTCTTAGTCAAGTCAAGACAAACCTTAGTCACAGCCAATCACAGCGCAGTATTCTCCCTCCCAGCCAATGAAAGAAGCCTGTGGCTTAGTCAAGTGGGCTAGTCACTAATCACTAGTCAGTTATGTAAACGGCCCATTACTGTTATTTTCGTCGTCGTTGTTGTTTTTGTGGATGTGGTTCCTATGCTCCTTTCTTACAACCCGTTACGTCAATGGCGAGCATTGTAGGCTTAAGATGTAGTCTAACGGATCATCGTATTTTGTATGTATGTATGTTTTATCGTGACCCCGTCGTAAGTTACGATATATTTACGCTACGCGCATACAACATTCGTACCTAAAACGTACGGCTACCGCGTGCGGAAGCGGTTTGTTCTTGTATAGCGGCCCGATACGAACTCCTCCGCTGCGTGAGACCTACTGGTGGGTCACGTGACCAGCGCCAGTCAACGAAACGGGGGTAGTTACGATCTCACCCGAGAATGAACGAACAGAGTAACAATCTCCGCCCACTGCGCGCTCACCGAAACATGTTTTTCCGTACGATCTCTCAGCTTGGAGTTGGCCCCGTCGACTAGAATCCTCTTCAGTTCTAATAATATGGACGACGTGAAAAGGAAAACTTCGGCCGATATTTCCTCACAATGCTTGTGTGTGATATCAATCGAACGGACATTACAATGGTATTATGCTAAGTAAGCGAGAGGGTAGTGAGACATTAGGGATTCGTGTGAATCTATTTGTCAGTCATTTACACGTCTATACCTTTTAGGGGAGGGTGCTCAACTGTTACGACAAGGAAGGGAGGGTTGCAACTTCTTTTAAACCGATAGAAGAGGAACGGGAGGGCAAAGTCTTCGCTTGCAACACCCTGCAGCAATAGAAATACGGAAGCTACTGTTGGGCTATTCTATTAATCTCTTCAACGTGTTAGAAAAGAGGGGAAGTCCGGGAGATTTTTGTAGCACTCATGTGCCATGTTGCAATTTCGTTATTCGATACAATGAGGGACGATGGATGTAGATGAATTGTACAAACAAACACTTATGACTGTGGATTGGCGATGGTGAGATTCGAACTCGTAACTGGCGAACTGGCTGCTAGGCAAAATGGGCAACTTTAATAATTATCTTTTGCGGGGAAGATCTGTCATTTTTCTGAACAAGAGAACGCAAGCCCGCACACTTTCTGTTCTCCCGAGTGACTGATGGATGCACCGCATTCAATGCCGAGCCGAGTAGGCCTATTAGACGGTCAGCTATCCCCCCAAATTCAACAGAATGGTCTCACTCGGCCGGACCAGTCGAGAGTAGGCTCAAAAAATTCGTAATTTTTAGCTGATTACAACAAAGGCAATCCGGAAAACGAAATCGGTAGCTTTTACTTTTTATAGCCAAAAAACGGCAAAAAATGGCAAAAAGTAATTATTTTAATACTACAAGACTAGTTGACTGATAACGCTGAGACAGGTGTCGAACAATTTGTTATTTCATGTAAAATTAAGAAAAAGTAATGCGAAAATGGAAATCGCTACCGTTTTGCCCTGGGAGAATAAAAACGGCAAACATGGCACACATTTCATTTAGAAGACCAGTTAACCGATAACACTGGGAGAAGAGTAAAAAAAACTCGGTATTTCAAACTAAATGTAGCCAATAACAAATAATGTGAAGTTCGAAAACATAAACACGGCCTTTAAAATCAAGAAACGGCAAAAAGGGCACCAATGTATCATAATATAGAAGACCTATCGACCGATTACACTGAGACTGGTGGCACGAACTCGATATTTAAAACTAATTCATAACAAATAAAGCGACTATCGTAATCGATAGCACTTGGCCTTTAGAGAAATCAGAAATCGGTAAATAAACCGGTAACTATTACTTTGTATAGACAAAAAGACGGCAAACAAAATTACAATTTGTGAACTTCATTACCAATTTCTGATAATGCTTGGAGAGATGTCAACAAATTTTATATCTTTTAAGGAAAGCGAAGAAAATGTAATTCAAAAATTTATAATCATAGAGTTGGGCATTAACCAAAAATAAAAGGGGGGGAGGGGGGCATAAAAGGGCCATTTAGTATGTAGTATAAGTGACCGATAAACTTCAAGTAACCCCTCACATTTTATGGGAGAGATATATGACAACACATTTCATACTTAAAGCAAAATACCTAACAAAATATTGTGTGTGTTACACAACACTCATCATAAGTAATATAACAATAATTGAAATCAGTAGCTCTTACGATTTGAGAGCAGAAAACGGCAGAGGGCAACTTGTCAGATGTGCGACCAATAAAAATGACAAATGCGGGTGGGTAACGAATCAAAACAATGCTATTTGATAGTGTTTTAAGATAAATTATAAATCTTATATATATTTCATTTCTTTCTTAAACACAAAATTCACCAAGAAGGGTGTGTTTATCAAATCAAAGTTCAAATGCTCAAAATACGTTCAAAACAGTACATTGTGTTCTCAGACTTGTTAAAGTAACTGCACATTTTATTTAGATAGGTTTTATTTTGGTACCATTTGACATAACTGTACCTTTGATTGTTGCATTGCCTATAGGTCAACTCTGCTTAGATAAAATATTTGTCGATGATAAGCCACTGTTTTCTGACTAAGCAGGCGATTTAGACGGTCAGCTATGCACTTTTGTGGTCTCACTCGGCCGGACCAGCCGAGAGTAGGCTCAAAAAATTCGTAATTTTTACCTGATTACAGCAAAGGCAACCCGGAAAACGAAATCGGTAGCTTTCACTTTTTATAGCCAAAATTATCAGACGTGAATGCGCTTCGATATCATATGTACTGCACTCGGGGAGGTGCCGTCGACCCAGAAACCTTACCTCCATGTCGCTCAACACTCCGGTTGCACATTGACAAGATCGAACTACCAAGCAGCTATCTGGAAAACATCTCTCCTCCAATTCCAAAGTATCCCACTCCCATTCGACCATGGCTGGTGCCTGGAAGATGGTTCTATTGCTATCCAATGGCTTGCAACGAAACCAGCCCCAGAAGAAGTATTAGAATTAATATCATGCAAATGCAAGTACTGTTCTACAGCTAAGTGTCAGTGCAAGGAGCTAAAGCTTAGATGTACAGACTTGTGTTCCTGTCAAGAGCAATGCAAAGAGGTGGAAGAAGATACCTTGCTACCACTAATAGAGGAAAGCTATTGCAGTGAGGACAGTGACTGACCTGGATGTCTGAGGTATGTAGGCTATTACTAAGCCCTCATTATATACGTCTTAATATTTTAAAATCAAAATATAATTTTCGCGTTACCGATGCGACTATATATGTGAACGTGTTTCTGTTTTAGTGAGTCTCGAAGCATAGCAGATATGTACAACACGGTGACGAGGATGCACTAGTTTGTCATGTACTCCACATTAAATAAAGTATATAGTTTGTAAGTGCTTTAAATTTAAACATCATCTCACATGTGTGTTTTAGTTGTATTTACATTAGTGCTCCATTTAATTGTATAATAATGTATAAAATCATGAGCTATCATCTACATAACTACATGTGACGGCCTGCTTGATGCTTCGCAGGTTTACAATGACTTTTTTTTAACAAGTTTACATACATGGCAAAAAAAATGTATATGCCGAACATGCACCTAATAAATAATAATATTATAGATTTATTGTTATTATAGATAATATTTTAATCACACAACAAACCGTCTAGAATTTACGGAGTTGGAACACATGCCTTCAATATGTATTTTTTCCTTGTATTTGATCTTTTATAAATAACTGGAGACAATATTGTGATGTTTTTCGTTTTCGTGTAAATAAATTACGAATAAATATTGAACAACGGGGTTCATTTATCTTTTCCAATTATACATTTTTCTTCCTACCTAATTATCTTTTCCTGCAAATCGTATGTCTTTGTTGCCGTTCTTCAAGCTCTTAAAATAATACCAACAATTTAAATGCGACTTACCTTTTATGACCGTTTCCAACTGCATTTGTGTTTATTCTATTTTGGCGGAAATAACACTTATATTATAACCAACCCCCCCCCCCCCCCCCACTCCACCTTGTTTTTGGTACCGTTTTGGCCCTTTAGTATCTGAAGTATCTGAAAGGTAAAAAGTAATGTTTAGAAGTTTGCACGCTGCTTACAATCGCATTTGTTGCCATCCCTCTCAGTAAGTTTTGTCAGCCAATTAATCTAAAAGACGGCAGTGCCCTTTTGGTGCCTTTTTTATCTATAGCCTAAAGGTACACATATTGAGTTTCACTTTATTTATTCTACATTATGCCTATAAAATATCAAATTAGTTTACCTCTCCCATTGTTACCGGTCAGTTGGTCGATAAAATAAATTGTGCCATTTTTTGCCGTTTTTAGGATCTCAACGCCAAATGGGACTGAATTCCATTTTCGCATTATGTTTTATTCATTTCTCACAAAATATCGAGTTTTTTGACACCTTGCCCAGCGCTATCACTCAATTGGTCTTGTAATCGATAAATTTCCCTTTTTTTACCGTTTTTTGGCTATAAAAAGTGAAAGCTACCGATTTTGTTTTCCGGATTGCCTTTGCTGTAATCAGGTAAAAATTACGAATTTTTTGAGCCTACTCTCGGCTGGTCCGGCCGAGTGAGACCACAAAAGTGCATAGCTGACCGTCTATATAAGAAGATCGTGTGTAGTAGCTAGCTGTAGAGTGTTTGCAATCACTCGCGGCGGAGGATTCGACTTCGATTAATCGATCACGGTCGCGCGCATAATGATCGACTTCGACTAATCGATCACGGTCGCGCATAATGACCGCGCGGTTTTAAGTATCGTGTAATGGAAACCGAGACACGTTGCCAATTCTCTCCCCCCCGCCCTCCCCCCTTCCCGCCCCCCTAGGCAAAGAACTCCCCCCCTCAGCTTCCGTTTGACGCTGCCAAAATAGATGCGGATAATATAATCTTATATATATACATTTTCATTTAGTTAATGTGCCGGATAAAGTAAAAAAACACGCCGGACTTTAATGTCAAAACGATATTTGTAGACAATAAAGACAATTTCAAAATATTTGGCAAGTGACAGCTATGGATATGGTAGTAAAAAGTAGTATTTCGAAGATAAAAGTAACCCCTACATTGTGATAGTATGTATGCTCTAGTACACTAGATATTTCAAATTCAGTCAGATCGAAGGGTGATTGGTCACCAGTAACTCGAGCCATGGATTTGTTGCCTCGCTGAGCAAATCATCTCCTTCTTCACTAAACCCTTCTGAAAAAGTGGTTTCTAATAGTTCCTTCCACTTCCTGTAATTTCTAACTTAAATTACATGAACCATGGAACTATGATGTGGCCGCAGTATAACCAATCTATTTTGGGTCTGCTATATTTGAAAGCACAGTATTCATGTATGCGTGAGTGAACATTTCATAGTTGTTAATTAATTTGTTGGTTGCAGAGTTTCATTGTTTGCAAATATTCCCATGCGTACAATAATCCGCAATGTTCAACCATTGTTCTCGATATAGTAGGCCTATAATACGATACACGCAGCATTCTATTGATGCGTTCAGAGATAATTGCTTCGAAATGGACCGGATTACTGAATAAAAGCCTCATTTCGTCGGAACAGAGGCACGAATAAAATTCAATCAACAAATTAATGAGTAAATCATCAACCTTCTACACACCATCCCATCACTCCCTCACTCTACAAACAAACAGAAAATCAGAACTCATCTCAAACAGTATAAATTGTTTCCAGATGAATTATTAGGGTCAGTTTTTGGAAAGGTTTCCAAAATGTGTAGTTTATAGTTTTGTTGTCAATATCGTCTATTTTAAAATATCGAAATACATGGATGCGAAAAACTCTCAAAGGAGATACTTTTCACGGTATTTAAACGTCTTACTTGCTATAGGACGCGGCTGTCACATACCTTTCTATCGTCTTTACCCACCTATCTATATCAATCTAAGCTGTTGAGCCCAAGAAAGGATATATTAAATTTTACTAAGGCGCCAACCAGACTCGTCTAGCAATTACCCTTTATGTTATCCATGTTGCAAAATCTACGCGGCTTCCTTCATTCAAAGCCAAATGAAAATATTGGATGAAAGACATGTCGAAGTACATGTCGAAGAAAAGTGGAATGGTTTTGTATTTTGATAATGTTAATGTTATGGCAACAATGGGAGACAGGGCCGGTGCCCTGGGCCGATGACACTTGTGGCGCCCTCGTCTTTAGGGTAAATAATGGAGGGGGAACGTTCTTGAGGGTCCGGGGTACATAGCCCCGGATTGCGGTCGGAGCATTTTAACACTTCCCATGTAAATTGTAAACCATGCACTCGTCGCAACTTCCGCTCCTCGCGATGCACTAAACTAATACATCACTGAAATGGATCGTGAATCAATCGGCCCCATTTCATTTTCTTTACTTTTCCTAGTGCATCGAAATAAATAAATAATGTAAATTTATCTCTAGAGAACCGTTTTGTTAAAAGAACCTCTCTCTCTCTGTAAGAGCCACATTGGGACGACGGTCGACGTCCTGATTCCATATTCTCCTAATCGAGCTGTCGACGTTTCGAAAATCGGGCGCAAAAACTCGAGAAACCTTTTTCTTCTTCTTCTTCTTTTGGAGATCGAATATAATTAACTAAAAATATCGTACTCGGAAATAACACGATTGTGTTCGAAGGAGTTGAAGCCCTTTGCATTCAATATTGAATGTGTTCCGGAGGGTTGTGGTGGGTTCGAATCGGACTAGCTCTTGGCAATTCTAGATTTTTGTCGGACAGCAATTTCGCGATATCAAACTTTAAACCTTAAAAATATCAGAACGGTTTACAATTTGAAATTTAAAAGCAATGTTTCATTTCACAAAAATACGCTTCGTCTGTTGTCATAAAAATACTCCGAGATGGATGTAAAAGTATATACTAAAATATTTTCCATCAAACTTGAATATCGAATGAATAACGGTTTATGAACGTATACGAAGAAGGATCAAGTGAGGATAATGTATTCTTGTAACCCAGCCCTTAGCTAGGGGTTGTAACGAAAGACGGGAACTATTTTACAATATTTTATACCTTTCATAAATTGATTTTTCAGTACCTCCTCATTAGTCATGCATCCTTGAGGACATATCTGCAACAATCGACGGAAACCCCACATTTTAAAGATGAATATACTTGCATGTTTCGACTTGAAAAATAATTGTATTTCCCTACGATTTTCCAGTAGACTATGTCTTGTAATCTTTGACACAGGTTGGCGACGGTCGTCAAATTCCCATCAGTCATCCCATTACAATAATTGCGCACTGGTGAATCAACCACGCCAGTTCTTGGAAGAACGTTTGTCCACACCATGACTATTATGAATATCGCTCGTACATAACACGAGTCGGGCGCCGTGCACTAAAAGCCTCGCCCATCCCGTCGGCGGCATCTTTGTGCCGCGCGTCAACATGCCGCGTCAACATGCCGCGTCACCGGCCACTGCCGTGTCTAGGTCAGGGTCCGGCCGCTCTGGCTGGACACTGGTCAGTCTCTTCCGTGCTCGCGAGCACTTCCCACACCTACCTGTAGCTCTCTCTCTCTCTCTCCCACGACAAGTGTTTCCGTCACAACGTCTCCATACACATCATTATATCATCACCACTTGAACTTGACTCTCTAGAGTTCTATAGATCGCCCGCACGCCAGCGTTCCGTTTAGTTTAGCTTTAAATACAATCGCGCGCGCTTACGTAATAGTACCGCGGCCGGCCGCCCGTCGAGCGCCACCGTACGGCGCGCCTGCAATCCCGCCGGCCACGCAACCCGCAACACACGCTGCTTCCTCTAGACGAGCCGGCCTAAGTTCCTAACATAACCGGAACTCCAGGACGAGTTTTTCTTCGAAGGGATGTCCTGTGTCCTGTATCACCACGACCACCTGGGAAGTGACGTACGAGTGGTTTTCAGGACGATTTCGATGAGTCCTGTTTGTCAGTCAATTGTCCATGTGTACTGCGGGCGGTAATGACCACTGTACTCGCGCAGCAGTGTGAACACTTGTTGTGATGGACAATACGTCACTGTTGTCCTCCAGTGAGGACGTTGTCATGGATACGGAGCTATACCCGACGTCGGCCAGGTAAGACAACTGTCACTCGATGTCATGAAGAAGGCACCGGTTTCAAAAGCCTGGGACACATGATTTTCGGAGAAAATTAAAAATAACTACTTTGAAATTTTTTATGGTGAGGAAACATTAAAGGCCCATTAATATTGAAAATAACACTTGACAGTAACAGTAAAATTAAGGTTTCAGACACTCCCATTGGCTAAGCAATGACCTTACGTTCTCATCAGCCAAGGGGAGTGTTCGAAACCTTAATTCTAACGTTTCTGTTAATACTAATTTTCAATGTGGATGGTTTTTCTTTAATTGTTAGAGAGCCTATATATTAAGAACCTAACAGGGTACGTATAGACGCCACGAATGAAAAGGCTAATTTCGTGTTAAATACCGTATACATGTGATTACTATAAAGTATTGAGTAAAACTTGAGAAATCAACAACTTCATGGGAGATGTTTGAAAACAGCTGACGGAGTTGGGCGTGTCTTCACCACGTGGACGACGGTGGCGCTGTCGTCGGGTATTCTGCGAAACTAGAGAGACATAGATCGGACATCCGATGTCAAAGGGTTGTGTTAAAATAAAAGAATGTATTCATAAAGGCACGACTTTTAAGTTTTTGTGTGTGTGTCACAAGTGTCATTGCAATTAATTATTATTTTATTATATAATAACAAAATTTCGTCTATTAAATAAAGGAGATTTT
Organism: Isoperla grammatica; assembly: GCA_945910005.1. Lineage (NCBI taxonomy): Eukaryota > Metazoa > Arthropoda > Insecta > Plecoptera > Perlodidae > Isoperla > Isoperla grammatica. The sequence continues at coordinate 52,835,271 of OX246740.1, forward strand.
CCATAATAAACCGGAAGTTACGCAATACAGAACGATAAGCCTGTGAAACTATGCGGCGAGCGCATTCCGAACTCTGAACCACGTCCATAGCTAACAGTTTAATCTTGTCGTTCAGACGAATGAAGGAAAACAATAATATAAAGCTCATCTTCCAATATGTAAAAATAAATCTGGTAACTTTCCAGTAGGCGAAGGCTACGTGCGAGTATCAGCCAGCATCTCAAATGATCATTCATGTGTCATCCGAACTTTAAACAATTAAGTTAAACAATTTTAACGAATGTACAGATTTATTTTACTTTCTTCTAGTTCAGTTAGTAGCCGCATCTTAGCACCAGTACTTCGGTCGTTCCACAGCAACTTTGTGGACGCAGACATCATAAATGAGCAAGATATTGACCAACCAAATGTCAGTATTTGAAAAAGCCAACCGCTGATTGGCTCCGACTCACTCATCTATGACGTCATCATTCACAAGGTTGCTGTGGAACCACTTTTTTCAACAAAAAAAAAGATGGTGGAATACAATCGTAAACTCGTTTATGTTTTATGTGCTGTCTTTTCTTCGTTCAACGGCCGCGAAGACAACTACAAGCGAACCGTAAAACAGATACACACAAAACGAACGATGGTTTTCGTTATAACCACGCGTAGTAGTCATTAAAAGGCTAATTAAGAGAGTTCGCCCCCGCCCAAGACAGTTAAACAGAACGTTCTCGGTGGATTAGTCTCGTCTCTTGGAGTGCTTTGATTTATACTCCACTGCTATATTATTATGATTGGTGGTTTAGTCGGGGTGACGTCATCAAAGTGAGAGCTGATTCGTTGAAGATGTCTTCAAAGCACCGTATATATTCACAGCGTTACGCAATGTAGTCTTCGTTGTAATTGGGGGGGGGGGGGGGGGGGGGGGGGGGAAGAAGAGCTAAGAAGAAATGTAAGAAATACTAGAATAAAAGCAGAGAAGGTATGAAGCAAGATTTGCAATACAAGTAGCAAGTTGTAAAGACAAAAACTGATAATCAAATGGGGAATTCAATACTAGAGTTATGTGCCTGTCATGGCCACTACAGTTCTACAGCCATTGTTTTCCATAAATATAGAAATGTGATGTGAGTTCATCACTTGTCAATATTATTATCATTGTATTTGTTTGTACTTCTTATTTGAGCTCAATTTAAACTAGACATAGTCCACGGTGAGTTATGTAACAGATGGATTTTATTTGTGAACATGTTTGTGTCTATTAATAATTGCACAGGGCCTCCCTTTGAGGGTATTTACCTCAACCCCTTCAGACACTCGGAGATTTCTACCAGTTTTAGGTATACTTTTATTGAATATATTGCCAATCTCAATATATCTAATAAGGGGTTAATTATTTGACGAGATAATTGGCTAAATGACTGGAGATCGAAAAACAGGACCTACAACCTATAACTCTGTAAACCGGTACTACTACTACTTTAAACTATCCTGACAAAGGTACCAAATTACAAAGGTTCATGGTTTGATTCCCAGTAGAGAATAATCATTATGCGATAACAACGACAGTTCGAACGAATTTAAAACTTTCTTTTTATAAGTACATAGTAATAATTTCAAGATGTAGTTGTCAGCCAAGTTGTGACCCCATGCAACTCCGCGCAGGAGGTAGATAAATGATAAATGCAGTCACCTGTCTGGCCGACTAAGAGCTGGTGCTCACAGCGAGCTAACGGAGCGTGGAAATTGAACGGCATGTGACGTCACAAGCGGCCAAACCGCATGATTTACTCACGAGTAATATAATATCAAACGTCTTGACCGTTTGCGTTACGAACGAAACTTGGCAGTCACTTAAAACTTTATACGTCGCAGGTATATAGGAATAACTCATGGCCGGTTCTTGACCCGTCCCAACATTGCAGCTGTATAATATCTATGTAATAACTAGGACAACATGGCGACGATCATCCGGCTGTCTCATAGCTGTTGGTTATATACAAGGGTAAAACAGCAGCGCTGTTTGACCGTGACATAAGGAGACTTGAATAGAGCTAACATTTTTAAAATAACTTTACCTGTTCTAGCATATTCGTTTTTGCTACACATAAAATTAGATCATTTGCGTGAATTCTATTTTTGGAAAGCGATCTTCTTCCCACTTCAGACAGAAGTTTTTTAACTTCTAATGTGGATTCAATAATATTACTTCTTGGCTTAGGAATAAGTAAACGGTGACTTTGAAGCCGTCCTAGCAATGAAGCACTCAATAAATTCAAAGTTGTTCTGAATCGGCCTTGTTGATTCTGGCATTTGTCCGCAGGTGTTCGCACTGTCCAATCACTGGTTCATATGTTTCGTATTTGAAATATCGATCTTTGATTGGTTATCGCTCACTCGTCGATGGTGTTCGAAGCCTACAGGGTTGGTTTAGTCACTTTAAATTTGTCCCCCACTGCAAATCAGTTTAGTTACTGAGTGGGTAGACTCTTAATGTGAATTTATTTATTTATTTATTCAGAATAGACGAAATTTTAATGTTTTAGCCCACACAAGGACAAGGAAGTGTGAGTTGTTATGAAACATTTAATTTATTCAACACCCGTTTGTTTGAAATATATATATATACTAATACAACTGTTCGTTGTGCATTGCGTTTGGCCACACTCATATCCAGCGCAGATTAAATCTTCCTACACAGTTCTTCGTCTTCGATAAACACATTCTGACAGAACCCGTGGAAGCAAAACCGAGTGAAAACTCACATTTTCCACCCCGGGGGAAAACGCGCGTTCAGTGAAAATTAACGCTAGACGGCGCCTTTTGGCACTTAGCGCCTCGTGTGTTAGATCAACGCGGAGGATACATTTCACTTGTGTCCGGCCGGGGTATAACTCTGTCCCCGCGTGAACACGAGCAGATTCTTCATCCTCGCTGACTGCTCGGGTCGCAAGGCGGTGCAGATGTTGTGTACACTCACAGACATACATAGATCAAGGGTATACTTGACCCGAAACAACCTTACAGATGCTTTCATTCATCATAGATGAGTGAGTCGCCGCTATCATCGTACATACCTTTAATTATAATCATGGTACACGTTGCCATGAAGATGAAGGACAGTTACAAAATCCTATGAGTTATGCGGGATTCGAACCCACGTTCCTAGGTAGCACACTTCCCAACCACACGAACCACTGGGGACAGAGACAGGGTTATATAGTGTCAAGACTCAAGATGTCTTTCCAATAAGGATCAGGGCACTGCTCTTAATTTCCTACATTATTAATTAACAATACGATACAAAAGAAAAAAGAGTTGAGTCTTGATACATCAACGTCACGTGATTGAGAGAAAGAGAGAGAGAGAGAGAGAGAGAGAGAGAGAGAGAGAGAGAGAGAGAGAGAGAGAGAGAGAGAGAGAGAGAGAGAGAGAGAGAGAGAGAGAGAGAGAGAGAGAGAGAGAGAGAGAGAGAGAGACTGATCCCACGTCTCCACTGTTGCAGGTTCTCGCGGCCTCTCCTGGACTTCGCGGCCACCATGACAGTGTTCATCATGATAGTCGGCATCCTGGGGAACCTGTTGACTATCGTCGCGCTAGTCCGGTGTCCGCGCGTGCGCAACGTGGCCGCAGCCTTCATCATCAGGTACGTCGACTCTCTACCCTCTTATTGTGTGTCTCCCTGCGCAAAGACTGGGCAACCTGTTGACTATCGTCGCGCTAGTCTGGTGTCCGCGCGTGCGCAACGTGGCCGCAGCCTTCATCATCAGGTACGTCGACTCTCTACCCTCTTATTGTGTGTCTCCCTGCGCAAAGACTGGGCAACCTGTTGACTATCGTCGCGCTAGTCTGGTGTCCGCGCGTGCGCAACGTGGCCGCAGCCTTCATCATCAGGTACGTCGACTCTCTACCCTCTTATTGTGTGTCTCCCTGCGCAAAGACTGGGCAACCTGTTGACTATCGTCGCGCTAGTCTGGTGTCCGCGCGTGCGCAACGTGGCCGCAGCCTTCATCATCAGGTACGTCGACACTCTACCCTCTTATTGTGTGTCTCCCTGCGCAAAGACTGGGCAACCTGTTGACTATAGTCGCGCTAGTCCGGTGTCCGCGCGTGCGCAACGTGGCCGCAGCCTTCATCATCAGGTACGTCGACCCTCTACCCTCTTATTGAGTGTCTCCCTGCGCAAAGACTGGGCAACCTGTTGACTATCGTCGCGCTGGTCCTGTGTCCGCGCGTGCGCAACGTGGCCGCAGCCTTCATCATCAGGTACGTCGACCCTCTACCCTCTTATTGAGAATCTCCCTGCGCAAAGACTGGGCAACCTGTTGACCATCGTCGCGCTAGTCCGGTGTCCGCGCGTGCGCAACGTGGCCGCAGCCTTCATCATCAGGTACGTCGACCCTCTACCCTCTTATTGTGTGTCTCCCTGCGCAAAGACTGGGCAACCTGTTGACTATCGTCGCGCTGGTCCGGTGTCCGCGCGTGCGCAACGTGGCCGCCGCCTTCATCATCAGGTACGTCGACCCTCTACCCTCTTATTGTGTGTCTCCCTGCGCAAAGACTGCTACCTTATCGTGGTCTGCGTGCTCTGATGATCCCGAGAGCTGTGCCGGCGGAAGCGTATGCTTCTGGTATAAATTCCCTCTCTCCTTTCTCTTTTCCTCCCTGTTACGCCCTATTTATCTCTTTCATCAAATCACATCAGCTCTTGACGTCATATGAACTCGTTGTAGAGTACCTACATCGAATAATCAAATCGAAATTTAGTGCTTGTGCCATGTATCTTGATGAGACCTGTGTGCTGACTAATGCCGTGTCATTCTTCACTGCGGTCATCAGCCATGCCCACGACAAGGGTAGCAACAGTTATCTGCAGGCTAGACGTATATTGTTGTCCTGCCCATCCTGCCCAGTCATGTATGTGTCAGTGTGTGTGTGCGTGTGTGTGCGTGTGTGTACACATCTACGTGTCTACATCCTACAGGAGTCTGTCTGACCTCTTACGTAACACACACACATGAAAACATCCCGTCTTGGCACACGAGCTTCCGGTTGCATATGTGTGATGTCCACTAGCTTCCGGTGACAGCGTATACGTCAGTCATTGAGATCCTATACGCGAGACCAACGTGACACACGCATGAGTGTTGTGGTCGATGCTGAATGGCTGATACAGTGTTGATGCTTTGCGTCGCATGATATTATAGAAGAGTGAGTGAGTATGAAGAGCAATCCACATACTTGACGTGGTATTCAAAACCAATGCGGCTGAGGTCCCCATGAGACACTGTGTGTTGAATGTTCTAACTCTCGCAACATTTTCGACTCATTTTCGACCGCCTCAATTCGTGTCTATGATTTTGAATTATTCACTCGTACAGAAACCTTCTTGATCGACACCTCTTCGGGTAAGTTCGTGACTTTCTGGTTGTGTGAATCTATCAGTGACGAGATTCAAGACGTCTGCTGTTTACTTATCGTATTGCCGATAGTGAGGAATATTATTGGCTTCGTCAAACGCGCTCTAACTTGAGCACAGGCTTATTCCAACTCGAGAACTTACAACGAGCGTGTTTATATGTTTATATACTCAGAAACATTCAAGTTCTGGGCCATAGACTATCCGTTTACCTTGGTACAACTTTCATGGGCTATGGGAACTCAAGCCTCTTCCAAAGAGATGCTAAAGAAGATATCTAAACAACCCTTGATTGAGTGTACACGTGAAGATCTAAGATCATTATCGGAAAGATCTATTACGCCATCGTACGTTAATCACCCCCGTGTTTTGTTGGTTGTGTCTCTCTTGACTAGGGCTAAGTGTCAACCCTAGTTCTTTTAGTGAAGAGTTAACGAGGCTGCAGTAATTAAATAGACTACGTCAACCCTTTGCCTCTTGGCGGGTAACTAATTAGCAGGGAGGCAAAGAAACACACCCTCGTGTCTTGCGACCTACGACTCGGAAGAATGCGCGGGAGGGTCCCTAATGAAGCTCATTAGGTAAATAATGAAGTTGTCGGCGATGAAATCTTATGATTCGTTATCTTTCTCGCTGAGCCATTAAGCTTCCCTTTCTAGTGTAACCTAAGGCGCTTATACAGAACCCAGCGAGGGGTCTAAATAAGCAGATCCACATTAATAAAGATAAACACAAGAATATAAGATGATTTATGTTTTATGAAAGAAACCTCTACGAGCCCTTTCGCATACCAAGAGTTTATTACAGTTATTAGTATTACCAACCTAAAAGCGTAGAAACATACAGTTATTTCCATTTGTAATCTACGTAAATTGGGGTAGATCATGTTTAGACAGTATTTCTCCTTGTGGGTTATTCGGCATAAAAGCAAATTTAAATTTAAATAACTCTGTTTGGCCTATAACTGAATGTTATTAATATTTTTCTATAAAATAAATCTGTCTCGTTTTGGGCAGAATATCGATGGGAATTTTTATGGGACACCTAAAGCAATGGGCCCCTTGCTCTCCAAGTCATCATTTCAATATCCTAAGGGCCGGTCTTACAATCTCCTAATAAAGAAAGCAATTTGTAGCAATTAAGCTATTTGGAGGATTTCAAGGGTTTTGATTGGTGGTTGCCATGGAGACAACAAGCTATTCGACGAATAAGTAGTTATTGGGACATTGTAAGACTGGACCTTACTCTATTTTAGCAGCACAGTATCCTCGTGAATCTGAATACATTACTCGCCATATTCATTCGGCTCCCATCAAACACGCTCTCAAAATGCATGATGATTGCGCACATTGGAACGTCGACGATCGACGCCACTGCCGCTACGGTGACCTACGCCACTGGGATCAACGTGTCAACAACCCATTGATTACAGAGCAAGCCGACAATACTCGGGCTGAGCGAGCTACCCGTCTGTAATTATACTATTGATGTTAATTAATGCACGCAAAGCAGATTATTGCACGCATCTATTAACACCAATTAGCGGGTTCGTCCACCCGCCCAGGGTAATTGGGTTCGAGTCAACGCAAAGCCGACTCTGTAGGGCCAACTCTATCTATGTTCTGACTTATGCTCTATATGTGGTAGACTTCACATTCTGAACGTATGTTTGATGTTCCCACCGTCCTAGCGAAACCAAATCCATGTTCCGTCTCTACAGCTTCTGAGTGGTCTCTTACGTATGTTCTATGTTCCCACAGCCTCTGAGTGGTCTCTTACGTATGTTCTATGTTCCCCACAGCCTCTGTTAGGCCAGATATATGTTCTGACGTATGTTCTATGTTCCCCACAGACTCTGTGAAGCAAGCTATATGTTCTGACGTATGTTCTATGTTCCCCACAGCCTCTGTTAGGCCAGATATATGTTCTGACGTATGTTCTATGTTCCCCACAGACTCTGTGAAGCAAGCTATATGTTCTGACGTATGTTCTATGTTCTCCACAGTCTGTGCGTGGCCGACTTCATGTTCTGTACCCTCGTGTTGCCATTCAGCTCGTCGCGTTTCATCAACGGCAAGTGGATCCACGGCGACTTTCTCTGTACCATGTTCCCCTTCATGAGATACGGCAACATCGGCGTGTCGCTACTGTCCATCGCCATGATCACAATCAACAGGTGAGTGTACAGTGTTGCCATTCAGCTCGTCGCGTTTCATCAACGGCAAGTGGATCCACGGCGACTTCCTCTGTACCATGTTCCCCTTCATGAGATAGGGCAACATCGGCGTGTCACTACTGTCCATCGCCATGATCACAATCAACAGGTGAGTACAGTACAGTGTTGCCATTCAGCTCGTCGCGTTTCATCGACGGCAAGTGGATCCACGGCGACTTCCTCTGTACCATGTTCCCCTTCATGAGATATGGCAACATCGGCGTGTCACTACTGTCCATCGCCATGATCACAATCAACAGGTGAGTACAGTACAGTGTTGCCATTCAGCTCGTCGCGTTTCATCGACGGCAAGTGGATCCACGGCGACTTCCTCTGTACCATGTTCCCCTTCATGAGATACGGCAACATCGGCGTGTCGCTACTGTCCATAGCCATGATCACAATCAACAGGTGAGTACAGTACAGTGTTGCCATTCAGCTCGTCGCGTTTCATCAACGGCAAGTGGATCCACGGCGACTTGCTCTGTACCATGTTCCCCTTCATGAGATACGGCAACATCGGCGTGTCGCTACTGTCCATCGCCATGATCACAATCAACAGGTGAGTGTACAGTACAGTGTTGCCATTCAGCTCGTCGCGTTTCATCAACGGCAAGTGGATCCACGGCGACTTCCTCTGTACCATGTTCCCCTTCATGAGATACGGCAACATCGGCGTGTCGCTACTGTCCATCGCCATGATCACAATCAACAGGTGAGTGTACAGTACAGTGTTGCCGTGCAGCTCGTCGCGTTTCATCAACGGCAAGTGGATCCACGGCGACTTCCTCTGTACCATGTTCCCCTTCATGAGATACGGCAACATCGGCGTGTCGCTACTGTCCATCGCCATGATCACAATCAACAGGTGAGTACAGTACAGTGTTGCCGTTCAGCTCGTCGCGTTTCATCAACGGCAAGTGGATCCACGGCGACTTCCTCTGTACCATGTTCCCCTTCATGAGATACGGCAACATCGGCGTGTCGCTACTGTCCATCGCCATGATCACAATCAACAGGTGAGTGTACAGTGTTGCCATTCAGCTCGTCGCGTTTCATCAACGGCAAGTGGATCCACGGCGACTTCCTCTGTACGATGTTCCCCTTCATGAGATATGGCAACATCGGCGTGTCGCTACTGTCCATCGCCATGATCACAATCAACAGGTGAGTACAGTACAGTGTTGCCATTCAGCTCGTCGCGTTTCATCAACGGCAAGTGGATCCACGGCGACTTCCTCTGTACCATGTTCCCCTTCATGAGATATGGCAACATCGGCGTGTCGCTACTGTCCATCGCCATGATCACAATCAACAGGTGAGTACAGTACAGTGTTGCCATTCAGCTCGTCGCGTTTCATCAACGGCAAGTGGATCCACGGCGACTTCCTCTGTACCATGTTCCCCTTCATGAGATATGGCAACATCGGCGTGTCGCTACTGTCCATCGCCATGATCACAATCAACAGGTGAGTACAGTACAGTGTTGCCATTCAGCTCGTCGCGTTTCATCAACGGCAAGTGGATCCACGGCGACTTCCTCTGCACCATGTTCCCCTTCATGAGATACGGCAACATCGGCGTGTCGCTACTGTCCATCGCCATGATCACAATCAACAGGTGAGTACAGTACAGTGTTGCCGTTCAGCTCGTCGCGTTTCATCAACGGCAAGTGGATCCACGGCGACTTCCTCTGCACCATGTTCCCCTTCATGAGATACGGCAACATCGGCGTGTCGCTACTGTCCATCGCCATGATCACAATCAACAGGTGAGTGAGTACAGTGTTGCCATTCAGCTCGTCGCGTTTCATCAACGGCAAGTGGATCCACGGCGACTTCCTCTGCACCATGTTCCCCTTCATGAGATACGGCAACATCGGCGTGTCGCTACTGTCCATCGCCATGATCACAATCAACAGGTGAGTGTACAGTACAGTGTTGCCGTTCAGCTCGTCGCGTTTCATCAACGGCAAGTGGATCCACGGCGACTTCCTCTGTACCATGTTCCCCTTCATGAGATACGGCAACATCGGCGTGTCGCTACTGTCCATCGCCATGATCACAATCAACAGGTGAGTACAGTACAGTGTTGCCATTCAGCTCGTCGCGTTTCATCAACGGCAAGTGGATCCACGGCGACTTCCTCTGCACCATGTTCCCCTTCATGAGATACGGCAACATCGGCGTGTCGCTACTGTCCATCGCCATGATCACAATCAACAGGTGAGTGTACAGTGTTGCCATTCAGTTCGTCGCGTTTCATCAACGGCAAGTGGATCCACGGCGACTTCCTCTGTACCATGTTCCCCTTCATGAGATACGGCAACATCGGCGTGTCGCTACTGTCCATCGCCATGATCACAATCAACAGGTGAGTACAGTACAGTGTTGCCATTCAGCTCGTCGCGTTTCATCAACGGCAAGTGGATCCACGGCGACTTCCTCTGTACGATGTTCCCCTTCATGAGATATGGCAACATCGGCGTGTCGCTACTGTCCATCGCCATGATCACAATCAACAGGTGAGTACAGTACAGTGTTGCCATTCAGCTCGTCGCGTTTCATCAACGGCAAGTGGATCCACGGCGACTTCCTCTGTACCATGTTCCCCTTCATGAGATACGGCAACATCGGCGTGTCGCTACTGTCCATCGCCATGATCACAATCAACAGGTGAGTACAGTACAGTGTTGCCATTCAGCTCGTCGCGTTTCATCAACGGCAAGTGGATCCACGGCGACTTCCTCTGCACCATGTTCCCCTTCATGAGATACGGCAACATCGGCGTGTCGCTACTGTCCATCGCCATGATCACAATCAACAGGTGAGTGTACAGTACAGTGTTGCCGTTCAGCTCGTCGCGTTTCATCAACGGCAAGTGGATCCACGGCGACTTCCTCTGCACCATGTTCCCCTTCATGAGATACGGCAACATCGGCGTGTCGCTACTGTCCATCGCCATGATCACAATCAACAGGTGAGTGTACAGTGTTGCCATTCAGTTCGTCGCGTTTCATCAACGGCAAGTGGATCCACGGCGACTTCCTCTGCACCATGTTCCCCTTCATGAGATACGGCAACATCGGCGTGTCGCTACTGTCCATCGCCATGATCACAATCAACAGGTGAGTGTACAGTGTTGCCATTCAGTTCGTCGCGTTTCATCAACGGCAAGTGGATCCACGGCGACTTCCTCTGCACCATGTTCCCCTTCATGAGATACGGCAACATCGGCGTGTCGCTACTGTCCATCGCCATGATCACAATCAACAGGTGAGTGTACAGTACAGTGTTGCCGTTCAGCTCGTCGCGTTTCATCAACGGCAAGTGGATCCACGGCGACTTCCTCTGCACCATGTTCCCCTTCATGAGATACGGCAACATCGGCGTGTCGCTACTGTCCATCGCCATGATCACAATCAACAGGTGAGTGTACAGTACAGTGTTGCCGTTCAGCTCGTCGCGTTTCATCAACGGCAAGTGGATCCACGGCGACTTCCTCTGCACCATGTTCCCCTTCATGAGATACGGCAACATCGGCGTGTCGCTACTGTCCATCGCCATGATCACAATCAACAGGTGAGTGTACAGTGTTGCCATGCAGCTCGTCGCGTTTCATGTGGATGAAACCCCCCTTTCAAGAGACATGCCAACACTGGCGTTCGATTGTAAAGCTGTGAAAACATGAAACGACGCTTCTTCCAATATCAAACAATTTAAGTTTGTGTTCGATGGCCCTTATTGATAACGACAGGTAGTCACGTTTTGATGACATTTCTTATTTAAACACGCATTTACTTAGATAAAGAAAAACACATGTTTTACTAGTTTAAATGTTGAGTTCTTGAGATGATAGTGAACGAATGATAGTACGCAGAAAGACGCAAGAGGTATGCTAGGTAACACGGGTGTTGCTTCAAACATAGTACCAATGCATAGCCAGCCAATGCACTGAATGGTGTTGTTCTTTGCTGCAGGTATATAATGATCGTCCACCACAGCATGTACAACAGAGTCTACAAGAAGATGTGGATCGCGCTTATGATAGCGTTCTGCTGGGTGTTCGCTTACGGGATGCAGCTACCCACGCTGTTCGGGGTATGGGGTGAGTACACCGGGCTACACTAGGCTCTAGGGTACACTAAAACAAGTACACACTTCCGTTTGCTCCGTTACACTACAAATCACCAAGACCAAACTCAAGTAAATGAAACCACAATACACTAAGCTAGAATTTGTGAAACTTTTTCGTCGATATGTGATTCATGGCAACTTTCGTTACCTTGAAGATTATATTGCCATGTTCTCCACATATACGCTAGTTACCTCAACCGCTGTTGCTACGTAGGCTATATAATGGGTTAAGGGCCGGACTTACAATCTCCTAATAAGATAGTTATTTGTAGCTATTTGGAGGATTTCAAGGGTTTTGATTGGTGGTTGCCATGGAGACAACAAGTTATTGGGTAAATAGTTATTGGGACATTGTAAGACTGGACGTTAGAGTATGTTAAGTGCATATAATGACGTCACCAGAGCATTTTGTTACCAACGCACACACTTTTTAACATTCTCCTCCAAGCAAGTAGTTTTAATAACACGGCTATTCCGCCGCCCGCAAGAGACGCACATAAAGACGAATTGCATCATCCAGAAATGACGATACTATTTCGAACGTCACTTTTTCTATATAGAAACCTTATACTCAACGATAACGGCGTCCGACCTTTGTTTCTCTACTATACCGTCAATGCAATATCCCGCGACCTAAATAACTCTGTTTGACGTCCACAAAGATCACGGCGTGACGGCGGTGTGCAACACTTTATAGAGAACGGATTGTGCATCCATCGTATCGCTGTAAGTATTGCTCACATAAACACAGGTCGTTAAGCCACAGTATCCATCATCGTATATACATGACCCGGTACATTTATTGCGTTGTTTGTAAAATCAATGTCTTCTTACATAAGTACCACTTGAAATAACTTACACGAGTTAATTTATTGGTGCATATATGTCTCACAGGACTACAGTGCTTTAACAATTCACATACTACTTCGTAGTTATACACAAATTGTAATTAATCTATAAGTAGCTGCACTGTCAAGTAAATTCATGTGACTGCGTTTGTGGGGACATACCATTACTATACGCGTATACGTATCATGATCTAATATGATATCTCTCATAACTTGCCCATGCGCATATGGGCAGAGCTTATCGCAGCGCGGCGACGTCAACTGATACACAAGTTGGTACCCGGCCGCTCATCTACTTGCTTGTACGTACAACCACACTTTAAAGCTGGATTCATGACGTTGCGTTGTTCTGCGGGACGGTGCGCGACGGAGGTTTTGGGCCAATCAGGAGCGACCTAAGTGCAACCAGGTCGCTCCTGATTGGCTCAAAACCTCCGTCGCGCACCGTCCCGCAGAACAACGCAATGTCATGAATCCAGCTTAAATTGACAAAAATTGGTTTATTGGTTTACCTTAGGTTAGGATGGATGCCTAACCTTAGGTTAGGATGGATGGATGCCTCCATGTCGTGTTAGTCTATGTCGTGTCCACCACATAAGCAGCCGCCGTACTTGAGCAAATTACTCCCGCAAGTTACTCCCGCAAGTTACTTCCGCCAGTTACTCCCGCAAGTTACTCCCGCAAGTTACTCCCGCAAGTTACTCCCGCAAGTTACTCCCGCAAGTTACTCCCGCAAATTACTCTTGCAAGTTACTCCCGCAAATTACTCTTGCAAGTTACTCCCGCAAGTTACTCTTGCAAGATACTTCCGCAAGTTACTTCCGCAAGTTACTCCCGCATGTCACTCCCGCAAATTACTGCCGCAAGTTACTCCCGCAAGTTACTGCCTCAAGTTATATTCCCACAAGCCATCCACTTGCCATGCTTGTCCATGTTTGGTTAGGTTAGGTTAGGTTAGGTTAGGTTAGGTTAGGTTAGGTTAGGTTAGGTTAGGCTAGGTTAGGTTAGGTTAGGTTAGGTTAGGCTAGGTTAGGTTAGGTTAGGTTAGGTTAGGTTAGGTTAGGTTAGGTTAGGTTAGGTTAGGTTCGGTTAGGTTTGGTTAGGTTAGGTTAGGTTAGGTTAGGTTAGGTTAGGTTAGGTTACAACCTAACCTAACATGGACTAATGTATCCGCTCTACAACACAGGCAGGCGGACTGCCGTGAGTACCATGTTACGTCATGCGCGACCTTGAACGAAACGCGTCGCGCGGACGGGCAGACCTTAGTAACGAGAAATATTGTTAAATCATGTATGCGAATGTTGTGATTTATCTACATGTGTTTGCGGTAAAGTCAAGTCACAGCCTTCTCCTCCGAGTGACGTGACATTCTCAGAAGCGGGATGAAGGGGGGTTTCTTCGCAGAAGCGGGATGGTGGATGGTTTCTTCCCACGTGACTCACGGCAGCAGAGAGTCGATCTAATCTTATGAAGCCGCCGCACATCTCCATAATTTCCCATAAGGGCCATCACAGTTTTTTCTCGTTGCACGTCGCTCCACGTTTTAAGCGGAACCAGGGGGGGCAACTCTCTCCGCAAGAAACAGACCAACCTGACATTCGCGTGTTCGTTAGAGCTGAATCTAAGATATAGTCTTGCTTAAGTAGCCACTCATTGGTGGTACGTACTTAGTGGGTACTTAAATGTTTCTACCCTTTTCATACCGGCATATATAGTTATTACTGTGATAAATCTATACCAGAACAGTAGCTAATACTATAAGGGCTGTATTTTACTTATTACAAAACGCGCTTATAGAAGGCCATAGCGAAGTTCAATCATCTCAAATTGAAGCCATGTACATTGTATAGTATTCAATTTAGCAAAACGATGAATGTTCAATCACCTGTCTAGCCTTCGCTTTAGTGTTTTGTTTATGTACTAGAGGAACGAACATTGCATCAAAATAATAATAAGTTACAAATTTTAGAATTATATTCTTTGCATGAAGTATGAAAGTATTTAGTTTATTGAAATGGATATATTCTTGTAGCTCAAAACTTATCTCTATCACCGGTAAGAAATAGAACCTGCAAGCGCGTGAGTTTTTTCTAAAAAGAGCTTCTGTACTGTATGTATGTCTTTACGCTGCAATAGTGTTTAAATAATTGAACCCTCAAACACACCTTAATAACTAAGTTCTACTTGTTTAAAGCTCGACTTTCGAGTGAAAGTTGTTGTAACTACTTCTTCCCCTCAAACAATCAGCGTCGAAATTACTTCGAATACGCGCGGAACAAAATTAAATTACTACACATTGCGTTTGTTGTTGACACACTTCAAAACACACACACACACCGCCTTCTTGTTTGTCTGAACGAATGGTATCACTGTGGCGGTGAGGAAGCGACGTTGCCAGCCAAACGCACAGCCTTCGTCGCGACACGCTTTTGAGACACACCGCCTTGTGGTTACATAGGCTACAATGATTGCGACGTTGTCAGATTGTCGCACACTGCCTTGGTGACAGTTTGAAAGACACCGCCTTTTGTGAATTGTAATCGTGTTATTACCTCGACGAGTATATATATATATATTCAGAAGGCGGTGGGTGGAGACCGCGAGCCGCGACGACAAACAAATTAATAATGTTATTCGCTTGTGCGGATTCCTTCCTTCGTGAAGTGGAGCGTCAAGTCTGCCTCAGCACAACGCAACACCGTCAGGTTTATTAATTAAAATAGTTCCATTAAAATTTCATACCAACACGTCAACAATGGAATTGTTGTCGGCGGGCGACACACACGTAATAAGTAACCTTCCGCGTGTTCGTTCTTGTTGTGTTGTGCTGTGGGGGAAAACGGTTTGCGCGCAGGCACACGTTTTCGTAGAGCGTCAGAAAGTAGTGCGACACGTGAATTAATGACAAGAAAATAGTTCTCAGCATTTGGTTTACTAGAAAACAATGCTGCGCCACATAATTAATTCCTTTTGTAATTAACGCAAACCCAGTAAGCCTAGACAGCGAGTGAGCGTATAGTTACCCTCTTTTTGTTGCTCTCTGGCCCTCTGAGGACGTTTTTTTTGTGAAAAATGAGGCAGTTTATTAAAAAAAAAAAAAACTCTATAACTAATTACATACCTTTATTTTAAAACTACCTGTATCCTGTATACATATCGCGTATCGCTGTCCATGCTAATTTAATGCTATACTATACTGTACAACAATATTTCACTTTGAGTAGCCGCGATCTCACGCACTCCCACACATTAATCTTATGCTTGCCACTATAGAATGGTTTTACAACAATGTATCGCATATCGATAACACTCTCTCGTAGACATACATACATAACATTCTCCAATATCTTTGCTGTGCACGAAAAGACGTGGGAAGTACTCGTGTGTTCTCGTAGAATCTCGTTTCTGACGAGACAGAAGCCAAACTCGTTAGAAACAAACTCCTTTAATTAATATTCTCGTTACGGTAAAACATTTTGCGTGGGCGTAAATTAAATTAAACTCTTGTTTGTGATCATTAAAGCCGTTGTTCAAAGTGTGTTGCGCGCGCTATAGTTTTTAAGTTTTCGTGCGATGTTGCGGGAGGGAGAAATTATGAAAATATCTCTCATGCGGCGTCGTATTCCCTAGAAATTAATAGAATATACCGTCGCCATCTTCACGTTATTTTATTCCATTTAAAGCTTACATCGTTCTATACTTCTCAACCAGACGCATCTCTAACGAGCAAATCAATTCATCTGGAACATTTTCTGTATAGGAATGTTTACAGAGTTTGTCACTTTCGATTAATGTTTCTTCAAAACATAGGAATCGGTTTATAACTCACTCGTACGAAATCAAAAGTAATCCGATTTACCGGAAATGTAATAACTATACCGTCAAAGGAAGACACGTTTCACTGAGATTCGAAAGGTTGAGCTTTCTATTCCAGGTCAATCCTGCGGAAAAGTCTGATTATATAGATTTCTGACGTGAATTTCACAAACCTATCCGGTAAATGCTTCGAGATTGAGCTCCCATTTACACTATATATATATATATATATATATATATATATATATACATATATATATATAAATATTAGTAAGCGTGCACATACGGGACACGTGACACCTCAGCTACAGCAAACATCAATAAACAAACAGGACAACCCTAATTACAAGACTGAAATTAGTCTCAAGGTAACTTCCAACAAATAACTCGCTTGGTAGAACATCGCTTATAATAGTGTTTCAAGTCACGTTTGCAGAAACCGTGTTTCTACTAAACTTGTACCTACGTCAAAGAGATTGGACTAGTAGTGTAACTACATCTTCAGCCACAGCGCTAATGTCGTAGATAGTTATTGAAGTTGTTGTTGTTGTTGTTGTTAGAGGGGGTGTGGTTGTCTTTCGACTCTGTGGTAACATAGTTATGCTCTATATTCTAAGACGTCTTGTTTCATGACATAGATGCAGACAGTGCTCTATATGGATAAACCCACGTCCCTTGGTTCCGTATAGTTATGTATAGTTCACTCTACCCAGCGATCTATATAGGCAAACCGGTGGCCATTTTTAATTATTTTTTAAAGTAAAGTAATTATTTTTTAAAGTAATTAAGTTTTAAAGTGAAGTAAAGTAAATTTTTAAAGTAAGAGTAACCATTTTTTAAAACTATGCAGCGTTATCAAAAATACGTTATACTGTTCACGTTGTTTTAACTATA
Source organism: Isoperla grammatica (assembly GCA_945910005.1). Taxonomy (NCBI): domain Eukaryota; kingdom Metazoa; phylum Arthropoda; class Insecta; order Plecoptera; family Perlodidae; genus Isoperla; species Isoperla grammatica. The sequence goes on from OX246740.1 coordinate 52,852,584, forward strand.
TATATATATATATATATATATATATATATATATATATATACCTTCAGACAATTCAAAACTCATCGATAAAACGCATCAATACTGTGATAATTAGAAATATATTTTAAAAAGTACACACAATACAATTGATTTGAGACGAATGTTTGTTGTTTTAAATCAAATCACGTTATACGGCGTTAATTCGAATCCAACATTATCACGTTGAGTTCGCATATCGAATATTTGCTCTATTCAAAATGGTTGGAACGGAATTGGGCATTCAACCGGTATAATTACAAAGCTAAATAAGAGCTCGCAATGTCTTTGAGAAACGTTTTAGTAAGTTGTCACCGAACACTATAATAAACGAAACGACAATTATTTATGCAATTAACGGAGAGCGCGTCTTTCTTGGGGGGGAGGGGGGGGGGGGGATGGGGGGATCACGGTGTGATGCGCTGATCCGGAGCAGTGACTTCTAAGTTGCGCGTGCAACAGTCAAACACCTATACATAGTGATCGCGGCACGTGGGAGACCAGGGCTCGAGTCAAAGTCAGCTTCAATATGTTGATAAAGTGATAGAAGATCAAAAACTTTCAAATACGGTAATTCTTACGGTTATCATTTGTGTGACTAACTAATTAACCATACACTATTGAATAAATTACACGAGTAACAATCTTAAAAGTTACAATTGTTGAAAGTTTTAAATTCAAGTGATTCACAAACACAGTGTGAATGGTATTGATGGGAACAAGGAGGCCAACCAAAGTGTACACGATAAAAGTTTCTTCTTAGTTAAAAGATCAAAGATGAAGTTAATCTATCGATTATCTGTCTTGAGCACAAAGCCCTTCTTAAAAAATTAATTTGGCAAGACGAAACCTAAAAACAACAGCAAAACCTGTCAGCAAAGTTTTACCTTTGTAGACCGACCACTCGCTATTACGTCTACCTCTCTCTATCTGTCTGTCTGTCCGTCTTCTCGTCTCTCTCTCATCCTCGAAATTAAAACCGAAATGACAGTAATCGAAACGGCCTCGCCTCACTAACAGAACGAAGTGAATATTTTTCCCTATAGAAAGCAATCCGCTTTTTTAAAAAAACGTCCGAGTTTTCATTATACTCGTCTCGACGAAACGAGAAAACGTAATAAAGACTTTTCTTTCCTCTTAATAAAGTTATTCCGTGGACGGCCCGCGGCGGCTCACCTCAGATTAAAAACATTCCCTCTCGCAGGTTTATCAATGCCACGACCCCCCCACGTCTCCAAGTACCGGATATAATAATAATCACCCCAGGGCTCACCCGGCCTGGCACCGACGGGGTTCAATTCACTTTGTCATTTCGTTAGATTTTTTTAATTACAAAAAAAATACGTTCTAAGTCTAAAAGTAGGAAAATAAAATCATGTCTGAATTGATTTGAATTTTATACCAAGATAAACGAAATCTTCATGGGGTACATAAATAGGCTCATAGGGGTTATACGTGGAACAAAATCTGACACATCTTTCTGAGAAGATCTGGTAACATTTAAACCATCCGTTTGTACACTAATCCTTCCCGATGGAAACGTTCTAACACATACGACCAAAAACGTCACAATATCATCGCTCGGGGCCAAAACACTTGTTAGACAAAGAAAACAAAGTGGCCACGACACCAGAGAGCAAATATATCGGTCAAAGCTCTTGTGCGACAAGAGCGCTCACACTCAAAAGACGGCGGCGGTCGCAAGAACTACACACACACACTGATCTAACGTCGCTTTGGTCAACCGGATCGCGAGCACGACGAGCAAAAAAAAAACGGCAAATCGAACGATTCCGCGCGACACTTCCATACGGTTATCTTTTTCACTCCCGACGGATGTAAATTTTTAACCCAATTTGATTTTCACGTCGAATCGCTAGAAGATCCACTGGGAATGAATGAGTCGAATCAGTTTACCGTTGAGTTTAAGTGATTTTCCGCTAGATTAAAGTCGATCGATGATAACTGCACATGTAATATAAATCATTCAAATTGTATGTACTGCAAGTTGAGATTAAGCTTGTGAATATTGTAGAAAAAAATATGCACCTACCGCTATTAGTTTTTTATTTATTGAGTGTTGAAATGGGTTGGAATTCCCTATGTTATACATTGTAACTGAACAAAAACCTACACTTTCAATCGTTTAACTTTGCGTAGCACCTTCAAAAAGTAATATATTGTAACAAAGTTTCGTCCTAAATGTAGATAACTTCATGACTAACATGAATACGTTTGAAAAAGATGGTCGAACGCGATCCGTTTTCGAGATATTCGGGTTGGTGTGTCAATTTTACGTCAAATCTACTCAAATTAAAAACTCTAAATATACTTTATTAATAAAAAAAAAATATATAATTTCAAGAACTTCAGTGTTAAATGCTACTCACATGTAATAATTCTTGAAATTCATAATTTAGAATAAAAAAAAGTATTTTTTCATGTCCATTTAATTTGAATAGTTTAGTTGTTGTATTGAATGGGTAGTTCACTTCATCGATCGACTTTAATATAATATGTCGGGATAGATTGAGGCTAAGGAACTAAGGGATGGAGCGGCGGCGAGAAGCGCTTTGAGGCAAATGTGTCAGCACAAGGGATGAATATGTGTGTCAGCACATAGGGATAATTCACGTGACGTCACATCTACCATATTTTACTGTTGACCTAAATGTGTTCTTATATTTGAGCCATGTACAACGATTAAGCTGTACATCCTCCGATAGAGTTTATAAAAATGATTATTATATGCACATTGTAAACCGCAAAAAGAGTACACAAGCCAGAAAATATTTCTTTATTTCCCTTTTCAATTATCCACTAAATAGACTATAGATACATTCTGGTGGAAAAAAATAACTAATATACAGATTATGTCAGTTAGCGAATACTTGAATTCCTAAAGCAGCTTAGCGGCGCTACGAACCAAAATTGGAGATTAATCAACTTCTCATCCAAAGGCCCTAATGAATTACCAATTGAACACAGCTACCGTTTAGTCACAAATTATGACCGTCACAAACAATGTATTCACCGAAACCGACTCGTTGTCAAGTAAAGTGGGTTTACCATAAAACACGCGTCTCATAACTACACTACACAATACAACTATAGCGATGACGTCACCAAACTATAATTAAGTACGTCATGTCACTCATCATCTGTCGCATTGTTTCCAGGCAAGTTCGGCTACGACAAGAAACTAGCCACGTGTTCCATCATGAACGACGAGTACAAACGCTCGTCCAAGACGGCGCTGTTTGTCACAGCCTTCGTGATACCGTGCATAGTGATCGTCATCTGCTACGCGAGGATCTTCTGGGTCGTGCACAGGTATAACCATCCACCGCCTTGCAGCATCACGGCTGTTGTTGTTGTTGTTGTTGTTGTTGTTGTTGTTGTTGTCTTTATTGCGTTTTTTATTTTTTTATTTTTTTATTTTATTATTATTGTTATTATTTTATTATTATTGTTATTATTTTCATTATTATTAACATCATATTTGTTGTTGTTTTTGTTATTGTTGTTTTTATATATATTCACACCCCTACCCCACCCCACCCCTCAAAATCTTAGTTTTAAGTTGTAATTTTTGTTTATATATGTATATGTACTGTTAATTCTATTAGTTTTATTTTGTTTTTTTTAATATAAATATGTTATTATATTAATTAAGACGCTGGTCCCCTGTGGTCATTCAATGTTCGGCATTGGTCAGACTTCAGTTTTCTTTGTTGTCAATAAAGGCTGATTTTTCTTCTATATCCATTTATATCCATTATCACAAACGTATTTCCAATAGCGCTAAGAAAACAATACGTTCTGTACTGGCGACGCCGTAACAAGCAAGGTGTCCCCTATAATTCTGAGAAGAGACGGTCGCTCCACACGGTCTATTAAAGCGGTATTCAACTCGAGATTGCCCGATAGCTGCATTGTTATTGTCCACCGTATTGACTGCACCAACCGTGAATGGAATGCTTCCCCACCACGTCTGACAACATGCGGGAGATGTTATCACTATACAATACCCGAGGTAGGAGAACGGGATGCAACTAGGTTTAGGTTGGTAGTTGTCACACGCGTCACTACCCTATTACATGATCCGTGACGACAACTCCTTGCAAGTTAACGCGACGCGACTATATGTATATTATAATGATAAACTTTAACTCGTTGAGTTTTTAATAAGCGTTCATGTAATACAGTATGCCGAGCAAGAAGTCGACTTCACTTCCTATTAAAAGAATATAATATTTAATATAGCTCAAGTTTTTATCCAACCGGATGGAATTAAAATTTGAATTCCTCCGTTTTTTTTTTTTAGAAACTTTGCAGTTATGTAAGTAGTTTCCAACTAGAGCCATACGCTACAGTGCTTTTAAAATGCACTGCTTGATTATGAAATTCTTTTACATTTAGATTATTGGCTTCATTATCATTCGTAATTCGAACAATAAACAAAAGCTTTAAGCGAAGAAATTTCCGTATCAACACTATACTTGAACGATGAAAATCTAACTTTAAAATTCGTTATTCTAATAATAATAATTTCTTCTCGACCTAATTAACTCCAGAACAATATAAAATCTACTTTGGAGTAAGTATATATATAACTCTATTTAATTCCACATTGTGATACAGTTCTCTCACTCAAATGTAATTATAGTGTTGTTTTTTTTTTGTTTTTTTGTACAAAATCTTTCGTAAGTTTCTCTCCAATCGTTAACATCATCTGCGGAGTTGGCGGAATAATTGTCTCCGATTTAAAAACTTGTCAACCAAGAACTCGTATTGAATGCGGAGAGAAGAGAATAAAAATCTCGCGAAAGCCGAGACAGTTTTTCTCGCATTCGACGAGACCCGACGTGAATGTGTAGCGGCAGACGCGGAGAGTATTGCCCTAAGTGCGACGATAGAGAGAGAGAGCGAGTATAATGTGAAAGGACTTACCACCCGCTGCCGTGCGCTGCCGTGCGCTGCCGTGCGCTGCCGTGCGTTTGATGTGACGTCATCTCGTGCCTCATAGGTGTTGTCCTCGCTAAAATAAAACAAGAGAAAAGCGTTTCAAAAAAGCTATTTCGCACAACACCGGCCTCGACGTTCAGTCAGTCCACCGTACACAAACAATGACGGCACTTTAACTTTTTAGACGACGGTGAAATTACGCGGATGTTAGTTTTTACAACTAGAATCTGTCACATTTTTAATGAAAACATTTTTACTTCACCACGAAGCCGTATAATGCTATACGTACGTACAAGTCTTGAAAAGGGACAATAAGTTCTCGAGACTGCCACGAGCTGTTGTAGAACTATAAAGGTTTGTTCTCAGACTATGTTTTTGTTCTGTTCGCGGAAGTAGAACGTAAAATGGCTTCCACTCATGACGGACACAATGGCGCGTGGTTGATGTTTTAGGTTAGATGGAAGCCATTTTGTGCTATTTATTTCTCTATACTTTGCGACAAAAACAAGCTACAAGCGCAGCTATCTACAACGGGATACATTAAAAATAAAATTCTATTTTAACAAATATCTAATTTTAAAATTATTAAAACTTAATTAGGGCCGGTCTTACAATCTCCTAATAAGAAAGTTATTTGTAGCAATTAAGCTATTTGGAGGATTTCAAGGGTTTTGATTGGTGGCTGCCATGCAGAAAACAAGCTATTCGACGAATAAGTGGTTATTCGGACATTGTAAGACTGGACCTTAAATTAAAATCAAAGAAAACACTATTTTTTAACAAACACCTAATTTTAAAATAATATTAAAATCGAAGAAATGTTTAATGTGTTGTTAAAGACGAGAGAGTTCAGGAGGGACTAGAAAGTGAGTCTTGGCTCCGAGGAGGGAGGGGAAGAGAGGGGAAGTGACACGTCTTGTTGTTGTAGGTCCGAGATGAGGATGCAGGAACACGCGGCGGCCAGCTCGCTCAAAGCTCCAAGAAGAGAAGCGAGAGAGGCCAAGACAAAGAGAAACGAGTGGAGGATAACGAAGATGGTATTGGCCATCTTCCTCTCGTTCGTCATCTGCTACCTGCCAATCACCATCGTCAAGGTGACGGACAAGAGCGTCGCCTATCCAGGTATGTCTCACTCTCCAAGTGCTTTGTTCACAAGATAAACACGGTGTGCATACCTGTCTAAGGTCTTTGGTCTTGCTTAAAATGTTTCTTTGCTGCAAGTTTTCTGCCAGCGGGAATGTGTTATGTGCCTTTCCAAGCTCTTTGTTTCTTGTCAAATAATGTCATTCACATTTTCTTTCGAACTGCTTTGTCGACCTCCTATACAAGCGAGAACACGTCGCCAGTCTAAGATGTTTGGTATTTATTTGAAATCCTTGCCAAGACGCCCTCAGTGCTCATAACTTTCCGTCTCTACATGTTCGAGTGCTTTGTCCTCTTTTTTTATTTTATTTTATCTATTTATTTCATGTCTATTCTAGTCAGTTATACCACTGATTTACAAAGAAAGACCTAAAATCCTTTACAGTGAGATGAATTTCCACCACTGTACGTGTATATACAATGTTGCCAACTTTCTTCTCGGTATTAGAGTGCTTTGGTTTTGTTTTTTATTTATTTTTTTATACCCGGCACCTCCACCAAAAAGCAGTAAATTATTAAAATACTGGCTTGATGATAGATCTTGACTACAGATCTTCCCGTAGTGAATAGGAAAAATAAATCTATGTATATTATACATTTTTTATGTTCAACGGTTTTTATACATATCTACATAAACTATTCCATTTTTAGAAAATATTGATTATAGTTTCATTTGCGTTGATACTCTCCTAATCGCTTCTACACATTCTCCTAATCAGTTATCACTTTTTACTATTCGATAGAAAGACAAAGGCCACTACAACGTGCCCGAAAATGGCACATATGCGCCATTTTCGACCATTTTTATCATTTCTCCTTTATTTACTCTATCTGCGACTGTCATTAGCATAGTATTGAAACCATGACGTCATTTCTGTTCTCAGCGCTACACGTGTTCGGGTACCTAATGCTGTACATGTCCGCGTGCATAAACCCCATCATCTACGTCATCATGAACAAACAGTACCGCCTCGCGTACAAGACAGTGCTGCTGTGGCGGAGACCGAGACTACTGTCTCTCACGCCAGCACCAACCAGCAGCCACCACGGTAAGCTCTTTGCAGTACTAAGCTCTTTGCCTTCATCTACGTCATCATGAACAAACAGTACCGCCTCGCGTACAAGACAGTGCTGCTGTGGCGGAGACCGAGACTACTGTCTCTCACGCCAGCACCAACCAGCAGCCACCATGGTAAGCTCTTTGCAGTACTAAGCTCTTTGCCTTCATCTACGTCATCATGAACAAACAGTACCGCCTCGCGTACAAGACAGTGCTGCTGTGGCGGAGACCGAGACTACTGTCTCTCACACCAGCACCAACCAGCAGCCACCACGGTAAGCTCTTTGCAGTACTAATCTCTTTGCCTTCAGCTACGTCATCATGAACAAACAGTACCGCCTCGCGTACAAGACAGTGCTGCTGTGGCGGAGACCGAGACTACTGTCTCTCACGCCAGCACCAACCAGCAGCCACCATGGTAAGCTCTTTGCAGTACTAAGCTCTTTGCCTTCATCTACGTCATCATGAACAAACAGTACCGCCTCGCGTACAAGACAGTGCTGCTGTGGCGGAGACCGAGACTACTGTCTCTCACACCAGCACCAACCAGCAGCCACCACGGTAAGCTCTTTGCAGTACTAAGCTCTTTGCCTTACTCTACGTCATCATGAACAAACAGTACCGCCTCGCGTACAAGACAGTGCTGCTGTGGCGGAGACCGAGACTACTGTCTCTCACGCCAGCACCAACCAGCAGCCACCACGGTAAGCTCTTTGCAGTACTAATCTCTTTGCATTCATCTACGTCATCATGAACAAACAGTACCGCCTCGCGTACAAGACAGTGCTGCTGTGGCGGAGACCGAGACTACTGTCTCTCACGCCAGCACCAACCAGCAGCCACCATGGTAAGCTCTTTGCAGTACTAAGCTCTTTGCCTTCATCTACGTCATCATGAATAAACAGTACCGCCTCGCGTACAAGACAGTGCTGCTGTGGCGGAGACCGAGACTACTGTCTCTCACACCAGCACCAACCAGCAGCCACCACGGTAAGCTCTTTGCAGTACTAAGCTCTTTGCCTTACTCTACGTCATCATGAACAAACAGTACCGCCTCGCGTACAAGACAGTGCTGCTGTGGCGGAGACCGAGACTACTGTCTCTCACGCCTACACCAACCAGCAGCAATCACGGTAAGCTCTTTGCCGTACTAAGCTCTTTGTAATATCAATCTCTTTGCAATACCAAGATCTTTACAATACCAAACTCATTGCAATACCAAGCTCTTTGCAATACTAACCTCTTTGCAAAACCAATCTCTATGCCTTCACTTACCAGCAATCATCACGGTAAGCTCTTGGCAATACTAATCTCTATGGCTTCTCGTGAAGTCAATGACTTTGCGACCTCATGATGCACGAACATTGCTCGAATGTTAATGAGAAGACTGTTTTCACTAACCACTTTGGAATACTAAGTTCCTTGATATCTCACGATTCATGAACATTGCTAGTATAAATCAATGAGAAATAGAGGTGATTCAAACCACTTTTCCCAAGAACTTTGCAAACAATACGAAGCTCTTTGGGACGTCACGATCTTTTAGTAGAAATAGAATTCACACAAATATAGGTTTTGATGCTTTTAGTGTATGACAAAAATGAATATCTGTACTTTCTTTTGAATAATATCATGCTTACGAATGATAAAAGGCCCAGCCTTATTCGCGGTGTATTTCCTTGCAGGGCCTATTAGTCTTACTTTAAGAAGCACTTTGGACCGAAAATCCCTCCTGCTATTTACAGATAAACGCATGCCAACACACGGAAGTTGATAAATGCTCAAACATTGCGCACAGTATCAATAAAGCTTAGTATGAGTGAGAGGTATAAGCTAAAATCCATACTGATAGAATGGTACGGGGTTCCTTTTAGAATCGCAATGGGAATATAGAAATTAGGGGGGAAAGATATTATAACAATTAAAGAATAGAGATTATTTTGAACTTAACAATAGTCAAATTTTCCTTGGAACACACACACAAACACATTTGATCATTTTTTAGGGATCAAGGTTGATGTAATATGAAATATACGAGTATTACAATATCTAAGTCCCGCGTACAGTATTCGAACCCGCTTCCCGTGGCTTCCCACATGCGAAGCGAAACGTAATTTTGAAACGAAACAAAGTCGCGTTTCCCGCGACCGGATCCTAGGAGTAAAAACACAATATCGAGTGATGCACGCTCCAACGGCGAATCTATAATAATATCCATGCACATTCATGTCGGGAAGTGATTTACGTCGGCCATTAGCTTATCGGAGATTCTCACACCTACCCCGAGCCGAGTGATTCACGGCCTTCTTGATACACTCACGATGTAGCACGACTACTTTACCGACCGATCTAATACAACGTTTGTTTACACAGTTCCCGGGCCTAAACCGGCTTGTTTTCGGCAAGTGTTTTCAATCTTTCATAAAATATGGTCGTTGATTTAACAGCTCGATAAACATGATAATACAGAGTTACCAACCCTATAGGGAGTATTCACATGACGTCATAACGGTCATAACGGAGGTCAAAAAATGTTAACATTTGAGCTGCCGATAGACATACGAATAAGGCTACCACGAAATATGAGAGTTTTAACACGTTTATATCCCCCAACAAAGTTTACGAACATAATTATTTGAGCCATTAAAAAAACCACAAAAAGAGTGGTCGAGACCAGAGAGTTTCTGTATGTTTTTTTTAGTAGAGAAACAATGTTTGATAACGGAAGAACTTCAACCAAACGCCATCTGAAACCTTTCAACAATGATTTACCAGTCAAAAGCAAACAAACGTTTCGCCACAATGCGCAATATATGAATCGGTAAGGATCTTTATAAGGTAAGATATTCCAACATACCCCGATTTCCCTCTCTTCCTGTTCGTACTTCGCTCGTTCCAACCCCCACGCGCGACACAACTGTAGCGACCAACTCGCGAACTAGCTCACAACTACCAGTCAACCGGAACGATAAAGTTGGCGGTGGGAATTTAATGGAGACGTCGACAGTGAGGAAATGCATTAACATATAATATATAAATCAAGAAAGCGGTGCAAGTTTGTCGGTAGGGTACGTGTGATAGTGTTTACATGCCATTCATTACACGTCGCATACATACATGGGGATGTACGCTGTATTGTGTGTTGGCTCATCTACATAAAGGGTGGCTTGCTTGCCGTTAGCATTTACACACGGCCAGAGATTCGACCAATCAGAGAGCTGTATAGAGTTACAACTCACGCGTGTTTAAGTCCGGACAATGTTCCCAGTGCAAAGCAATTCGCCAATAGCACAAGACTGAATTCCAAAAATAGCCATGTGGCCGTGTTTTATTTCGGAGAAACATTGAATATGCGCCAATCAAAGAAAGAAACAAAAATGGAGTTGCCTAGCAACACATTGTTTGTACGCCTGTGATGTCACAACCACCTCAATGGGGCTTTGCACTGCCACATTCTCCCACTCACAGCGCCAGCGTATAGTGCCAGCCCTCAGACAAGGTCTACTTGATCTCCGCATAACTTAGCCATGAAAAAAGAGCTGATTTACCCATCAAGGAGGCTCTGGACTTGATGAGGCACCGAGATTGGCCACTGATGGCGCTAGTGAAAACGAATGAAGCGCTCCAAGTGGCAAAGTCGCGCAACAACCTGCTGAAGCAGCGTCGTTCTTCCTACGTCAATAAAGGGAAATTGTGAAAATTGTTTAATTAAATACGGGTTTCAAAATTTTCGTGCAGATTATGAATCCCATCAGTAAATCTTAAAAAGGCAAGCCACCATTTTAATCAGGACACGTTTTAGATGTAAAAACAACAAATAACACACAACAAACACAAACAAAACAAGACAATAAAAGCCAAAACAAAAGCACAAAACAAAACAACAATACAAAATAAATACACATCAACAATAAAAAACAAAACAAACACCAAACAAAAACAAGATATATCACAATAATATCCAGCACTATTTTCAACCGCGGAATGAAATCTTCAGCAGTTTGTTGCTAAATTTTGCCACATATAGCGCTGTATGTACTAACACACGGTGCCTGGTCAAAGCTAAAGTAGGCTGCAGCACCTGTCCTGAAAGGTCCAACTTTGTAATCCATTCCATGTTAAATATTGTCGTTAGTCAACTGTCTAACTGTCAAACGACAATAAGTTTGTTTTGTATCTATAACAAAGGTATTCTCTGTCAAAAACCTTGTAAAACATTACTACAATGGATGATTTATATTTAAAAGTATTAAATATAAACGACTTGAATGATTGAATTGAGAAAACGAGGTGCAAAGATCGAGTTGGACCTTTCAGTACTGCTAGCGCTGCGAGCGGCAGAAAGTCGCGCCTGAGACGCCCATTATGAAGATTCCAAAGAAGTTAGTCGCATTCGTTGTAACTTCTACTTCTACCGCCAGCCTTCGCTGTGCTTCGACAACAATGATTATGACGTCACTGTGTTGGTCCAGCCTATGACGTTCTTGTTGGTCGTGCAGCTGATTCCAAAGAACTTAGTCGCATTCGTTGTAACTTCTACTTCTCCAGAGAGCTCGATCAATGCAAAACACGGTCCATGCACTAATGCCTGATCAATGATCACAAGAGTTCCAAACAAATATGTTAGATGCCAGATAATTTGATTTTAAAGCTTCTCATTAGTGATTTCCATTCTATATTGGCTAAAACCGATGTCACTAGATCGAGCAAAAGTGGTGTATATATAAACCACGAACCCTGCTCCATCTACCGTTAAGTTAATCCTCTGCTGCGACAACAAGTCTATACACTATTAAAATTTAACTATATCCACCACACAGCGAGCTAGGAGAAAAGCTTAAGTGTATTGGAAATTAAATAAGAAGAATGAGTGAGTGCTGGCTCACGGCTTATGGCTGGTGAAATTAATGAGCAGTAGAACGGGGCATGGGATCTATTGCGAGCATCGACAGGCAGGCTTGGTCTACTTAGGAAGATTGAAAAGCGCTGAGGCACAAAAAGCGTCTGACTTGTGGACCCCACCCGAACAACCCTCCCGTTCCTCAATTTAAAATTCATTTTCGAGTTATCTTATAAAAAGTTATTAAAACGGTCTATTTCCATATTTTAAGTATGCATAAAATAGAAATTGGAAAAGTAATTAAAAACTGCGACTTTTCGGTAGCGAAAAGGTGGTAATCCTTTCATTCAGGTGAGGAGGGAACTGTGATTAGTTACAGCCAGCCTCTATCAAGTCCAACATTTCATTGTGGCAGGTGGCGGAAAATGATTTCAAATTGAATCCTACCGTTTATATGGTAATGATGCGAGTAGATTTGCAATACAAGTATTTTCTTAATATATTAATCTGAGCATCGTGTTACTTGCTAAATCAGGTTTGTTTAACAGTAGCTAGCTGCTATATTGATATTTTATTAAATCAGTTTCAATTATTTAAAACAAATTGTAAAAACTCTGCGAACTGATTCACGCAAATCCGTGGAATTAAGTAATTAGTCATACTAAGGGCCGGTCTTACAATCTCCTAATAGGAAAGTTGTTTGTAGCAATTAAGCTATTTGGAGGATTTCAGGAGTTTTGATTGGTGGTTGCCATGGAGACAACAAGCTATTCGACGAATAAGTAGTTATTGGGACATAGTAAGACTGGACCTTAGTTATAGAATACTATTTCAATATCTTCGGCCTAGTTAAGAAGTAAAAACTGTGTGTTTGCCCCTATTAAAAAAGGGGTCACGGAGATTGAAGGGTCAAGTATAGACCAGACACAACCCCCCACACTTTACCCCATTAGCCACGACCCTGCACAGCAGCGTACATTCTACACCATCTCGTTGGAGAAGGCTGTGGCTGCGTGTCGATCACGTCACATCTCTACTTCAAGAGGGCAGTGTCTTGTTGTATCGCCGCCATAGAGAAGGCTGTGGATGCGTGTCGATCACGTGACATCTCTACTTCAAGAGGGCAGTGTCTTGTTGTATCGCCGCCATAGAGAAGGCTGTGGCTGCGTGTCGATCACGTCACATCTCTACTTCAAGAGGGCAGTGTCTTGTTGTATCGCCGCCATAGAGAAGGCTGTGGATGCGTGTCGATCACGTGACATCTCTATACTTCAAGAGGGCAGTGTCTTGTTGTATCGCCGCCATAGAGAAGGCTGTGGCTGCGTGTCGATCACGTGACATCTCTATACTTCAAGAGGGCAGTGTCTTGTTGTATCGCCGCCATAGAGAAGGCTGTGGCTGCGTGTCACGTCGCATCTCTACATCAAGAGGGCAGTGTCTTGTTGTATCGCCGCCATAGAGAAGGCTGTGGCTGCGTGTCGATCACGTCACATCTCTACTTCAAGAGGGCAGTGTCTTGTTGTATCGCCGCCATAGAGAAGGCTGTGGCTGCGTGTCGATCACGTGACATCTCTATACTTCAAGAGGGCAGTGTCTTGTTGTATCGCCGCCATAGAGAAGGCTGTGGCTGCGTGTCGATCACGTGACATCTCTACTTCAAGAGGGCAGTGTCTTGTTGTATCGCCGTCATAGAGAAGGCTGTGGCTGCGTGTCGATCACGTCGCATCTCTACTTCAAGAGGGCAGTGTCTTGTTGTATCGCCGCCATAGAGAAGGCTGTGGCTGCGTGTCTGTCACGTGACATCTCTACTTCAAGAGGGCAGTGTCTTGTTGTATCGCCGCCATAGAGAAGGCTGTGGCTGCGTGTCACGTCGCATCTCTACTTCAAGAGGGCAGTGTCTTGTTGTATCGCCGTCATAGAGAAGGCTGTGGCTGCGTGTCTGTCACGAGACATCTCCACTTCAAGAGGGCAGTGTCTTGTTGTATCGCCGCCATAGAGAAGGCTGTGCGTCTCTAGCGAACGATCAATCAAAGTCATTCATTGAGTGTGTGGGTGGTGAGGTTGGAGGGCACAAGAAGTGGTCTATCTATGCTACCTTCATCCACCCTTGCAACCCCAACAATCTACGTTGTATTTAAAAGTCCTGCCATTTAGATAACACTGGCTATGTTCTTTGGTTAGAGAGCACAATAAAAGATCTACACTTCCTTCATCCACCCTTGCAACCCCAAGAATCTACGTTGTATTTAAAAGTCCTGCCATTTAGATAACACTGGCTATGTTCTTTGGTTAGAGAGCACAATAATAGATCTACACTTCCTTCATCTACCCTTGCAACCCCAAGAATCTACGTTGTATTTAAAAGTCCTGCCATTTAGATAACACTGGCTATGTTCTTTGGTTAGAGAGCACAATAATAGATCTACACTTCCTTCATCCACCCTTGCAACCCCAAGAATCTACGTTGTATTTAAAAGTCCTGCCATTTAGATAACACTGGCTATGTTCTTTGGTTAGAGAGCACAATAATTAGCCTACACTTCCTTCATCCACCCTTGCAACCCCAAGAATCTACGTTGTATTTAAAAGTCGTGCCATTTAGATAACATTGGGTATGCTCTTTGGTTAGAGAGCACAATAATTGATCTACACTTCCTTCATCCACCCTTGCAACCCCAAGAATCTACGTTGTATTTAAAAGTCGTGCCATTTAGATAACATTGGCTATACTCTTTGGTTAGAGAGCATAAGAAAAACCCAACCATTTAAGTTCTTAATTATTATTCTTCTATCACTCATTGGGTTATAAACGATGCTAACCGAGACGATGAGAAGGTGATATTTGTAGAAGTCAAGATATCCATACCTAAGCCAGTAGTCTAATGAAATTCATAACTAGACGTCATAGGAACTAGTTGTCGACTACCTATCACAGAAATCGTGGTTTACTAGATCATGAGCAACTATTCAACGTAGAAGCAATTTTTTTGAGAGACTATCCGTTCTAATCAAGATCTGTTGATTCGAGCTGTTTGTAGCCACTCTACACTCTGCACTCTACACTCTACACTCTAGTCTAAAGACAATGTAAGATCGTATGTGGTATTCGTATCTACGTCTTTTGGCATCTACGGCTCAATCCCACACCTCAACCCTATACAACGGTATCCGTCAACCCCCTCCCTCACGGACAAGTTGAAGGTACATTCAACGGGAGTAGACTACGCACGCCCATCAATCATCTCTAGTGACAGACGCGGCCGCCAGACGGAGCGCATCGTCGTCGATCACCATACACAGCCCTCTAGACCGCTAACTCGCCGAAACCTCGAGTAATTCTGCAACGTTTTACTTTAATAAGGGCGCGCATCAATCACGCTGGCTGTGGCGTCGGCGTCTCAAACTGTTACGGATAATAAAGCTGCTGGGTTGTCTCGGGCAGGGGGGGGGGGGAGGGCACCTAGCTGTCACGTGACCAAACTCGCTAAGTTAAACGTTTTTTTCGATATCTTGAAAACGCTTCTAGAAATAGAAAAGGTAATTCTAAAACGGAATTTTATTTTGTAATGGATTTAAAAACTTTATAATATGGCAATTATTAGGATTGTTATTTACGAAATTAATTCGATATTTTATAATTCATTTTTGGCGGAGTTCTCTCACACATTCAAAGTACTTGGAAGGAGACAGACGTCAAAACGGCGAACGTAGCGTTCATTTCGAATAAGGGGGCTGTGACGATAACGATACAGTTTCATTGTTGTGTATGGCGCACACACATGGTGCAAAGCATTGTAGAGTGACTATCTTGTAATTTTCTCAATTAACGCTATTGTGCCGCTAACTTGTTTTCTCCATGACAACCACCAATCACAAGCGTAGTTACCAGGGCTAAATATCCTATGGTCATAATACCGGGCATGCTTCGTATAGAATGTGAGTCCACTAAATCCCTGACCACCTACCCTAGGTCTATGGGGAGGCGTACAACAAACGACTACACTGCAGCGCTTCGAGCGTTCCGGCCACTGAGCACTGCCTGCTCAAAGTCATCGAAAACCTCTCTAGAAGCCAGTGCACTAATTATCGATTCCAAAGAAGTCAAGTAATCTTTCCAAAGACTTAGAAATTCGTATTGTTGAAAGTTGTGTGTATCCAACATTCAGTGACTGTTGGCTGGATCGCTCGCAACGCTCTCTGTGCACTTGTTACGCCTCCCCATAGAATGCGAGTCCACTAAATCTCTGACCACCTATATCCTGGTCTATAGGAGTTAGTTCCATGTCACTGGGGATGACGAACAACTTCATCCCCGTTCTTCGACGTTCCGGCTTGTATGAATTAGCGCGTGAAAACTGCAGCGCTAGCATCGCTATACTATACCGATGACGTCATCTTAACGTCGTTCCCAATCGAACCACTCACTCTAAACTTGCAACTTACTCGACTGACTGACTTGACTGCACTTTATACTTCCACACTGCACTGCACACTAGACCGATTAACTCGCCCGGCGATAACTCACGGCCATCTAGAGCAACTCATCTTCAAAGCATTACTTCCGACTGGCCACTCAAAATTGACTAGATACCATGGACTTACAACTATCTGGGGCCTCATTCCTGTACATTTGCAAACTTAACCCCGGTGTTAGTCAATAGCCAATCAGGAGTCAGCAATGGAGACACCGATCGAAGGAAGACATTGTTGAAAAAACGAGACAAAATAAAAACAATAACAAACAAAAACAGTCCAATAACCTCAAAACTTTGATAAAATACTCAATAAAACTATACATTTACATATGTAGGACCTATTATAATGTACTATAAATACACAACATTGTTTATAAACTTCAATAAACACATAAAGTAACGTATCCATGAAATAAGATACTCTCAATAAAGAATTGAAATGTGACATTTGTGAAACTATACACACGGGCATTGACAAAATGGCGGCATTCCAATGTATTGTTGAGATAACTCTTCTTAACCCTACTATCAGACAGGGTCATATTTGCCTCCGAATTATGCAGGGAAGCCTGTGTAGGAGTTAACCCCGGGGTCATTTTAACATGGGGTTAGCGAGAGTTAAGGAGGGTTAAAAAAATGTACAGGAATGAGGCCCCTGGATGTGCAACATGGTTGGAATACGCGTCTACGATTCTCATTTCCGGTTTTTGACATTCTCGGACATTTTAGCCACTATCGCTAAGCAATTACACATTAACAGCCACAACAACAATGTGTACAATGTCAAAATCCGAAACTTGGCTAAAATGGCCGCCCACCGCCTTCTCCCGTGGCTATTTAATCGGGACATTGATTTGTTAGCTGATTCAGGTCCAGTAATGAAGTTACTATTGTAAGTCCATATAGATACATTCTGGTGGTAAGGAAATGAACTATTATATGAGGAGGACTTTAGCAGCTGTCTAATGTTCATTGTTGTTTTATTGTTAAATCGTCAATAGCTATGTTTACATGGCGTATTGAGTATTGGATTGGGATTGGATTGGATTCAGATCGATGCGTTTACATGACCCGAATTTATCACGCACTCAGTTTGTTTTCAATACCAAGTGAGTGCAATCTAGCGGTGTTTTTATGAACTTCTTATCCACTGCCATCTTTAATCTGGCTATCAGAAAGTGGATGCATTAGTTGGTGTAACGCAGGCGGTTGTTCCATAACCTTACTTTTGTTTTGTTTTTTGTCATGTTACCTCTACACACAACCACACGTTTCGTTTAGACATTACAGCTCGTATTTTTAAGTAAACACGCTCAGTCCGACGTCTGTGTTTGCGGTATGACGCTTTAAACCGCGGGCTGATCGCCGTCACCTGTCACAATACACACGTACAACAACAACAACCTTGGTGAATTCGATACGACACTAGAAAGTCGTTTACATGCAGAGGATTCAATACAATCTCTCAATACGATCCCAGCTTTTAGGGGATTGGATTCAACCGATCCAATCCGAGTTTAAAGTGTTTACATGGAGGATTGAACAGCCGGATCGTACTCAATACCGTATTGAATCCTTCATGTAAACATGGCTAATGTCGCAGATAAGGAGGTTGCTTAGCAGCGCATCTATAAGTTACCTTATCTCCAATAATTTTAACGCGTGTATATCCCCCAACAAAGTTTGTGATAAAAAGAGTGAAAGAGACAAGGAGGTTTATTTGTGTAGCTTTTTAGTAGTAATAGCAAACTAATATTGGAGAACAATAGAACTTCAACTAAACGCCATCTAAACATTTCAAAAATGAATTTAAAAAGTAAACATACATCTCGTTTTGGTACACACAATATGGCTGCCACGTATACATTATGTGAATACACTCTACATAACATTTTAGGCGACCGTAGCGCTCGGTTTTTCCGAGCGGTACATCCCGACACTAACATCACTAATCGTCTTACTGTGAAGCGAAGACGTTTTTCCGCCGCTTTCAACGAGATAAAAGTAAAGCAAGGAAAATAATGTCGTGTAAGACGACTCGACTAATGTCCCAGAAGAAGTTTTACACGTTTCTCTACCTCCATTAAAGTCGATCGATGAGGTGAACTACCCATCCAATACAACAACTAAACTATTCAAATTAAATGGACATGAAAAAATACTTTTTTTTATTCTAAATTATGAATTTTAAGAATTATTACATGTGATTAGCATTTAATACTGAACTTCTTGAAATTATATATTTTTTTTTATTAATAAAGTATATTTATAGTTTCTAATTTGAGTAGATTTGACGTAAAATTGACACACCAACGCGAATATCTCGAAAACGGATCGCGTTCGATCATCTTTTTTAAACGTATTCATGTTAATCATGAAGTTATATACATTTAGGACGAAACTTTGTTACAATATATTACTTTTTGAAGGTGATACGCAAAGTTATACGATTGAAAGTGTAGGTTTTTGTTCAGTTACAATGTATAACATAGGGAATTCCAACACATTTCAACACTAAATAAATAAAAAACTAATATCGGTAGGTGCATATTTTTTTCTACAATATTCACAAGCTTAATCTCAACTTGTAGTACATACAATTTGAATGATTTATATTACATGTGCAGTTATCATCGATCGACTTTAATATGCGAAATAGTTTTCAAACTAACTATAGAACATTTTCGTAGTAGAAGTGCAAAGAACTTAAACATCCTTGTAAGAACTTGTATTTCAAGCATGTTTAACATGCTTTTATACTATGTGAATGGAGGTCATCATTCTCGTTATGCTGATATAGTGAGTGGGAAGTCGAGTTATTAGAGATAAATCATTAACATGCTTCGTTCAATCTCGCCCTCACGTAACTGATTACAAATTTGTTGCAGATAAAAATAGTAGAATTCAAAATCCCAGTCAAGTTTCGATGTATTAACTTCTGGTTTCTCTATTCAAAACGCTACAATACATTTACCGTCAAAATATTACGTGCCACTCCTCGATATTTAATAATTTGTAAATATAATGACACTCAGAACTCAAAAGCGGCCGATATGGCCACTAAAAATAGACTAGATGCATTCTGGTGGTAAGAAAATAAACTATTATACTGAGCTGTAAATTGTTCATTGTTGTTTTCCTATTAAATCATCAATGGCGCAGATAAAGAGGTTGCTTAGCAGCGCCCAGTGGCGTATCCAGGATTTTGGAAAGGGGGGGGGGTTTAACTCATATTATAGAGAGTGGAACCAAAAATAAACGGGGGTTCCGGGGGGGGGTTCCCCCCGGGAAAATTTTCTCGTCAAGGTCATTTTGGTGCAAATCTGTGCGTTTTACAGGGGCCAACTGAACTAAAATTACTAAATTTCTGGCAACGATTTTCTCCTTAAGAAACGAAAAAAGCTTCAAAGAACAACAATTGAACTGAAGTGTTAATACACAGAAATAGAATTATAGAGCGATGTGTGTATTTTTAACAAAAACTAATGTCTTTGGTATTGAATACAAAAATACTGTATATTTATATTTCCATTTTTTTTTCAATCCATTGCAATTTCCACTTTTCCTTTGCGAAAGGGGGGGGGGGTTGTCCCCCCCCCCCCCTCCCCCCCCCCCCCCTTGGATACGCCACTGGCAGCGCCATCTATCACAACTGCAGTGTATATCGTACTGTCGCCGGGCAACGCAAGGGGACCATTTCTCTCCGCATCACGAGCGCGTCCCGACTTTGACGAATATCACCGCCTTCTCGCCTCGCTCGCTCGCACAGCAACACACGGCCTTCTGAATACCAAACACACGGCCTCCTCTGTATTCACGGGGCGTACACCGCGTAGAGACAACAATGGGGGCTGATTCGACGCCACGCGTGACTTGTCGAGCCTTGTTCGTCGCTCACATTTCTAGTTTACTCTTGGCCAATAGGGGGTATTCACGTGACATTATAATGCAGGATAAAACATGTGTTGACATTTGAGCTGTCCAAAGAAGATGTACATCACGAAATATGGTAGTTTTTACACGTAAACATTCAAACATGACCGGGATAGAAACGAAGTAAGTTGTTCTGAATCGGCCTTGTTGATTTTGATGACATTTGTCCGCACAGGTGTTCTCGCACTGTCCAATCACTGATTCGTATTATGTTTCGCATTTGAAATAGGTATCGATCTTTGATTGGTTATCGCCCACTCGTCGATGGTGTTCGGAACCTACAGGCTTGGTTTAGTCGCTTTAAAATTAAAGTCCTCCCCCACTGAAAATCAGTTTCGTTACTGAGTGGGTTAGACTCTTAACGTGAATTTATTTTATTTATTTATTGTATTTTGTATACCAAATTCCGGGGTCTTCTTGTAACTAGTATATTCCCGAAATGAAACACAGGATAAGGTTGTAGGATGGGTGCGACCAAGGAGTGAAACCTATATGAGAAGTAAACTGAAGCTAGGGCAGCTTTACTTAAAATAGCAACGCACCAAATGACTTCACACTAAATATTTAACTGTCCGCTAGTATGTTTTCATCACAGTAACCACCAATCGGAAGCTTTGAAATCAAACTATCCGACACCTAACTATTTAAGCGGAAGTCATAGGACCATACATAACTTACTTCTAAAACGTAATTGTTTACACTAGAAACATTCCCTGCTTCAGTTTGTTCAAGAATTCACAAGTATAAGACAGAACAAAGTATTTTTTGAAATGTCCAACGTTCAACTCTACAAAAAAACTACCTCGTGTTGGATGGGGACAGTCGATAATATTGTTTCAACCATCAAGACAATTCTACTCGACCACACAAAAACAGCCCCCCCCCCCCCCTCCCCCCCACGTCACAATAGCACTGACGAGAGAAATGAAAACACAAACGTATTAAGAAAACAACTCTCGACATAGGAAGGGAATAACAAAATGGCCATTTCGATTCTTCAACGAGTTTATACTAGAGCATTAGATAAATATCTGGAACACTTGCAGTATTGTTTTGACACAGTATAGAAATACGAGTCGACAAAGAAGTTTCTTGTATTATATAACAAGTGTTTTCACTTCGCTGGTCCGCCGTTCATTTCCCGGCGCCGCCACCAGTCACGTGACGTCATAATGGACGCCAAAATGGGTTTGCACATTAATTTTGAGCTGTCACGAATATGGTTACCACGAAATATGAGTTTTAACTCGTACCCCTATGTAATGTCCCTCATAACAAAGTTTACGAAAATTGTTACTTGTGCCACTGTAAACCACAAAAAGAGTGGCAAGTTATTGTTATATATATATACATGATGAGATCCATATGGGACTGAATCCAACTTTCGACATCCAATCCTCTTCGGGAAGTTTTTAAACGAGAAGTGAACTGGGATTTTTATCCAAAATACATCTCAACACCGGTCTGCATCCTCAAATGGGTCTGTACACTATCAAATTCCCTCAATTGAACCCTAAAGAAATCGTCACCAAAGAGTTGACGAGACAAAAAAGGTGTTATATTTTATTAGCAATACACTCTTCTCAAAATTAACAACTTTGAACATCACCGAAATCACAGCCTGCTCGTAACAAGACGTCCGTCTCAATCCACCGCCCTTCTCGCGATATTAGAAGAGTTTATGACGGTTGCTAAGCGACCAACCGTTATTAATTTCAAACGGATTTTACGAGTGTCCATATAGGCACCGAGATTGGCCACTGATGGCGCTAGTGAAAACGAATGAAGCGCTCCAAGTGGCAAAGTCGCGCAACAACCTGCTGAAGCAGCGTCGTTCTTCCTACGTCAATAAAGGGAAATTGTGAAAATTGTTTAATTAAATACGGGTTTTAAAATTTTCGTGCAGATTATGAATCCCATCAGTAAATCTTAAAAAGGCAAGCCACCATTTTAATCAGGACACGTTTTAGACGTAAAAACAACAAATAACACACAACAAACACAAACAAAACAAGACAATAAAAGCCAAAACAAAAGCACAAAACAAAACAACAATACAAAATAAATACACATCAACAATAAAAAACAAAACAAACACCAAACAAAAACAAGATATATCACAATAATATCCAGCACTATTTTCAACCGCGGAATGAAATCTTCAGCAGTTTGTTGCTAAATTTGGCCACATATAGCGCTGTATGTACTAACACACGGTGCCTATTTCGCACAACGAATGAACGACCGAATGCAAGTCAATTCGGCCAATATCGTTATTACGAGTGTATTCTGCCCTCCGATAAAAGTTGTATGTTTACGGTCGTACTTGTGGCCGGCGACCTCGCAACACATATATAAGACACATTGTCGACAATGCGCTGACGTAGTGCATGCACGGCTCGTACGCTGGACTCCTGGGTCGACGCCCGGTGCGGGCCTCACTCACAGGTTCACTGTGACAAGCTCTCAAATGACGGTAAAGAACCATAAAATTAAACGATTTTTTTTTTTTTTACAGAACAAATTAAAATAGAATATAATATATTCACATAATGCGCGTGGGCGCCATATTGTTTGCAAAAACGGCGTTTTCATTGTTGTAATGTTCCAAATGGGGTTTGCTTCAAGTGTTACTGTCTCTCGCATTAGTTTGATATCGAAAGTAGGATAGATTATAAGCGTTTTGACGCGGAAAATACAAAACGATGACTGTGGTAGGAAGTAGTTTTTCTCAAAGAACTACAAGAAGGAATTTATTTTAGCCTCTCTATAATACAATGTGCAGTCCCCTATGTGATTTTATCGTGGCTTATCATGCACGGTATTACGTAGGCCCAAGATATAGCTTCATCAAATCTTCCATCAGCTAATAGGTATATGCTAAAGGGAGTATCATATCTAAGGACCGGTATGATGATATCCACTAACTTTTATTCTTCGAATAGCTTATCACCATATATATAGCAACCGCGAAAGGAATGCTTTGAAGTGATCTTTATTGCTACATATTTGTTGGTTTTACTTGATCCTGGAATGAAGCGTCTCTTCTCTATACAAAACAATGTATAATATAGTGCCTTGTGTGACATATTATATAGCTTTATCGTGGCTTATCATGCAGGGTATTACTTACGTATAGCTATTCTATTCGACTCAAAGGTTCCATCAGCTAATAGGATTGTGCTAAAGGGAATATCATAACTAATATTGTGTATGTGATCTAGAAATAAAGCAAGCATAAGACAATGTACAATATGTAACCGGAACCTTATGTGACTTCTGCGCCACTATCGTGCCTTACCACCGTTATTATACGTCAGAGGGGTTGTTTTAAGGCAATATTATATTCTAAACAACATGTGTATGATCTAGATCACATATCATCGGTACATTCGCTGACACAAATCAATATCATAAATCAAATCATATCAAATCAAATCAAAATCATAAATATCTTCAACTACAACACGTCTTAGGATTAATTTAAGCGAGTTCCCGGTTAGGTAATTGTTTTCTTATCGTATTGTCTATATTGAAACATTCTAAATTCTTGTTCCTGGGTGTCGAGAATATTAACATATATCGATAGCTTCGCTAGACACGCATCAACTTCCCTTACAAAATTATACACCTCACCTCGGCGATGATTCGTAGATCTTACTTTTAAGATGATGAAAGGTATGTATTTAGATGTTATGCCAACTATGTTTAATTTTGTTGAACGTACTCGTGATTCTATATTAACTTTTACTTTACAGGTTCCTATAATGAATTCCGAGTCGTTCCGCAGGTCATTCTTGTACAGAGGTGTACACTTCTGGAATTCCCTTCCGCATGATCTTCGAAGCCAGTTTGTGAGATTGCGGCTCTTAGAATTTAGGAATAAGATTGAGTCTGTAATTCTTAAGATGAGAGTTAGGCGTGTTTAAGTTAAGATTGTTCTACTGTAAGTGGTTTTTCATCTGTTTTAGATGGAGATAATTGTTGGTCTGCTGGGAATCTACATCCGATTTCCTGAATTCTCTTGATTCAGTTTGATCTCTACTTAAAAATGGTTCTCGGATCAAGTTTTTCAAGACCATCTTTCTTTCAAGATTCGAAGTGAAGATAGAAGGCGTGTGCTGTTTCCCGGGTTGCTTTTACGTGGAATTTTATTTTTCCCAGATTGCAGTTTCTGATTTTTTGCAATCCTCATTTCGTTTGAGCTGGGACCGTTAACAAATCAGTTTTTCTTTTTTTCTTTTTTCTTTTTTCTTTTTTCTTTTTTCTTTTTTCTTTTTTCTTTTTTCATTTTTCTTTTTTCTTTATCCTTTTTCTTTTTTCTTTTTTCTTTTCTTTCTTCTTTTTTCTCTTCTTTTTCACTTTTATATATATACATATATTTATTTTTTCCAACAATTTTTTTTGTTTCTTCATGTTCTTTCTTATTTGCATACTTCTATTTTTTTTTTTTTAATATGTTGAATTTCCACTTCATGTGATTTTATTTCATTTCTCAATTATTTTTTCTTGTTCTTGATTATATTTTATATAGTTCAGTAGTTTGTTTTGTTTTTGTTGTTATTGTTATTTATGATTTCATTACTATTCATTGTTTGCATAGCTTAGTTTTATTTAAGGTCCTCCTTTGTAAATCAGTTTTTATAACTGAATAGGATAGACATTAAATAAATAAATAAATAAATAAATAAATAAACCGAACCGACTATGTTACCGTGTGCGAGATACAAATCGAGGAGATCACTCACTATAGTGCTTTCAATATCAAGATGCACTCGACTCTTCACTTCACAACATAACGTATTGTATACTTGGCCCAAGATTACCTTACATATTATGCTTTCGTCACAGGCGAGGCACTCATAGCCAACCAGCGAACCGCCCGAGAAAAGCTCGCGCAAATACCGATCGCTGATTGACTACGAACAGTGGCGTCACTAGGGGGTTTTGGGGGGGGCCTGCGCCCCCCCAATCGCAATCTGCGCCCCCCCAATAATTTCCTCGTTCAATCAATTTTATTCCTTAAATTTCCAATCTTAAAGTGCTAGCGTGTCTCTTTAAAAAATCGAAGATCAAAAGTCTTTTGATCAACAATACTTACATAATATATTATAATATTTCATTAATAATTATGACATGCTAATGGCAATTAATCAAGCCTTCATTTATTAAAATATAACCGTTAATCAGCATTTATCTCCTGCATATAATTTATGAAAGATATTTAATATTATTACATTTTGTACCACAAAGAGTGGTCACTTTATTGACAGATGTTCTTTAGATGGAGTTTTGTGACAAGTCGTATTAGTGGATAGTACAATATGTCTTATCTTTTGTAAAGTAATTGAGGAATGACTGACATTGTTATCTTATAAATTAATAATTAAAATACTATAACAAATATACCGTGACAATCATAATATTATTTCATGCAATCAGTCTTCTGGTATACTAAAATAGTTGTGTGTGTATAAAATCCTTTTTAGGGCCGCTCTATTATCCTTATGATTCCCTTGCTCAAATCGCTGTAAAGGCTGTTTCGAAGCCCCCGTGTAGCCCGCGCAAGTCCAATCAACTAGTTACTTGCGCCGGGCGGACTGGCAGGTACGGAACTACGGAAACCCGTACGGGGCCCCCCCGGGTGGGGGCCCCCTTGAGGGCCACCACCCAACCCCCTGAAAATATATTACGGTATATAGATTATGAAACAATAGTAAGAAGAGCATAATATTATGTATCTCATGTCAGTGAAAAGGGACATATAGAGTTATATAGACCATCTAGACTACAAAGATTTCCGCTTTCTTCCTCTGAGCTTACTTTTTTATAGTTAAGTTTGAAATATAAAACATGCCAGTGCTGGAAATTTCTTTAATTTAATTTTAAAGTGGTGTAACAGTTCAACATGTTGTTCGACACACCTATCATCATTTATCGATTTTTACACGTGTTTATATGCGTTCTAGACAAATTAATAGGAAACAAGAACTCTCAAGATTTCTGCTCGCTAGCTCGCTACTTGAGAGTGACTTTTGATAGTTTGCAAGTAAACTTTGTTATATCTGAAAGTACCATTTTGCCCATTTATAATAGAACAGGCTCATATAAAAATGAAATAAAGGAGTTTTCAAGTCGTGTGTCATTACAAAGCCACTTTCCGTAAAATAGCTGACTGAAAATCGGGCTGATCACGTGTCTATAAGCGTTCAAAATTTAAAAAGGCGAACTTTGTTGCAATATCTATCGGCGCCTACTGAAAACCGATCCAGCGCAGCACTAGCCATAAGATTACTTCTCAAATGACAGGATCGAACTCCTATCCTAGACCTATGACGTTAGGAATTATCAGTGTAATATTGACTTTACTTTAATTGTTTTTCATGATAGGATTTCGCCTCAAAACGCGTTTTAGTCCACTAAGCATCATGCAGGGTCGAAAATTGTTTCGCCTTCGGCGACGTTGCCTCCGGCGGCAGGGGCTTCGCCCCCGACCCAGCTGCATACTCAGCTACAACACTCGTTACGAGTACAAATTACACGATGCGAGTGGACAACTAGTAGTCGATATTTGTAGAAGGTTGGGAAACAATACAGTTTGAAATATACAACTGCCAGTGTTGCGAAAGTTTCTTCATCAATTTCGTTTTTGAAAGTGGTGTTCACAGTTCAACACGTTGTTCCACACAACTATCATCATTTATCGATTTTTAAACGTGTTTATATGCGTTCTAACAAAATAACAGGCTGAAAAATTTTCGCCTCCGGCGGCTGGGGACCCCTTATAGCTTCGCCAGGTCCCGGGGACCCTAACATCGTTTTCCGTACGGGCCCTACCCCCCCCCCCCGCCAATCCGCCTCTGCTTGCGCCCCCCCAATCCCAGAATCCTAGTGACGCCCCTGACTACGAACCCGTCGCCTGTGACGAAAGCATGTGTGTGGTAGGACTTGGGACAACTATATAATGCCAGTATTCATTGCGAAGCTAGAGAGTAATTTATTTATATAGGAATAGTGATGTTCTATCTTGATTGTGTTACGCTTGTAAATATACAACATAGAGTGGTTCTTGAAATGGAGTGAACTATAGCTAGCTGGGTCAGTCAATTCACGTGACTTACGACCAAGGACATAAATAAACCAATCCCAGGAGTAGAATGTATGTTTGTCCGGGGGGAAAGAGATCGCACACATCACTTGTCAAGCGCGCAACAGGTGATTTGTTTGATATTGACGGTTAGACCCGTAGTAAACCAACCCTCTTCTCTATACGGGGACATAAAACGTGACCCCTGACCGCGTAATAGACGAGACACGTGTGCAGGACACGTGGCCAAAAAGTTGGATCACGTATTCTCCAAAGAAGTTGGCGTATTACTCTAGATCTAGATGACGCGTATAGTAGAGTCTGTATATTAGAGGGAGATTATATAAACGATTGTATCCTTTTCTGGGCCCGGGGTAGAATAGGCCCAGGGTGACGTGACTCTGCCAGTCGTAAGAGGCGACGAAAGGAGACCCTGCCCCTCCCCCCCCCCCCCCCATTGTCCCATGTAAGATTACTCCTTCCACTTGGCCCTCCCTTGCTGGACTCCTCTTACGTACGACGACCCCCGCTATGTATAATGGATCAGATTTGGAAGACGTCATATGGCCTAAGCTGTCGAGTACGTCGCTAAACACCCAATAATGAAAAAATTAAAAGATTATGAACATTTGTGTTATGTTCGAGGTGTAATGCGAATGAAATTGAGCGAGCGACCACATTACAGCTCGTCTTACTCGCGCGCGTGAAATCGAGACTCGATAGGATTATCCCATGGCCCCACATAATATGTCCGCCTACACCTCCAAGAGAAGAGAGTATGACTGTGTTTGACGACAACGTGTGTTTGTTTGTTGTTCCAGACGACAAGTCCAAGGACGGCTACAGCAAGACGATGGTCTCTCAGGTCTCCATAGCGATGTCGCCCATGACCCACAAGAGTGACGACGACGTCTTCATGGACGACAAGCTGTAGTGACGTCATCGGGAACCAATAAGAAGCTAAAGTGACGTCATCGAGACCCAATAAGAAGAAGAAGAAGCTTTAGTGACGTCATCGAGAACCAATAAGACGCTGATGTGACGTCATAGAGGCCCAAGAAGTTGATGTGACGTCATCGAGACCCAATAAGAAGCTGTAGTGACGTCATCGAGACCCAATAAGAAGCTGTAGTGACGTCATCGAGACCCAATAAGAAGCTGTATTGACGTCATCGAGAACCAATAAGAAGCTGTAGTGACGTCATCGAGACCCAATAAGAAGCTGTATTGACGTCATCGAGAACCAATAAGAAGCTGTAGTGACGTCATCGAGACCCAATAAGAAGCTTTAGTGACGTCATCGAAACCCAATAAGAAGCTGTAGTGACGTCATCGAGACCCAATAAGAAGCTTTAGTGACGTCATCGAGACCCAATGAGAAGCTGTAGTGACGTCATCGAGAACCAATAAGAAGCTGTAGTGACGTCATCGAAACCCAATAAGAAGAAGCTCTAGTGACGTCATCGATACCCATAAAGAAGAAGCTGTAGTGACGTCATCGTGACCCAATAGCAAGCTGTATTGACGTCATAGAGGCCCAATAAGAAGCTTTAGTGACGTCATAGAGGCCCAAGGAGCTGATGTGACGTCATCGAGACCCCAACAACCTGTATGAAGGTCATAGAGACCTAACAAGCTGTATGAAGGTCATAGAGACCTAACAAGCTGTATGAAGGTCATAGAGACCTAACAAGCTGTAGTGACGTCATTGAGACCCAATAAGGAGCTACAGTGACGTCATTGAGACCCAATTAGGAGCTACAGTGACGTCATTGAGACCCAATAAGGAGTTACAGTGACGTCATTGAGACCCAATAAGGAGCTACAGTGACGTCATTGAGACCCAATTAGGAGCTACAGTGACGTCATTGAGACCCAATAAGGAGTTACAGTGACGTCATTGAGACCCAATAAGGAGCTACAGTGACGTCATTGAGACCCAATAAGAAGGAGCGACAGTGACCCAACAACAAGACTTTCTGTACATCGGTACTCGTGTGTTAAAGATGGTTAGAGCTAGACATGCCAGGCGTATTACATCACGGCATGTTGCGCTCCCTCACAGAGCCCTATATCGAGGCCTTCGTTATACTCACTTCGATAGCGACGGCCTCGCCCATACACGGACATATCAACCCCCTCATGCTACAGTCTGCAGTGTAGAGACATACAGATGTGTATAAAGGAATAACACAGATAGAGCTTACTGCATAGCGCTACTCGAGTTTACCTAGCAGAGGTACCGCCAAGTATGGCAGGTGATCGCATATCGTGTTAAAATACTCAATTTGACTGTCAGTAATCCTAACAATTCATGAGCAGGCAACATTTCTACGTAGATTTGAGGCAAATCTTAATGAAATGTTTTGACGAGTGCATTATTATAAATATTGATAATATGTTTTTAATTTTTATTGTGATGACAATACTAAAAAAGTGTTGTAATTTATTATATTTTAGTAGATTTCCTGTTCTGTAGATTATTTTATGAAATAACGTAAATATTGTTAATAAAGTATATATCTGTAGAAGTTTCTATTGTCGGTTCTATACCTGCCCAATGTTCAAATACGTTGACTAAGCTAGGTAGGTTTATATAAATTTTTATATCGTTTTTAGCCACGTCTGTCAAAATCTGCTCGAGCATATTTATCTTTCAAACATTCTTAATTGTTTCTATAGAATCGAAGAAGAAACGGTTAATCTATGTCAGTACCTTACTAAGGGCCAGTCTTACAGTCTCGTTAAAAGAAAGTTATTTGTAGCAATTAAGCTATTTGGAGGATTTCAAGGGTTTTGATTGGTGGTTGCCATGGAGAAAACAAGCTATTCGACAAATAAGTAGTTATTGGGACATTGTAAGACTGGACATAAGTAGTTGGTAAACTATGGAATAATGCAGAGTATGGTTTCTATTACTCTTTTTTTTTTAATTACAACAGTTTTCAGTCATATTGGGCAAGGAAAGAAAGGTGTTACAGTAACACAATGACTTGTATTAATTTATAGAGCACGCTCGACACATCACAAATCTATGTTATTACGCTACCCCATCGACACTAATACGCAACACTCTGTGCGAAGTCACTTCTACGCTAAAGCGCGATTCGATAACGCAACCAAGCGATGACAACACGTCACAGAAGAACGAAATCTCTGTGCGTACGTACGTAGTGTAGTTAACCTGAAGACTAGCAACTAGTAAGTGATGACAATTGAATGTTTAGAGGTTGGTTTTGAGTGTCTTACAAAACAAAACGAAGAAAACGATAAAGAGTGCGCACATTGTACTGTCGAGTCGAAAATATTAGAATCAAGCGCAATCGTTAGTTTTTAGGACTTAGTTCAAACTTCAAAGGAAATAAATACGTGCATAATTAATTATTAGTTACGTATACATAATATCTCCACATGACTTAATATTACCTAAAGCCAAAGAACAAATACAATATTATTATGTATGTTATGTACCATTATGATTGTACTTCTTCAGCTCAGTTGTATTAACTATGAGCAGAAATCTTTTTACCTAGATTTTGTCCCTTACCTCTCAAATATGTACTCCCAAATTACTCCCAAAAACACAAATCCATCATTAATTTTCTAATTTATTTATCAATAAAATGTGTAATGAAATCACTTGATATTGTATGACAGCCCATACAAAATACTGTCAGCATATGGACGTTTTGATTATCATTCACGACGCGAGTGATTATGTATTTGATATTTTGTTAAAGGATTATATTTTACTGTTTTGTTTTGTAAAATAGTTACATAATTCACTACTAAAAAATGTATGTAATAAAGATAAACTTTTGAAAAACAGTTACCATTATGTACTTTGTTTCCTTCCAATACAAAGCTATACCATAGCACATTCCATAGTGTAAAATAAGTTGCTTCGTGCTACAATTCATATAAAAAAATGGAAAAAACAGAATCCTAAACAAATTCAATTTCGATGCAAGTCTTTCCTAAAATACATGTAAATGGTGGATTGCCCATTTATCAACAACACTATTAGATAGACTAATTATTTAAAGAGATACTCAGATCAAAAACTAAAAAATACTACACGTACATACATATCAACCTTCAAATATGGAAAACAATTCTAAAAAGTTATCAATATCATACTTCAGAATAAAGTGGTCAATATTTTCTAAGTATGCAACTGACTATCCCTTTAAAGTTAAAGATAATGAGGAACACATGGAAATAAAATCAACACCAATTATTTGAAAATACATAATTTATTTCATCAGTTGTGTACACAGTTTATTTATACACATTTAAACGTAAGATAAACACAGGTAAAGTCACAGCACAATAACCACAGTCTGTCAATAGATTACTTTGTGGACAACGTAACTAATATGTCGGAAACAACTTTCTGTACAAAAATAAATTTTTCAGTACAGTTTTAAATGCACAAGTTAGGATATGGTTATGTACATTCTGTATGTGATCTACATTATTTTACTTCCGGCGTGCTAATAGCCGCTGGATTTAATGACATTGGATGGGAATTACCATTCAGATCTATTGACTAGATTGATGTTATTAATGCTGGACATCTGAAATATGAAACAACTAGAACTATTTTGAAAATACCTTTTTAAATGCTTGTTTGTGAACTTGAACCCTAACAATAACACGATCTCCGAGGTTTATTATGCTTTCCTCTCGATCCTTCATTATTGTTTTGGTCGTGGTGAGATGTAGACATAGATATAGGCCAGTTATAGTTCACAATCTAGAACTCGAAATGCCATTTTGTACTACTAGTAACATTTTTTCAAGGTGATTGTCTGCACTGTCGAGATTCGCATTCTTATTCAACTTGACTCACCAATTTTTGTCCAGTTACTTGTGTCAATTACTCAAACAGACGCCCATTAAAAGGCATCAATTTCAAGGGACATAAGAGTTGCGGTTAGTTAATTGTAGGATTTAGACAACAATCAAAAGTAATGATACTACGATGTGTCCTGGAATCTGCACGATGAGAGATCAGCATGGCGAGCCAATCAGATAAGTATTTGACAATCTCAATCTAGCTGGCAAGCAACCATGGTGTGCAAAATAGCACTACGTACTGACTGACTAAGAGGGATTCCAGAACAAAATATTCACTCGGACAACTTTACTTTCTGAAGTGAATCTATCTCGGCTAACTCGTCCACTTAGAAATCTTTCATACAAAGTATGACAATATAAAGTATTTTTTAGCTAGTTTTAAAATTGATTTTATTGTACAAAGTAGGTTATCAAACTAGCAAGAGGGGGAGGGGAGGGGGATCAGTGCACCTCCCAGTGTGTTTCAGTCACAATCAATACGCTTACAAAAGGCAGTGTTTGTAGAACATACATACATACATATATGGATGGAAACCCAAAGACTTAGAAATCCTACACCTACTTTTACGATCTCTATTAGTTAGTGTGTCGAGGGGTCGCTCTTCACTGATGTCTTACACAATGTATTGAGCCAATTGAGCAAGTTTATTACTTAAAAGTCTGGGGAAGAAACTCTTTACTCGGTCCGTGGGTACTCCCGCGTTTAGATTCTAACTCCGTATCATTATCATACATTATTTTACGGCCACTACTTGATCGGCAAGATTTAAACATTCAGTTTAGTGATGGGAAAACTTGCAATTTGGTCCGATTCAAAAGGTTTATAAAAACAATGGCTTTGGTTGTTTGTTGCACTTGCACTAGACTCTGGCTTGGTATGGGAGACGACAATGCACGAGTCCCTACACGGACCGGATTGTTTGTTGTGATAAGAGACTTATCGGCTCTAGGTTACTTAGTTGTGTTTGGGGAACGGAGAAAGGAGACCAACAGTTCACCTGAAACATGGTAGGCAGTCTCACGTGAGAAGTACTTGATACTTACCGATACTTATTACTTCTATACTTGAATAACTCTTCAATGACCAAAACGTTTCTGCATTTTTAACATTTCACGTAGTGTGTTTCAGGTTAGC
Organism: Isoperla grammatica; assembly: GCA_945910005.1. Classification (NCBI taxonomy): domain Eukaryota; kingdom Metazoa; phylum Arthropoda; class Insecta; order Plecoptera; family Perlodidae; genus Isoperla; species Isoperla grammatica. The sequence goes on from OX246740.1 coordinate 52,886,103, forward strand.
TATTGATTTCCTTTCTCCTTTCCCCAAACACAACTAGTTATCCCCTGATAATACTCGACGTAAACAAAATAAATAACAAACCATTTTTGATTTCATCTCTATACATAATAAAAGAAAATAGACAAATGAAGAGAGATACACCTACAAGAATAACTTAATATAATAAATAAATTAATAAAAATCAGTCGACCTACGTATAATGAAAGAACATTGTGCACAACCTAGGTACCTCACAAAGTAAGAAAATACAATACCACATAAAGTAAACCCTCGTTAATACGACAAGGACGCGAGACTAAACGCCGCAATACGACACCGAGAACCGACGGCTTATTTAGGGATCAACTGTTCTAAGCTTGAACAAAACGAAGTGAAACTGCCAACCAAACACAGCCATGACCACACGGTGAACAGGTAGACCTATTTTTGTACTATTAATTGATCAATCTACTCGCTTCAAGCTCCACAAAGCTGGGTAAACTGTTGGGTTATCTATCCTTCCCATAACATTGCATTACCCAGCTGTTATGCCTCTCCTACCATCAATATTCCATTAATTATTTGACTTTTACAGTACTGTACATATATTTTCATAAATCTGTTTCCAATAAATTGGGTCAGAGGATGGTTAACCACCAATATTCTTGGGCATAGAATTTGCTAATATAGGCTTGTCTTTCTTCCACTTCTTTTTCTTCTTCATCTTTAACATAAATAAATAAATCCATAAGACTGTGTGTAAGTCTACCAACTCAGGAAAGTCCCCCCACATGCCATCGGTGCGAGGGTTAACCTTCGTAGATCACTGGTCCGACAAACGTGGCTTACAAGACCGCGACACTACCACTCGCAGAGCAAACCCGATTCCGTTCTTACGACTAATCACCAGGTACAAATAAATCTACAAAAAAAAAAAGTTAATACTTTGCGACAACATTACACGACCAGGGATCTACTTTACATGTGAAAATAGGCACTGATAAGACTTGGAAATCCCCGGCTAACGTTCGACGTATTAGGCAACTAGGACCGAGAAGAGTAGGCCCCCGTCATTTGGTTCTGTGGCAGCGATCGTTAAGATTATTGTCCACGTCCCGAGGCTGTGCAAATTGTTTTCGTTGTATTCGGAGCTGCCATTGTTCGAGCTAAGCGCAGACAAGCGAGGGCACGTTTACAGAGGCACGTCTTAGTGCAGTCGTCTACTGCTAGGAGGTAGAACGATATTGCTTAGTGGGCCTGGATGGGGTGACTGTGTTCCCATCCATGGCTTGAACCAGCCTTCAGTGCATGGTCTTGTGTTCAGTGATAAACAGAGATACGTATTTTTAAAATTAAATATTCGATTTTATCGCATCAAAGTTGCTATTTCAAAATGAACATTTTATCGCACTTATAAAGATGACAATTTTTCAACTATAAGACCTTGCACATGTGCGACAATGAGTCGAATGAGGGCGTATCCCAATAAATAAAGTCTAAAATGATGTGCACGCAAAAGTATAGAAACACGTATTTTAACATAAAAATAGCCAAAATAATATTCATAGAAATTAAGTGCAGACAATATGGAATTTTCTGGTTCATCACACTCACTTAACTAAATAGTACATAGCAAATATTTGCTCATAAAGACTAATTTGGGATTAAATAAAGAAATAGAAAAACTTTTTCATCCTTCAAAATACTATAAAACAGAAAAGGAAAAAGGTTTTTTGTTACGTAATACTAAAAGTACGTAGGCTGTCTCTAGTTATCCATAAGAACGGGGAGTGCCACCGTCTACTGTCGAGAGCGCCCTAGCTGGACTTGTGTCCGTGGTACTTGGTCCTGGTGGGGGCTTGAACCGAGGACTCCCAATGCATCCCTCGGAGAGTGGGCAGCTCATGCCCGGAGCTGCCCGTGTGTGGAGAGGGAAACATATTTCCTGCAAACAAACAATTAACTGTGACTGACTAGTGAAAGTCATGTGTAGGCCGACAAGAATGAGAAAATACGTACTAGCATAATTGAGAGGTACTAGTAGGCCTACTACTATCAGAACATACTATTTTGATTTATAAATCCAACTAAAATCTAATAGCAAATCTACAATATTATAACATTTTGTAAGTGTCCCATTGAATATACCATGTGCTAGTACTAGGGATGAACATCGATAAAATAAAAACTATCGATAATCGAAAAGATGACTGCATTATCGATCGATAATATCGAACGATAATAAATTTACAAAATTGAAGTAATCTTTTACAGTTTCAGTGATATGTCGCCTAATCGAGCACATAAGGATATGGCAACATTACTTGGACACATCTGACGTGCCACTGCTGAGAGTATAATCACATTTTACGAGGCCCGAGGCCTAGTATTTTGGCAGTATCTTTGAGTATTTCAATACTAGAAAGGTCCGAGAAGAACGAAATAATGCTTTACGAACCTGCTTTTTTTTAAATCAGACCATTCGATAATATTTGTATTATCGATTATCGAAATGTTATTGCATATCGAATATCGAACGATAATATCGATTATCGTGTGCATCCCTAGCTAGTACTAATTTATTTCCTACTGAAGTTTATGACTAATTGCTATGTGGAAGAATAGATTACAGAGCAACAAATGGAGCTTTATCTTTATCCCAATTAAATTAAATTAAAGAGTACCCAAGTATAAAAAATATGATGTGTGTTGTGTTGTACTTACATGTAATGTCAGTGAGTTACACCTAATGCTATGTACAGTGCATATATGTATGTACAAAGCAGGGAGTAACAAGCAGGATATTTTCCAAGCGAATCTTCGTAGTCATGCACAAGTGAAAAAGCAGCACACACAGACACACAAGCACGTGCATGATGTCGTTAGTAATGTCAGTAATGATGATAAGCGCATGCTATATACTATGCGACATACGTGCTCAATGTTGTTAGTAAATGTTGAGAAGCACACGCTAAGCACAGGGCTAGCAACAGCGGCATACATGAGTAGTGTTATGAGAAGCACACGCTATGCACAGGGCAAGCAACAGCGGCATACATGAGTAGTGTTATGAGAAGCACATGCTATGCACAGGGCAAGCAACAGCGGCATACATGAGTAGTGTTATGAGAAGCACCACGTGCTTAATGCTGTTGTTAGTAATGTTATGAGAAGCACATGCTATGCACAGGGCAAGCAACAGCGGCATGGCATACATGAGTAGTGGCACCTTGTGCTTAATGTTGTTGTTAGTAATGTTATGAGAAGCACACGCTATGCACAGGGCAAGCAACAGCGGCATACATGAGTAGTGTTATGAGAAGCACCACGTGCTTAATGTTGTTGTTAGTAATGTTATGAGAAGCACACGCTATGCACAGGGCAAGCAACAGCGGCATACATGAGTAATGTTATGAGAAGCACCACGTGCTTAATGTTGTTGTTAGTAATGTTATGAGAAGCACATGCTATGCACAGGGCAAGCAACAGCGGCATACATGAGTAATGTTATGAGAAGCACCCCGTGCTTAATGTTGTTGTTAGTAATGTTATGAGAAGCACCACGTGCTTAATGCTGTTGTTAGTAATGTTATGAGAAGCACACGCTATGCACAGGGCAAGCAACAGCCACATACACGAGTAATGTTATGAGAAGCACCACGTGTTTAATGCTGTTGTTAGTAATGTTATGAGAAGCACACGCTATGCACAGGGCAAGCAACAGCCACATACACAAGTAATGTTATGAGAAGCACCACGTGCTTAATGTTGTTGTTAGTAACGTGATTTGTAAAGGTGCGTCCATCAATACACCAGGTGCAAATCAGTACAAGCGGAACACACATTACGTGCATTATGTTGTAAGTATTAATATTATGTATGAAAGACACACACAAGCACAAGCAGCAGAAAAACATGCATGTGCATTTATGTTGTTAGTAATGTTTATGTTTTGAGGCAGCAGTAGTAGCACATGATATTGATACGTCAAGCACAGGCAAGCAGTAGTGGAACGCACACACATGCATATGTTTGTATTTGTATACACTAGGGATGACATCGGGTAGTAAAATCTGGATTCGATTCCAGCCCCTCAAGGATTCGGGTAACCCGAATCCTAGAAGTGTAAATCACGTCGCTCAACATGTTATTTGAAGGCCATTGACCGCCCGTGGCAGAAGCTGCCAGCGTGCGTTCTGTCAGCCAGTGATGATGGTCGGTAAGGGGTGGGGGTAGGCCGAGAGCCAGTGGGAGCACAGGCATACCAGAACTCGCCCGCAGCAATTACACCACATAAAATAGGCTTAGTCTATTTTTAATCAAGCCGATAATGGGTACATAGCGGAGCGGGAAAGTATTTTAGGAATGGAAACAAGTCATTTTGTTATCACCATTGTTGGCACATTGTTGAAGCATACAACAATTCAACTAAAAATGTACCAGAACAAGATTCGAATCCTTAGAACGGATTCGGGTAATTTTTGGATTCGGGTAACCCGGATGCCCGGATACCCGATGTCATCCCTAGTATACACATATGGGACTATGTTGATGTAGGCAACAGGTTGATTTTGATGTACGTAACATGATACGACGCTGTGTGATTTCTAATATAATTTGAAGAAATTAAGCTTTTCTAATGATGAGAAATTAGGGTAATTTAAAGTTTGGTTCGAAACAATCACAGCAGGTTCTCAAAACCCTAATAATCAACGTAGGCTACCTACAACAATGACTTGAATATACAAATCTATATTTGTGTTAACTATATTGGTGGTTCAGACCCGAGTCCATACATAGCCTGCTGGATGAATCAATCAACACGGACAAGGTCGTCTACTTGACCCACCCATCAGGCTGCGATGGCGGCATATTGCCTGACGCAGATAGCGCAACCATAGTTCAGACCCAAGTCCATCACAGCCTGCTGGATGAATCAATCAGTACGGACAAGGTCTACTTGACCCACCCATCAGGCTGTGATGGCGGCATATTGCCTGATGAAGATAGCGCAACCATAGTTCGAGCCCAAGTCCATAGCCGGCCGGAGGCGTAAATCGGCGCTTCGTTCATAGCTGCAGTTATACACCGAGATCTAGGATCTAGGGGTCTGAACGAGGCTGGCGCTGCGAGCGAGAAAAAGTCACAGTGCAAAGCCCAACGGTCAATTGGGCCGAGGAGACCACTACTACAGTACCGTTCGGGAGAAAATGAAACCTTTCAAGCCAGCCACATGTGCTACGATTTCGTACGGAGTCTGTGTACAATAATGAACGAGAACTTTTCTACCGGTATGATCAGGAATGCCCAGGAGAATATACGAAAAACAGATCGAAGGAAGAAGAAGACGGGGAAGACCAAGGAAGAGATGGAAGGAAATGATTGCTGAAGACTTACAGAAGAGAGGAGAGAACTGGGAGCAAGTAGAGGAAGTACGATTGTGGGAAGATAGGAAGAGGTGGAAAAATTTGGTTGTGAAAGTGAAACCCAAGCTGACCCTGCCAGAAGCACGAAATGGCAATGGATAACGATGATGATCAGTTAAGAAGATATCAACACCAACAACACAAGCAGCAGCACACGGTACGTAAATGAGTGCCTACCTGCAGCGGCGGTCTGCGAGTGGCTGCCCGGGTGGAAACTGGGCGGGGCCAAGACTGTGTTGCCGGCTGCGAGGTTGGGCGGAAGTCTTCTCCGTCGCTTGCACTCGCCCAGGCCGTGGTGCAGACGCAGGCGACCCAGCGCCACCTGGAGACAGACAACGCACGGCTCGTTCAGTGGGCGCATCTCCATACCATCTACAGACTTGATTGGAACTCGGAACAAGATAAACATGTTCTAGTGAGGGAAAAGGTACAGAAGGTACCTCAAAGCGACTTATCTACTTTCTCAGGTAAGCTGTCGTCCTTCTGTACCTTTTCCCTCACTAGAACATGTTTATCTTGTTCTGAGTTCCAATTAACTCAGCCATTTTGGCCTCTCCAAGTACCCATACACTATTTACCTATTTGGTTGTACAAAAACTGAATTTCAGTGGAGGATATTACACTGTCGAGATTTTCTTAGTTAAGACACTCCCCTCCTGCTCCCCTTAATCGCTATGTGACCACACCCTACCCCCATGGACAACCCGACAATCGTATCATATTTATATTATTTCTAATCAGTCATATTGTTATGCTGGGCGGTGATCACATAACTAGCAGATGTAGCTTCAAACCATGTCAAACTAAAAACACCTGAGCCCGGATTCACAAGCGGTCCTAAGTCTTTTTTTGGTCTTATCTCTAAGACTGGCCTAACTTTGGATCTATTGTAAAACCAGACCCAGGTCACACGAACAAGTTACTAATTCCTGGTGAGAACAAGGACATAATGAATATTCCAATAATATGTTTTAAAATTTGTTCTAAGATATTTTCCTGGTTTTACAAAAGGTTCAAAGTTAGGCCGGTCTTAGAGATAAGACCAAAAAAGGATTTAGGACCTCCTGTGAATCCGGGCCCTGCATTCTAGTACGAGGACGTCGAGTAAGTTGGGGCACACGAACCTGTTCGCCGCGCACCGTGTCCCTCGTCTTGGTGAGGATGGGACAGCCGAGGTCGCTCGTCAGGTCTAGCGAGTACAGATTGGCCAGGTGACACAGCTGCTCCCGTTCCCGCCTCTGCATCGGGTGGAGCCTGAAACACGTTGGAAACACGTTCATAAATAAAAATAAAATAAAAAATAAATTCACATTTAGAGTGTACCCACTCAGTAACAAAACTCATTTGCAGTGGGGGACTTTAATTTTAAGTGACTAAACCAACCCTGTAGGCTCCAAACACCATAGACAAGTGAGCGATAACCAATCAAAGATCGATATTTCTAATACGAAATATATTATGAATCAGTGATCGGACAGTGCGAACACCTGCAGACAAATGTCAGAATCAACAAGGCTGATTTAGAACAACTTTGAATTTATTGAGTGAAGCACTCAATTGTTGCTAGGACGGCACCAAAGTCACCGTTTACTTATTCCTAAGACAAGAAGTGATGGAACTGAATCCTTATTAGAAGTTAAAAAACTTCTGCCTGTACCGGGATTTGAACCCGGGACATCTGAATCAGGACCGTAGAGATACTTGATAAATAGGAACCACTAGACTAGGAGAACGGGAAAGATTCCAACAGCGTACCTCGGCCGATTCGAGAAGGCCAAGCAGGGTCAAACAGTTTTTGTATGTTTGTATGGTTTGTATGTTTCTGTTTTTTGTATGTTTTGTGTGTTCTACGATGGATGGCACACCTAATTTACTCCGATAAACTGTTGGGTTTGGTAGGGGTATTGAAAGGACATTAACATAAGACATGGGAAATTTGAATTGCACAGATAATTTTCCAACAGCTTACCAAGTAGTATGGTGACGGTAAGCCCACGAAGAGAATTATAAGTGTATAATTATAAGTCAGGACAGAGAAGGAGGCAGCCTTATATTGGATAGCAGGAAAGTAGAATGGTTGAAGAGGCCAACTCTGCACAGGACAAAAAAAAAAAATACCCTATGTTTTTCATTCTTCCTCTATTCTACTTTTTTTTTAATCAAAAATTTGTATTTCATCACGATCAGAAATGAATCAAATCATGTATTCAAGGGATAATAAGTTATCTCGTCAAGACGACACATCTAGCGTACCTGAGTTTGGTCTGCTGAGGGTCCTGCAGGAAGCGCGAGAGTTTCTCGTTGGCCGACGTCTGTATGCTGAAGCCAGGCCTCTCGTTGCGAACCCTCCGTCTTCCGGCTCGAATCTCTCGACCCGTCTGAAACAACCGTACGATACATCAGAAAACAACAAATCCAAAGTTCTCATTTTGTTATGAAAAAAAAAAAAATCAATTTCAGCATAACATATAAACTCGAAATAAACGCTTCGTTTCGTCATAAAAAATCAATCGAACGTGTTTGTGCACGAAGAAAATGCTTGTTGATGCAACGCACCGGGGCCAGCCAATAACAGCTCCACTGCCGCCTTCTATAGACTTCACTTCATTGTTGTTTGGGCAACTATGATCGAGACACGGTCCAAGGTGTTTGGACACCGAGTAACTCACCAGGTCGCGCATACAGTCCCCCTGGGTCGCACCGCCGGCCGCCAGGAACGTCTGAACGCTCATGTCCTCCTCCTGGTCCGTGTCCGAGGGGAGGCCGTGACCTCCAGGCCAGTCACTCTGCTCGTCGTCACCTGTTGGACAACACACACCTGTCGGTGAGAGAGGTGACGAACACAACTACTGTACACTGTATTCTGTACATACGCAATCTTGACGTATGATTTTAGAAAGCAAGATAGGAAACATTATTTTACATATTGGCAGCTAGGTGTGTGTATGTGGTAAAACAGAAAATTCTTCTTCTTCTTTCAAACACCCAGAGTTGGAATTTATGCCATTCTCTGCTTAGTTGCCCAATAAAACTCAATAAAAAGAAAATTCAAAATTCTTAAAAGCAAAATCTCGTCTATTTTTACATTGGATAACAACAACACCGTTTTGAACACCAAATACAATGCTCTGCACGGCTCAAACTATAATTTTATTGTAACCTGCCAACCTCTGTACCATCAAAATTCCACACAAAAATATCGAAACAAAACAAACGAGACTACTGTATCCTACCTTCTCTGCCCTCGTCGTTTGTGTAGATGCCGGTGTCACTCTCCGAGCTGCTCAGACTGCTGCTGCTCAGGATCTCGCTGTAAACAGAGCGACATCACCATCAACACACCTGCACCGTTTTTTCTTCTCCTTTTTTAATGTAACTTTTCATAAATCAAAATGAATTGAGGCTAGCACATCTTTTTCCGTAAACGTTAATATTTGGGCGATTTTGAGGTTATGGGGGAAACGAGTCGTCATAAGGCACGCGTAAACATATACGCGTAAGGTACTAGTAGGCCTAAACATTTAAGTGCACTCACCACTGTAGACTGTCGGACGGGCTACAGTCCATGCGGGTGTCCTCGGAGGGCAACACGATCACCTTGTGACAGTTCTTGGAGCATCCACCGGCGGTCACGTCCGAACACTCCGAGCTCCTCTCGCGTAGGCTGCGTTTGCGCTTGCCGCACAACAGGCTGCTGAATCTGGAATGTGTAACGAAGGCTGTGAGAACTACATACTATGTCTAGTCAATACGAGTTTCGTTAATGGTATTATTACCGTCGGGCCAGAAGTCTTGGGGCTTTGCGGTACGTGCACTGCAGGCCTACGTACAAATTGTAACCACAATGAATTGACAGGGTCTGCAAGAGGCTAAAAATAGACACAGCCAACTTGTAATTTGAAGTTAATTTTACAGGCTAGATAAATCTAAAACATTTACTAGAGTTCCCTTCAATGCCAGGCACTACTGAAGGATGCACTTTCTGGCATATAAGAGAAAGCCAAAGAACAAAAACAAAACTAGGCCTATTTGTTCACACACTTTTAAACAAAAGTTGAAATCTCATTCAAAAGTGGTATTGGTATTGAGTTTCAACAAATTGGAGTCACTGCTCTCAGATGTTATCACTTACAATTTGAACACTGTTGATTAGGTAACTTAAAAATCGTTATTTTTATGTTTAACCAACCCACGTTCGAGCGAATACGACTCTCGTTCACGATGGCTAGTCTCCATTTCGTTCTCACCTGTTCTCGCAGTTGGGCGCGTGCCGCAGTATCCGCTTCTTCTTGGCGCTGGCCGTGACCTGTACGGCCGGCAACACGGCGCGGGACGTGGAAGCGTGATCGGAAACGGGAGTGTCCACCGCGATGCGCTTCAGCTTGCGCTTCCTGCAACACAATTCACGGGTGAGTGAGCACATCCAGGTTATGTACCCGTTATGCACTGACCTAACAGCCAAGCGTGTTTCGTAACCAACACGTTGGAAAAACATTTGAGATGGTATGTAGTAAAAAAAAAAAATTAATTATGGTATACTTAGAACTTGTGAATTACGCAAATAGTAAATTTATTGAAACGGCTGTAATTGCTTAAATGGTAAGAAGCAGAAACTACTCTCTCTGCCATAACACTCACAGCAGCAAACCACGTGTTAATCCTATCTACACATAAGTTGTAGCGCTTTCTCCACCAAACATTGCAAACAAATGTAGCCCAATATATATATATGATAGGTAGAAGGATAGACCCCAACAGCTTACCTGAATTGTAGACCGTGGTGGTATAGAGATAAAGACAGGAGAGCTACGAAGATGGGAGTTGGCCCATCAGTGGATAACTAAATCTCGCACTCCACCCAACTTAAACATCCGGTGAAGAGGAACTATGTCCCTGCTTCCCCCACCACCTTCCTAGCCTCCCAACCCCTTCTTTCTGCCACTCTCCCCCTCCCCCCCCCCCAACAGCCAATAGGGCCAGCTAGTTTAGTTCATAGGTTAGGTTAGTTAGTCAGTAGTCTTCTTACTCCCGAGTGATCAAGGTCTTGTACCGAAACGTCTCAGAAAACTTGTGTTGTCCTTTATATATGTTGTCTTTATCTCTATACCACCACGGTCTAGAATTCAGGTAAGCTGTTGGGGTCTATCCTTCTACCTATCATATTACTAGCCTTTTGGCCTCTCTTTAATCCAATATATATATATATTTAGATAGATAGATATAGGCTTAGGCTACCTATAATGTAATGAGAGCACAGTTAATTTTTAACAATTTTCAACAACGCGGGATTTAAACACAACAAGGAGTACGATCGTTACCTGCGAGTGCTCGGGTGGATGGGCGAGAAGTTCTCGTTGAACGAGTCCGACTCGATGTTGCCGTGGAGATGCGCGATGCGTCTGCCCTGGAGACTGAACTGGGCCAACTGTCTCTGGACGGCGGTCGAGCTAACCTCGTCAGAGTCGCTCTGGTGTAACGACGACAGGCCTTTGTCCTGAGAGAGGGCGACGTCGCCGATCGAGCTGCTGGAATCGTCGCTCGCCGTCCTGTGGCAGGCCACCGCTGCGACAAACACGCGACGCTCGATTAGGCACGCAAAGATCAACAGGTCGTTAGCGTGGATGTGTGAACTACTCGGATCACTTTCAACTCATCGGTAATACACAACTCCCAACAGTGTGTTTAACATATTTCGTATCTACTACCTACACTACAACGAACTGAATTCAAATTATGCGGCCGACTCCACTGAAGCTCCGACTTAATACTTGGACAAGTGCTAGGGCCTAGTCGGTTCTGAGAGCAGGGAATTATTCAAGGTCTACATGTATGGCAACAGCACCACAGAAACACTTTGGTACATTACATTAGGTACATTACATTTGGTACATTTGGTACATTCATACACTTGTTGATTTGCACGCAGTGAGATCTGGTAATGGCCAAAGATCGTAGACTAGGCCTAGGCCTATATAGGGTTACGCCCGACAGACTCAAAATGGATTGAAACAAGACCATCGGCACGATCTGCCCTAGGGCCTACCATTCATTAGGCCTAGGCTATATAGCCTAGGTAATCTAGGCCCAATCGTTAGCTAAATTTTACCATCAAATGGAGATAATGTGTAGAATGTAAACTAGGGCCTAGGCCAATCAGTCGACACTTACGTAAATTCCCGGTAGACCGAGCTCTTCTCCGAAGTCCCCACCGACGACGGGTCGAAACCGTTCGAGAAGTTTCTTCCAACGCAGTTGTCAAATCGTGAACTAGAGCCTCCATTCTCATGCGCAAATCGTCCGGAACTGATTTCAACATGCGCTCCATTGAAAACAACCCTTGTCAATGAAAATGTGACAGTGCAGCAAGATTTAGGCCTATGTCAAAATGATGTCGAATCACACATTTAAGTTCTTCAGCTTTAGGAAACACGTGTCTTACTTCTGGACCAGCCAGAAAACGAGGTCGTATCTCAAAGCAGCCAACGTAGGTTACAAGACCTAGAAATATAGGCCTAGGCTTAGCCTAGGCCTAAGCCTAACAAAACAGTGCAATGACCTACTGAATGACCTAGGGCAACCTGTGAATGAGCACGCCCCTTTACTCTTTGTAGTCGTAGGCCTATTAACCTATCGTTGGGCCAATCAATCATCCACTGCACCAATAACATTTACATATTGAATAGGCCCACTTGTTGCGAAGAAGAGAATAAACAAACAACTTGTCTTCTAAGTTAAAAAACACAGCATTTGGAACGTTCACGTGAGAGGCTAGCCTGGCTAGGGCCTAGGCTAGGGGCTAGGCACAGAAATCACTCCCGTTTGCCTAATTAAACACAACACGTCTTAACGGAATGAATAACTTTACAAGTTACATCCACGAGAAATGTCCCTGATAGCATAAAAGCTTGAACTTTCAGATCAAGGTTAGGTATTATAGCTTTTTAAATCCCCGACAAGAAAACAAGAATAACTTTACGAATATCGAACGACGAAAGATGCGTGCGCAGTTACAAAATGGCCGACATGAAGGTACGCCAGGTTAGCCAACTGCAGAGAACACACGTGCGCCAAATATTATTATTATTAATTGTAAAAAAACTATGTGCCACATGAAGGGAAACAACTGTGAAGCGACACTATATCAATATATTTAAGAACAACAATACACATCATTTAAAAATTTCTTTTTAAATGATTTATCAAGGCATATTGATGTACAGAAAATCATCCTTGATGTTCATTTTTTAATTTTAGTGTAGTGGTTCAGAGCAGCAGTGTGAAACATTCGGACAAAAAAAATGAAAAAAAATCAATGAGATCCAGTAACACCTACTTACCTATTTGAGATATTGAGAATTTATTTAGAAACCAAATTCTAAGTCCCCCCCCCCCCCCCCCCCAACCCACCACCCAAAGAACACGGAATGTAAAGGAGTAATATTCCCACTCGAATTACCACCCTTGCTATGAGTTACTTTCTTTGCCGCTTGGTGCCGCCACAATTCAGTGCCCCTGCCAAAAGTCACGTAGGCAACACCCCAACACACGTTTACCCCCAAAATACAGATTCCTGTTTCATCCCCCTTTTTACCGCGAGTTCTTTAGACTGCCGCTTGATGACGCCACAATTCAGTGCGCCTTGCAAAAGTCAACTAGGCAACACCCCAACCCACGTTTTTACCCCAAAATTACAGATTCTTGTTTTACTCCCCTTTTTTACCAAGAGTTCTTTAGACTACCGTGAGATGTCGTCACAATTCAGTTTTGTTTTTGTTGTTATTGTTATTTATTAAATAAATAAATAAATAAATAAATAAATAAATAAAAAATCACGTGTAATCAATCACTAAATCCAGATAAGGGAAGCATTCAGATCAACAATCAGTCCAGATTATTTATTCGTTAACTTTATCTGCGTAAACCTCATCCATCCATTGTCTTTTGTCCAACCGGCAATATATTCTTCGGTGTTTTTACCTTACAATGTGCCAAAATCAATAAATCATGAGATCAAAATCAAAATCATATTTATGTAATATCAATTCACGCAAATACACATTACATCGCACTGACACGATCAAAATGTAGCTAAGAACTACGAAAACACTACATTCGAGAAATATTTTGTAAACTAAAAATTAGACCTATACATTAAATCAAGATAAGAGATATAATAACTAATTATTTGTAAATAAAGATTATAATAGATATGTCGACATAGTGATTATTTGCGCCTGGAAATAAAGAACCCCATCGTACATGATGAAGTAATTTAATATGTGGGATGTTCAGAATCCTCCATCCTTGACAGATGTAGGATAAGTGGTATGCCCATGAAGCTTACCTCGATAGTATGCCTGATTGAGTGTACACCGCCCCTTTACCCGGAGGTCCAACCAACCTATCCACAAGGTGTTTGTGGATAACTCGCACAGACAGTTGTGGATGTGAAAACTCTCAACCAAATCCAGTTTGTCAAGATGTCGGTTGATTTTGCGTCCAAAGAGTTAGAACGGCAGTCGGCCTAATAGGTTCGGGCGGGCCCACCTAACACGACATGATGCTGGGCACCCCCCCCCCCCCCCCCCCCCCTCCTCTCACAGTGTCCGAAACAGCCCGCCTGCATAGCTAAAACGAGCTGGTACAGCTCGGGTTACCTTAAAATATAGGAATTGTTTGGGTATCTGAAAAACATAAATAATGATACGCTTATTAATGGACAACTGCTTTTGTCTATTTTATTTAGATTCCTCCGACTGCTGTTACCATCTGAGCTATCGGGATCGCTGTTACCATCTGAGCTATCGGGACCGCTGTTACCATCTGAGCTATCGGGATCGCTGTTACCATCTGAGCTATCAGGATCGCTGTTACCATCTGAGCTATCGGGACTGCTGTTACCATCTGAGCTATCGGGACCGCTGTTACCATCTGAGCTATCGGGACCGCTATTACCATCTGAGCTATCGGGGTCGCTGTTACCATCTGAGCTATCGGGATCGCCGTTACCATCTGAGCTATCGGGATCGCTGTAACCATCTAAGCTATCGGGACCGCTAGGACAAACTCTTTCTATTTTTTTGACAGTAATTGCTACTATCACTTCACAACTTTGTCCATAAACCTGGCAACAGCTAATCTTTGCAATCAATTTTATTATTATCATTAATAAAATTGATAGTAATAAAGTACAATAATATATTAATAATAAATTAATAATAAATTCATAATAATAATATTAATTAATTAATTTAATTAAATTAATAATACATTAATTTTGTATTAGTATTGCATGATTGGAGACTTCACTCCCGTAGTAGTTTTCGGGACATATATATTATTTATACTCATACGCGGCACAATGCCCCGAAAACTGACAAAACATGACAACTATGATGGTCATATTATCATATTATGACGTCGGGCGGGAGGGGGGGGGGGGAAGGGGGGGTTGATGAAAGGGGCAAGTATAGGAAAAAACGAGTAATTTTTATTTTGATACTGCAAGCGCGCGTTACAATGCCATCGGTGTTATTTCTTATGTATAGCCGAAGTCTGTCTGGGTAGAGAACCTCACGCACGGACCAATAGAGGGTAAATACCTCAATATTATTTTTATCATCCTACCGTGACGCAATTTCTCGTGAGGGTCGTGTTGACACTCTGAGCTGAGTAAGATAACAAACGCATTCTTCGACGACTCACAACAAACAAACACAGGCAGGCGGTGGTTTTTAATAAGATCCACTGATGAGGCCGCACGTTTCATAAACACTCGATGTAGTCATAAGTCTTAAGTGGGCAGGCACGGCCGTTGAGCGTTCATTTTCTACGACGCACGATGACCGATGTCAATGCCACCACCTGCCTTTGTAAACCACAACTGTACACAGGACAGGTAGCTAGCTGTGAATTATTTCTATCATCATCATTATTATTATTAATCTTGTTCTGTGGTCATCAACAATAACACCTTAGCGACTTCGTAATGATGATGGAACCAGAGAAAAACGTACCAAAAGTCGCGTGCTACAAATTGAATTTCAGCGGATTTGAAATGTAAACGCGGTATAATATAAGGTCGTTTCCATTATAATAAGAGTGAGTTTGTGGGAGACCTTGCCTTGCCCGCAAAACACATTCCGGAACTTCACAGGGCTTCACTATCAGAAACTCCGCACATAATTCACAGATTGGTGCTGTAGAAGATTGTTTCATGATATATTTCTTTTATAACTTTAGAATTTTAAGCTTATCTACCATATGTACTTCAGCCGTTTCTCAGCAAACACTCGTTACATATTATTATTATGTACAAACAGTCTTGGAACCTACTATGTACATAAATTATGAGGCATTTGCTGTGTATATTATATCGTAAAGAAGGAGCGTGTAACCACCTAATGTCAAACAGAAAATGAAGAAGCTATCTTGTACGATTTGGAATGAAATGATACTGTCGTTTCTTTACGTTTACAAGATTTAACACTTCGTTATATATAAAGTAAAATAAAGCTGATGATGTCATAAATACATGGTTGATAACAATAATAAACGGCAACCACATCAAAATGCTGGGAAAATGCAATAACATGTTGTTGCTGTTGACTTCCCGCGTTGAGCTCTCCAAACGCCAACCAATGGAGAAACGTGTGTAGGTATTCATTCAACACACCAACAAGTGTTTATATTCACGTGACGTCACGGACATTGTTGGCAGCCATCTTCCCGTACATTATTGTAGACAAACAAACGAGCATATTGCTTATACCAAGAACATATATTTCGGTATTGCATTGCTCAATACATTGTTCATGTAAGAACCTATCTATTCTTTATATTCACGTGACGTCACTAACATTGTTGGCGGCCATATTACCGTACATGATGTATTACAGTTCCTACACATAGCGGCCACCATCCCGTACACGAAGTCATTGTTGTAGACAAACAAATGACTGTATTGCATACCAAGAATAGCGTTAGTTTCGAATACATAAATAGTCACTCCATAGTGTTTTGTTTCGGACAAACATTGAATGTGCGCGAATCACAGAAACACACAAAAATGAAACTATCTAGCAACCGATTTTTTGTCCGACCTGTCTCCTCACAGCCATCTTATTCGTTACTAACGCTTTTATCAACGTCAGCCATTTTATTACTTTTAATGCTGTTATATAATACCTAGAGTGATTTCCGTTGCCGAATGCTAACTGAATTAAATAGACAACAAACACACAAATACAAGGGGGGTGGTAGTACAGCACAACCCCCTCTCACATTAAGATCCTCCCCATGCAATCCTTTGAGTCTCCGCCAAGACAGATGTATAACAACCCTAATCTAATTGATCCGATTCACCAGCTGCACCGCTCATTCACAATGACAAGGATGTTTTTATCAATAACCCCCCCCCCCCCGCGGTTCTATCTCAATCAGCTCATCGAGTATCTCAGAGATATCGGGTTACACCCACAAGCCGCGATTATAGCCGGAGTAACCCGAGCTAGACGCGTTGTTAGTTGTGACGTAGGAGGTCCTGCAGGACTCTCTCTCTCGATCTACTAAGCGTCCTGGCAACGAGACACGCGTCGACTGTGTTGTGAGAGTCTGTCAAACTGTCTCTTGGAGTTTGTGTCCCGGTATGTTGTTTTATGCGTGCGAAGATTATACAACATTCGAAGAAAAAAGACAACCAGTCTTGGGTGGGATGTTTTTTTGTTTTAGGGGGGGGGAGGCTTTCTACAAAACATATTATTTTACATAAATACTATATAAATATGCCCCCCCCCCCCCCCCCCCCCGATTGCAGTCATGTATACGCTACTGGTTGTTGTTACGCTGTAGAGACTTGAAAGGAGGGCCAGGGGTTTTCGTGGTCAATCACAAATACATTTTAGAAAAAGTAAAAATAGATTACAAAATATCTCTGGTTGTTTGCAGTCGATACCAAAGTAGATCCAAACTGCCAAAGAATTGTCGTAAATATGGCCGCCATGCGCACAGTGTGACGCACGTACAACCTATGGATACGAAGAGGAGTTTCTTGGGTCGCAAAATAAGAGCAATTGGCCACGACTTAGTTATACTTTCTCCCTAAAAAAAGAGAAAAATACCTGTACTATGTATTGTATGTAAATATGTCAAAGTGAATAAAGATATATTCTATTCTACTGATACTTATTAATTTGAAGTACGGTGGTTTTTACTGATTGTACATAACAAATTAATAAAATATTAATACAAAGTAGGGCATGGTGTCTACACTTCTTGTCCATGTGTATGTATCCCCTTTCATTCTCCCATGTATTCGCTAGTAAAGCCTGATGCCGAACAACTGCTACAATTTTGTATTCATTTTCAGTGCATTATCTTATATAGCATAGCTACTCCTCGTCATAATAGTTGGTTCTCTTCCCACCAGAATCCATTTAGTCTAATATTAGTAGGATCTCTAATTTTGAGTGGTCAATAGTTTTGAATTCGGTAATTTAACGTTATGCTGTGTATTTGGTTAATACACAGCGTATTGTCAGAAAGTGTAAAACCATGTACTGTATATCACTTTATGTTGTAGTATGCAAATGCTGGTTGTTGCACTACAACCGGATAGATACAAAATTCGCAACGCTGATGCAAAGTACATCGAGTGGAGGTTTACAACAATTATCCAATAACTAAAATTGCGACCCATTTCATAGAGGTGCCCGGTTGGCCGTACAATACTACACACACACAAGTCCCATCAGTAACGCGTACACATACAATACAATACAATATAATACAATACACACACACACATAGAGGCGAGAATCGCTCAATGCGCGCCATCACATGGGCTATTCAACACGGTGCAAAGCTGCTGCAAGATGTGATACTATTTCACACCTGACCGCCTCTCTCCTGACATCTAGCGGATTATAGAGGCACAAAGCGCAATGTGGTACACTCGGCAACCAAAGACGGAAACACTCTCAAAAATTTGATTCGAGACGGTTTGGAAGTTCAGTTGCTGGTGGTAATAAAATGTAGTTCTGGATAAATATGTAGAGAAATGAAGTGAAATGTATGTAATAACTTATTTCCATTCGTTCATTTGTTTGTCACGGGTCATGGGCGGTTTTTTTTTTTTTTTTAGTGTACGAAGAAGTTATACATACCCATAAAAAAACAATACGTACGTAGAATTGTGTTCGTAACGTTCAAAGCACGGTAAGCTCTCCTTTAAAATAGATATTGAAATCCAAACTCCTTAGACACTATTACATTTATAGGCTACAAAATATTCAACTTCAATTTCTTTGTTGCGTCATACTGTTCCACTGTATCACAACTCGAATATTCTTGCACATTTTGTAACATTTGACGATCTCAATTTCGATTTGATTACAAATTTTAAGAGAACAATAAAAAAACGTAAAAGTTTTATCAAATGTTTGCCTCATACTTCGAGAACTTCAACTTGGAGAAGATACAACGAGGATCTTCTACTCGACTGGACCAGTGTGGACGCACAGGATGGTCACGCGACAGAAAGGGTCTCCAACATCCAGACATGGTGGACTCACAACTTACTTCAAATCTCGCCAAGTGATGCAAAAGAGTCTGGCCCCGGCTGTAGCAGCTTATACCGGCTTATCACGCCCGTACGGTAAACCCCCTGGAATAGATGTATCGCACGCTAAGCTAAGCCCGGTTTGAAAAGTGAAAAACTCTTTGTGTGTTTCTCTTGCGAGAGATTAGGTTAGCGTTGAATAACACAGGGGTGCCTCCCCCCCCCCCCTCCCCCCCCCCCCCCCCCGACCAGGGTGACATTCCGGTTTCAGGGGAAAGTCTCCGCCAGTCTGTGTACACATTATCGTGTACGTATTGAATGTATTGAAATTACGTTTCCCGTATAACCTCTATGTTATTGCATTATTTTGTAGAATTTAGATTGTCGTGATTACAATTTGTCAGTGTGTTTATTTCTATTTTACATTTTGAAATAAATTTAGGTAGATTCAAATCCAGAGCACGTTCTGCTCTGCAACGTGTCTGTATCACAGCACAAGTGTGTGATTTTTTTTTTTTTTTTTATCAAAGTAGTTTATTATCACATCATACCCCCTGTAATTCTCTTTGCATTAATTGCATTATACTACGATTACATTGTTCTACGATATGACTAAAGTTTGCCCTGTATTTGCTTCAAAAGCACTATGCTTGTCCCATAATGCAATGTTTTTTATTTCAGGTACTTATATACTTTTTAAATGCAAACTAATTCATTTCATTTAATTCATTTCATATAATATACCCCAAATTGTCGTAGTCAGTGAAATTTGTCAAAAAAATGTAATTTTTAACTTGCTGTTCCACCACACGAAAGTACTAAAGAACACATCGTATATTTATTTACTAACATCTTTGCACCTGCCTTGCCTGTATGTATGACACTCGGCTATTTGTATTGCTGTTTATAAATACATAATCATAATAGATACATACAAACCAGCCATCAGTGTCTTCTTGTAATTATGTAGAATATTGATTACCTTATAAATACTAAATGTATTCGAAATCCTGACATGTAACGAGCTTTGCTTCTTACACTGGTTTCCGTTTCCGGTTACCGAAACGAAAAGCGCGGTTTCATACAAAAGAAAAGAAAAGAAGATAACATTCATTTTCCAATGCACAACGACTTCAACATTTATCACGTTGACGTGGGAGTTCTTTTCGAACTACCGGAATATCACAGGTTCCATTTCATTCATGAACTACATAACTAAAAGCAGGTATGTTACACTTTTACAGGTTGTACAGCGAAAAACCACCGATCCGAGGGGCTGACTATATTATTATTATTATTGGGGGGTTTATATTGCCTTAAAACGACTTCAAAGTATGTGAATCACAACACAACACAAAACAGGAAGTAAACTTGACCAACCGTCGCCAAACTCAAAGAAACTTTCTCATATTTCCCATGACGACAAGTTTGCAACAAGAATCCGATATCATAGCAACATGGCACATTCGATGCGGTCAAAAAAACATTGTCCCCTTTGTGACAACTTCCTGTTAGCAGCCCAGGTGTTGAGAAAACTACGGCACAAACAGGAATGTCTTTCTTGCGCGCGTTAAGAATGGGGGCGGTTTTTAAACGTTTTTGTCGCCCCTCGCACCCCCGGACAAAGCAAATCATATCCTTGTTACCATTCTACAATAATGGCAGCGGATAAATGGGGCCGTATTCGGCTGCGCGCGCACGCTGTGACCATGGTAAGAACTAGCCTGGCTTCGTTTGTCGGTATAGTACAGGTTTGTAATAAAGATCGTCTGCTTGGGGAATTAAATTGAAATAGTTGATAGCTAGGTAATATATTTCACGAAAATGTTCCCCGCTGTAGGGTTTGTTTATCTAGTAATTATTTTCTTTTTTATTTATGGTCTATAAACTTGGTTTTAAGTTAACGATGTAAACAATCGGGTAATTAAAAGAAAATGTAATTAGGCCTATGACGGTTATACGAATAGCTCACATCAGATCAGGTGTAGCTTTTCCCACGAGCTGTAAGAGTAGGTACAAGCAATTAGTAACAGAGAACTATCAAAAAGACGACGGTAAATACACTTTAAAAAAATATAAACAATTATTGGGTGGTAAAAAAAAAAAAATCAACTTGCCACGCAATTAAAATAAAACTAATTAAAATTAATTTGTTCGCAACTTAATTATCACAACACAAAATTCCACAGGCTTTAATCAGGAGATTTAATAGATAATCAAACAGTTTCTTTGCCCTTTTCCACTCACATGAATACTGATTCTGCCAAATTACCCCTCATAAAGATGTTATAATTATACAAGTTTTATTTCCATGCAGCAATATATTCTGCAATTTGTTATGACGGTACCCCACTATAGAAGTAAAAAATTATAATAATGCCAATATTTTAAAGTGTTTTCCTAAAAATACAAAAACAAAAAAAGATCAGTGTCTTGGTGAGAGACAATCGAAGCGCGGGGGGATTTCTTTGCAAATTGTATGAGCTATAATCCATTTAAATATAGTAAAATTGACAAAAGTGCAATATTTTTTTAAAAAATATTAATTAGTTTCATTACTGAATTGGATATAATTAAATAAATAATCCAGTCACTATTACCATAGTGAAGTTGAACATAATAACACTCCGCCCTTTACTTGGGTACAAAGATTGTTAATTTACAATTTTTCAAGTCTTATTTCGTGTCATCAATCAGTGTTTACATTAATCTACCCAGTTGTTACATAGTGTAGAATTCTTGTGACATCGATAAATTATAATCACTATTCTAGTATGACGACTGAAATTAACAGATTTATGAATATGATAATGACATAAATGTAAACGGTGACTTTGGAGCCTCCAAACACATGACAAATTAATTAAAACGGAAACATAGTAGAACAGGTAAAACGTTATAAGAACCTAGTAATTGGACTGTACACTGTTGTGTACAAGGAACAGTGTACAGTCCAATTACTAGGTTCTTATAACATGACAAATTGTATAGTGTCCCCCACTAAATATCAGTTGTTGTAACTGATTGGTAAATACGGATGTATTTATGTTTACTTACAGCGTTTCTCACCACAAGGCTCTTAGCTTGCTCGCAGTATACCTTCAGACGTGTAATCACGGCTTGTAACCCACCTAGGGTGGCTGATACGCGATACAAAGACGGGGTGTGAAATAGACAAGGCTCTTAGCTTGCCCGCAGTATACCTTCAGACGTGTAATCACGGCTTGTAACCCACCTAGGGTGGCTGACACGTGATACAAAGACGGGGTGTGAAATAGACAAGGCTCTTAGCTTGCCCGCAGTATAGCTGTAGACTTGTAATCACGGCTTGTAACCCACCTAGGGTGGCTGACACGTGATACAAAGACGGGGTGTGAAATAGACAAGGCTCTTAGCTTGCCCGCAGTATAGCTGTAGACTTGTAATCACGGCTTGTAACCCACCTAGGGTGGCTGATACGTGATACAAAGACGGGGTGTGAAATAGACAAGGCACCTAGCTTGCCCGCAGTATAGCTGTAGACGTGTAATCACGGCTTGTAACCCACCTAGGGTGGCTGATACGTGATACAAAGACGGGGTGTGAAATAGACAAGGCTCTTAGCTTGCCTGCAGTATAGCTGTAGACGTGTAATCACGGCTTGTAACCCACCTAGGGGGGCTGATACGCGATACAAAGACGGGGTGTGAAATAGACAAGGCTAAGTAGCGGTGGCGCGTAACTAATACGGGCTTCTTTATATGCCACAACACAAAGCGACACCCTATAGGCCAGGGCTCCATTCCCGGTGGGTCGGGGCTCCATGCCCAGCTGTGTACACATGCAATGCAATCCCACTGCTTGTCGGTTTACAGCAGCCCAGAATAATTTAGTATTTAGCGTTCCCTGAATCGAATTACCTATTTACTAAATCATATTGTACTGTAGTGTCTATGATTTTCCTACTACGAAGTGAAGTAGTTATTTATTTATACTACTACTTCATATTTGTTTTGTTTGGCCTTACGAATATAAATATTAGAAGCCAATCTCTAGATCCTTGACAAATGCATTTCTCGCGTGATATTTTCAGAACCCTGAGTGTGTACACTGTAGTGAATGTGTACTGTGTGATACATAAGTAAATAAAATAAATAAAGTAAAATAGTATGGCATGAAAATTAGTACATTATTTATTGTCTACCTACTCAGTTACAAATGAACTGATTTCCCGTCAGAGAATTGATCAAATTTAAAAGGTAGGACTATTCTTGAAATAATTATTTGAAAATAGAGTAATACATCCGATTCAAGTAGTCTCCATCAAACTGACAAAAGATGGTTGAATATTGTCACTTATTATCGTTCGTCGTTCTACCACCAGAGGTCAGTCATATTCGTTTGTGACGACGTGAAGCCTCGCGTATGTCCAACCAATCCGCATCAACCCTGCATTTACTCGGCTTTCGCACGAACGAAAAGAACCGTAATCCGTCCTATCCACATAGGGCTTGATTCACTTTACCCCCCCCCCCCCCCCCCCCCCACAGATATCTCTGGATCCCTTCTTATTGAACACTTCAGCCGCGAAGCTCGGCTAGCTCAAACGAGAAAAACCACCCGCTCAACATTTAGAAATATATGTTTTGGGTTGGTCTCGTAGTGCACGACTCGGCATAAAAAACAATTCACTTTTAAAATCCAGAAAGAAGTATAAAGGAAGTTCTCACATATCGAGTTTCAGCTATATCCGCCGAGGTAGTTTTTGTCGTTCGTAAGCTTCGATCAAAGTTTTGAGACCCCCAGTTCGTTAGGTCTTCTGCGTCTAAATCCCCTAGCGGTGAATCGTCGAACTCCAAACCCCTGCCAGAGTGTACGAGCTCTACTAGCGGAGATTTAACGGAACTTACGTACAAATCGTTTTATACAACTTAAGATTTCACCCTAAAGAACTTTCAACTCAAGAATAGACACTGAAACTAACTTCTCTACTGTATCATTTATGATAAAATATGCGGTGGATATTTTTTAATCTAAATCCAATCTATGAATTACTTCTAGGTTTGTAAACATAGTCGACGCTTTCGATGCCAGCACACATTGTTGTTCGGGATTTCGTGTTTGTATATGGAAAATAACATACATAAACAATTTACCGTTGAAAGTAGGGAAAATAATTCTGAATTTTGCATTCATTCTTGATTTCTGATTCATTCTGATGTTGATGAATTCTTCAATTCTTGAATCCTGCATGAATTCGTATACTTCTTCATTCAATACCACAATATACAGTCAATATAACAACTAAACATACAGGCAGAATTCATTTCAAGACTACAATAAAGAGTTAGAGAATAGGGCCAGTGCGTTCGACCCAGGTAACTGAAACACCTATGGAGATAACGCAATATATCTAGACCAAGGCAGGGAGTGGAGTTGTCACAGACTCATGTAGGCCCAGGGCAAACTACGCTCATCCGAGTATCCGTGTATGCAAATCACCATGGCAACGCGTTGGTATTGTACACCCTATGACGTCATCATTTGCATCGCGATGCATCACGGATAATGGACCATTACTCGCTAGTCTCGAACAATCGTTCGTCCGTTCGACCTTTAATTAATTCGTTCATTTCATATGCAAACGATCCGGGCGGCCGGGCGTGATGGTTTGAATATAGAGGGCGCGAGCGACGCCAGACGTGGTGTGTACTGTCACTTGCATCACTTGCATCACTCACTCAATCAGTGTCACCGGTTGTCACTTGCATCACATCAATATCACTCATCAATCAGTGACATAGTCGTACGTACAATCGTACAACGATCGGAATCGCAATCGTAGAAATATTAACACGTTTTCCCATTACTATCCGGGTTTACGACATTACGAAAAACAATATTCATTTCAATTCACTTAAAACTTCAGGTTAGAAAACTTATAAACACTTTATAGACTAGACTAGTGATATTTGAATATAGTTGTAGGTATTTTATTATGATACCCACGGTTAGAATAACTGCGGTCTTTACGGGAACAAATGAATACAAATTCTCAACATGTAACATGTTTTGAATAATTTCGAACATTTCTAGACGGCAGTTCACTTTACCATCGTAGAACAAATGAGGCGGCGCTTGTCATAACAACAAGTAGGTTTATACCTTATGAAGACAGCTTCTGTCTTGTGAATAAAATATTTAATTTTAAACTCTTTGGTTTGCTCTCCAAAGAACTTACCATTTCCGGATGCCGACGTTGCAAAGTATGACGGTCATACTCATAGCAATATAAAGCTACGAGATGCCCTCGACGTTTCCTGGCGAATATATATATATGTATACACCGTCATCTCTTTTCTTATTCAAAATATATTCTGTCATGAGAAACACAACATTTTATCTAGGTCAAGACATTTGTTTGTTCCTTGTTACAACAAAGGACATGAAGCTTTATTGCTGTCGTCCGAGTACGAAGGAAGTGTCATATATACATGCACGGTTGGGGCGCAACTATGTCCAATAATATGATCACTCAGCAATGCAAAGAAAACACGAGTATATCCATCTGGTTTGTAGATAAACGTATGATGTAAGTAGACCATGGATGGTTTTTTAGTTTTTTCTACCTAGTTATAATTGCGTTGCGTGTGTTGTTACAGGGCCTGTGCGGCACGTTTCAAGTTTTAAGAAGACTGTTACATGATTTAATGTAGTGATTATAGCCGAGACTGTATCTCAATGTTTTAGTTGAATTAGAAAATTCTAACACCGTTTATAGTATAGAACACGGTTATTCAACTAAGTTTAATAACTTTACTTCTGATTGGCCTCAGCACACTTAACAGTGCGAATATATTATGGTGTTGCACAGATTTGATTACATTGAATTCCGTCAACAAACAACAATATGATTTTACTTTTTAAATTCTTACTCATAGCAAATACCTTAGTAAACAACCTCTTATAGGTAAAACAATAATGAACACCGATTCATCAAGCTCCTGGTTTGAGTAATGGGTTCCCACAGGAAGCGATGTATAAAGCAAAACAAACAACCGGAAGATTTGCTTATTTAGCCTTCGGATGAAGGAAGAGGTTGATTATTGCCGTTTCTTTTTCTTCTTTGATATTTCCCCTTTGTTATATAAGACTCGCTTCCTCCCATTATGTATTGTGAGTTGCATGACGGGTAAAATGTTTGGCTCTAGACAGTTGGTAGCAGTCATTCTCACACCGAGACCAATCACTGGTTATAAATATACAATAACAATCCAACAACAATCGTCGTTATAAATTAGTTAAATTTTGGTAACACTGTTTTTAATAGACTAATTTTGATTATCTAAACAATAGCGTTAAACTATAGAGTTCTTAACGAACTGTTACCCTATAACCACTTCTTTGACGAACGATCGAAAAGTAGGCTAATCCTCCGACACAGAATCTCGTAAGTTCATATATTCGCAAGCAACCTATACAGGTGGCTCAGCGCGAGACTCCAATTCGGGAGGTCGCCGGTTCGATACGAGTAACGGGCAATCCTCATCTGGAGGTTTTCTTTAGTCACAAGGCGAACACTGAGGTAGTCATACTAACAGCCCTTGGAGGTTCCTATCCAACTATCCTAGCAATGGAATATATCTATAGTTAGAGGATGGTATAGCCATGATGTGCCCTCTACAGCGGGGATTCAAACGAACATTACATATTCGCAATACACATATCAACGGGTTAACAAACCTGTCCCCCCACCCCACACACATAAAATGGCGTCTATGATAAATAAAAACCGTGTGTGTGTGTGTGTGTGTGTGTGTGTGTGAGTTCCTGCTTGTTTGCGAGGCTAATGACGGCCCACATGCTTGGGTGGCTCTCTGTGAGGTGTGTTCACCACGCTCCACTAGGCACGTCCGCATAACACGGGCGTTATGTATCATGTGAGCAACACTCGGTGCCATGCGGGCTGTAACCTCACAACAGACATATCAAGCAAGGGTAGTGACGAGGACATCGTCTTTATAGGGCACTAGCAACACCAAAAGACAAAAATGAAACAAATGAATTGAATCGATGGACAAACAACAAGCTGTCAAAAAATAATTTCTTCTGATTTTGGAAAACAAAACAAAAAACAAACAAATACACATACAAAACTTTCACTTAGTCGTTGTCAATCATTAAAAGTTTTAAATGGCGAGCAGTTACTATTGCTACACTTGTTTTTATTTCTATGGTTGCAATTTTATTATTTTGACAGCTGATGGTTTGTCCATCAGTTCAATTAATTTGTTCCATTAAATAAATAAATAAATTCACATTTAGAGTCTACCCACTCAGTAACTAAACTGATTTGCAGTGGGGGACTTTAATTGAAAGTGACTGAACCAACCCTTCGGTGTTGCTAGTGCCCTATAGTTAGGTCCAGTCTTACAATGTCCCAATAACTATTTATTCGTCGAATAGCTTGTTGTCTCCATGGCAACGACCAATCAAAACTCTTGAAATCCTCCAAATAGCTTAATTGCTACAAATAACTTTCTTATTAGGAGATTGTAAGACCGGTCCTGAGTATTTAGTATTGTTATTTATTGTTTTATGACGTATACTCGACAGCTAGGTCATGTGACGTCAGCCGAGTCATATTCTACGTCACACATCGCCGCGGTGTCGTCATCATAAGGGGAATCCAGTTGGTGGATTTTCAAGTCGCAAAGAGGGCCGGCAAGAATGAGAATGCATGAGACGCGAACAAATTCATCAAGACTTTTATGAATGAGCTAAGGAATTATTAAGGATATGCACGAGGGCCCTTTTTGCGGGCACCAATCACTATCAGTAAATAAATGAAAAAAAAAAATCCACATTTACAGTCTACCCACTCAGTAATGAAACTGATTTTCAGTGGGAGACTTTAATTTAAAGCGACTAAACCAACCCTGTAGTCTCCGAACACCATCGACGAGTGAGCGATAACCAATCAAAGGTTGATATTTCAAATACGAAACATATGAATCAGTGATTGGACAGTGCGAAAACCTGCGGACAAGTGTCATAATCAACAAGGCCAATTCAAAACAACTTCGAATTTATTGAGTGCTTCGTTGCTAGGACGGCTCCAAAGTCACCGTTTACTTCTTATTCCTAAGACAAGAAGTAATGGAACTGAATTCTAGTAGAGGACCCAGCTCGTGAGTTCCAACATGTAAATGGGCAAAATTTGTACTAAAATGTTCGGATATGTCCCACTATATTTGTTCGTTATCTGTTGTGGTTAAGGGGGGGGGGGGGGGGGAGGTGAGGGAAAAGAGCGGTTTAGGACGGCGGAGATCAATCTTGGGCATATTCTGTTACTTATAAAGGGTAGTTATTGTCAGATGTTACGCTGCACAGGTCAACTGTCCGAGACATGGATGCAATCATTTCACTATCTCCGACAACAGCGACCACGTTGTGGCGCATGCGTACACCCACCCCCCTATTGGCTAATGACTCCAGTGTCACGTGACGCGAACACCTAATGATGCGGAGGGCGATCTCGTTGTGAATAGTTAATCAAACGGCCGCCACAGTTCCGGAGAGCGCTAGTGTCACGAAGATCCGGCCGAATATTAATTTAAATTATCACAACAATAATAGATAGCCTCATATAGTCTGTCATTTATAGGCGCCAATTAAATCTGCTATTCGAAGCCCGAGCGAGTCGTAAATCCATACTGATAATTATACAGTTTCCCTTCACTTGTAGGGTATCTTACAAAGAAGAAAGAATAACATGGAAAGTAATTGCTTTAATTTTCGAAATTAAGTTTATATGGAAAATATTTAATTGCAACGTCGTCCATTCATCATTGATAGCGTTAACCTTATAAACTAATATTTTATGCTTGATGGAGTAAACATCGACCTTATAACATAGAACGAGCGGTATGAAGCGAATGCTGTCGGAAAAAAGGCAGTTGTCGCGGGTCAACTCACAGCCTGCTAGACTAGAAACGGGGATGAGAGAGTAATAATGTACAGGAACTAAGATGGGCTAAGCTAAGGTGAGATGCTAAGTACGTTACTTAAGTACAAGGCTGAGGTACCCGAAGACAGCCTTGAGCGAGGGCACTTGTCGCGGGTAACACAGAACTCACAGCCTACTGGACTAGAGTCGGGGGTGAGAGTGAAATAATGTACAGGAACTAAGCTGGGCTAAGCTAAGGTGAGATGCTAAGTACGTTACTTAAGTACAAGGCTGAGGTACCCGAAGACAGCCTTGAGCGAGGGCACTTGTCGCGGGTAACACAGAACTCACAGCTTACTGGACTAGAGTCGGGGGTGAGAGTGAAATAATGTACAGGAACTAAGCTGGGCTAAGCTAAGGTGAGATGCTAAGTACGTTACTTAAGTACAAGGCTGAGGTACCCGAAGACAGCCTTGAGCGAGGGCACTTGTCGCGGGTAACACAGAACTCACAGCCTACTGGACTAGAAACGGGGATGAGAGAGTAATAATGTACAGGAACTAAGATGGGCTAAGCTAAGGTGAGATGCTAAGTACGTTACTTAAGTACAAGGCTGAGGTACCCGAAGACAGCCTTGAGCGAGGGCACTTGTCGCGGGTAACACAGAACTCACAGCTTACTGGACTAGAGTCGGGGGTGAGAGTGAAATAATGTACAGGAACTAAGCTGGGCTAAGCTAAGGTGAGATGCTAAGTACGTTACTTAAGTACAAGGCTGAGGTACCCGAAGACAGCCTTGAGCGAGGGCACTTGTCGCGGGTAACACAGAACTCACAGCCTACTGGACTAGAGTCGGGGGTGAGAGTGAAATAATGTACAGGAACTAAGCTGGGCTAAGCTAAGGTGAGATGCTAAGTACGTTACTTAAGTACAATGCTGAGGTACCCGAAGACAGCCTTGAGCGAGGGCACTTGTCGCGGGTAACACAGAACTCACAGCCTACTGGACTAGAGTCGGGGGTGAGAGTGAAATAATGTACAGGAACTAAGCTGGGCTAAGCTAAGGTGAGATGCTAAGTACGTTACTTAAGTACAAGGCTGAGGTACCCGAAGACAGCCTTGAGCGAAGGCAGTTGTCGCGGGTAACACAGAACTCACAGACCCCCCGGGTAGACCCGTGGCCGGGGGTGCGCGAGACAAACAATGTGTCTAAACGACGACAGGAACTACGCGCGGGTCTAACCTCACGGATATATTTCAAATGTGAAATGGGATATGCGGACACAAATCGTTGCGCCAGCCATACCAAACACATGAACGGCACCATTTCACGCGACACCCAGTGGGATGAAGGTGAATTATATAACTTATACAGCGTCTTGACGGTGTTATGCCCGTTAGGGGTAGCCACGTCCACCCACCAACACATTCCTCTCTCGCAGCAACACTAAGACAAAAACAAACAATATTTACCTAAGAGGTATAATATGTTAATTAAGGGTCACGAGTAAATGTTTTGAAAAACTTGTTTTTTGTTTGTTCTTTTGAAAAACTTTGTTACGTCCTGATTACGAGTCAGGGAATCCAGTTGGGGTAGACTAGTGAGGTGGTGAAGGGGGTGAGGGGTGGCCGCGTGGGGGGCATTCAGGTTGCAATGATTTCTGTTGTTTTGCGTCTCTTTTATTGCAATAATGCTATATTCGAGACGATGAGGGGTGATCTATATAGATGAAGACGAAGGACAAATTACAAAAGCCTTTAAATACCGATGCGGGATTCGAGCCCACGGTCATGTGTGTGACTATGACTGTGACCCACAGTTTAGTTTGGCTCGTACAGTATCTATCGTTGATGGATGATTTTCAGAATGGATCTAGTAAGCCGTGATTTGCTCTATCTAAGCATGGATTTATACAACTGCATGATCTAAGAGTCCTTGATAAAAGCCCGGTATTACAACGCCCGGCTAAATGTTTTATACCACCGCTAACTTGTTTTCTCCTTTGAAACCACGCTTCTGATTGGCGGTTGCCATGGAGAAAACAAGTTAGCGGTGGTTTAAGGTGTATTTTTCACTGTTGTGCATTGTTATCATTGCAGATCTAGAGGGCCGTGATTAGCTGAAATTTCGAGTTCTATCTGACGTTTATCCGCATACTCCACCTTGTTGACAGGGGGACTGGAGTTCGAGCCCCACGGAACATCATTCTACCGGAGCAAAGAGAGCGGGACGGAAAGTGTGTGCTGCTACGCATGCTGCCCCTGCGTGCCCGCAACACGCACCACACCACACCACACAGCACCGCACAGCACCACACGGAGGTCAAAGGTCTGACCAGTCGGCCCACCTGGCTAGCGAGACTTGGGCCAATCAACCGCACTGATTTATCACCCGCCAGGGATGGGAACACAAATTGTTATATTATGGTTTATTGAGGAGGGTATTTAAATTGATACTTCACGTATGGGTTTAAAACAATCGTTACGGGAGTGTGTTTCAAGGCTGCAGCTAGACATCACTCTGTGCTGACGTACTGTGCTGATGTATTGTGCTGACGTATTGTGCTGACGTATTGTGCTGACTATGCATGGTATGAACCTCGACACTCTGCTGACGTACTGTGCTGACGTATTGTGCTGACTATGCACGGTATCAACCTCGACACTCTGCTGACGCATTGCGCTGACTATGCACGGTATGAACCTCGACACTCTGCTGACGTACTGTGCTGACGTATTGTGCTGACTATGCACGGTATGAACTTCGACACTATGCTGACGTATTGTGCTGACTATACGGTATGAACCTCGACACTCTGCTGAAGTATTGTGCTGACTATACACGGTATGAACCTCGACACTCTGCTGACTTATTGTGCTGACTATACGGTATGAAAGTTCGTTTGAAGAATAATATTATTTAATATTGCTTTGCTTGTCCCTAATTGGCTCTGTCAAAGAGCCGGGGGGGGGGGGGGGGTTGCTTTGCTTTGGCTTTGCTTCGCGTTAAAGCAAAGCAAACAGGATTCTTTTATGAAATTATATTATCGGTCTCTCTCTCTCTACATATCCGTCTATATTATCCGTATATTTTTAATCAACTGTAGAATTCCCAACAACAAATGTGATTATAAAAAACATATACTTCATTTTTGTTATATACCCGTGCGATCAAATAAGATCTAATCCCATATTCATATAAATTCCGGTGATATCAAGTAAATATTTTAGTTGCATTTATATTTGAATTCATTTAATATAAATTCTGTTCAATTACACAACTGCTCTACAAAGGAGGACAAAATGATGATAATTCTTGTTGCTTTACATCTCTATTACACATTACATTATACATATATTATATGCATATATATACATATATATCATAAACATATATTATACATTACACATTACAATAATACCACAGATAATACTATATTAGAGACAGTGAAAGGTGTGATACATAAAGAAACAGGAGACAAAACGAACCCATGCCTTATACGGGGTTCGAACCCACCTCCACGGATAGCAGGAGGACAAAGCAGAAGGTTGTGGTATTTATTTCCACCGCCAGTGCTCACTACCCGGCTGGCCCCGCGCTCGAGCCCCGAGCGGCCGTCGCCTAGGGTGGTATCGTAAAGCTGTATAGCCAACACTAAACAAAGTTGTTGATAGGGCGTTGTAAACACAGCAACGAGTTAACTATCGTTATTGTCAGTAGTAAAACAAAGCAAAGTGGATCGTTATCGCCTATATATGTATACACACATCTATAGTGTCAGCCACGGGTGAGAGACATGTACTACGTTTACATGCAGGTTTGAAAAAGTTTTGACTCAAGTCAAACCAAAACCGTCGATCGTTTACATGCCATCGATCTGAATACGTTCTCAAACCATTTTTTAGTTCGTACATTTCCCGGTATACAGCGCCACTTACAATAAGACATTTCACTGCTTTCTAAAGAGACATTGGAACAACAGAGAGGGCAGTGCGGGTAATCTATACAACAACAACAACAAAACAACAAAGCTGTCACATTTAGCTGTCACAACATGTAATCCTCACACATTTGTTATATTTTAAGACTTGCGACTTCAAAATATAATATATTACCATCTAGAAGATACAAGCGCGGTAGAAAAGTGAGAACCTAACCTCACTTTGCACTGCCACCGCCGGTTTAGTTTGCTAATGAGCCCGCCAAGTCGAAACGTATTGGCGGCAGTGGGGTGTTTACATGGCAGTATCCAAAACTAGTTTTCAAGTCACCCCTGCGAGCAAACAGGCGTGACTCGAACCGATCCAAACCCACTTTCGAAGTGTTTATATGCTGTTTTGAAAACTCAAAACGTTCTCAAATCGATTTCAAACCTGCATGTAAACGTAGTAATGGCTCGTGGTGGGGAGTATAGTTGTAGTTAGTCCCTTCCTACGTCGTGTTAACAACCTACATGTTACATGACGACCCAGTAAAACCTACATATTTATAGAGAACCAGCAACGACGTCACAATTCGCAGGTAAACTCCTCCACTTAATACACATTCACTATAGGGAAAACAACACTTTCTCAAGAAATATTTTTATTTTCGATATCTCAAAAGTCGTCAGTGATATTTGATTTTCTTTATTATTTTTCAATTCTCATATTATATTACTAATTACTAATTATAGCGCACCGGTATATAGACGTTCCCTCAAATCATGTCCAAAGATTAGTTATTATCTTCGTGGAAAATAATCAACACATGCTGGTGATCCAGCGCGCGGTAGAGCCTCGCCGCAGACCCGGCTCCTCCACCAACGTTGTGACGTCACGCACATAGGCCACAAGAACTGTCAAGACATAGCGCTGCTAAGACGTAACATTTAGTAACATTTTCTGCCCCATTCTAAATTCATCGAAGACTCAAGAATTTAAATATTCAACAATTTGATAACTAAGGCCGTGTCCCAAAGCTGCTAGAATAGACTAATTTTTGTGACTAACTAAAGTGGCCTCCTATCGACTACCTACCTGAGCTTTGGTCATCTGTACTAGAGCACATTGCGGCACTGCCTGCGGAAGGCTGAGAGACCTCCCAGTTGTTGTTACACTTTGACTACACTTTATCTACACTTAGAGGTTATGGTTAGCTTAAGTTTTTAAGTGTTAGAAACTGATTTTATACATTTAGAAGTGTTAACATTAGTTCAATTGAACTCCAAATACGTTCAATTGTTCGCCATATTATTTGTATTACATTTCATTGACATCTCTGGAACAGCTTTATTGCGGTTGTCGGCCATTGTTAGTCTACTTGGAGCGATCAAGTCTACACTTTCGGCTCCTACCTCCTACAGACAAAATTTTCGACTACTTCAAGCTTTGGGCGTATACTTCTGACGTCACGTCCGCTAGTAAAGTATACCTGTGAGTACTATTCGCAGCTTTGGGACACAGCCTAAATATCAACAGTTAGGTGGTTCATTTTGTTGTTACCAGAATGCAGTCTCCTTTTAGTGTTGGCCGTAGTCCGTGACACGTGACTGAGTGCATGGCAGTGACATCACTGATACAGCTAATGTCACGTGACTGCAGAAGGGGGGCAGGCGCCTATGGCAGGCAGACCCCACCGTGTTTCATTGCGAGCCGCCGATTGAAACGAACGTAAATAACAAATATTAATATTTGTGACGACAGCAGCGCTGCGGCGGCGGATCACTGAAGCTCGATCGTTATACGTTTATGTTGGGCGCGTCGTAAAACTTAATAGGGTCTCGCTCGAGATTTGTTTGAAGAGCGGACATTCCTGCGCACAAATCTCGGGGTGATTAAGAGGGCCGTGTATGTCTGGCTGTAATTAAGGCTTCATGAGACGGTATTTTTAACCATTAAGTGGTTTGTGCCGTCTTCTGTATACATATTGTATACATCTCATATGTTTCATGATTACTAATAATTTTTAAATGAAGGTACTGAAACTTGAATTTTGTATTTATTAATTTACTACACATCAAAAGAAAAAACATTACGTTAACGGATAAGGTCCACATATACACGATGTTAATATCAGATTTTATAATCTTGGATTGGTCACCATGGTTTCAATAGGCTAGTCATTACATACATAATGCATGGTGTCAGGCATCATATTTGTTAGTTTTTTTTTTTAGTTTTTAGTTTTTAGTTTTTATTTATTTTTCCCATTTGTGTATACATGGATGATACATTATGAAATTTGTATGCTCCAATAAGATAACACTTGAGGCGGAGCATACTTTTTCTTATTATGAATATAAGCAATACATGAACAATAATGGTAATTGGGTAGCACATAAAACATTTTAACGTATACATATTACTATAGTCATTTCTGTCGTAAAATAGATTAACGTACAGCAAACTATAACTAATCTTAAAAATAATTATTAATAACTAACTAAAGTTAACGGTTAACCATTTATAAGTGTTAAATGGAAACATAGTAAATATTGGTAGGTTATGAACAGGTTTAGATTTTAGAGTGGCATGCTTACAGGAGCATTAGATACACATATTTAGTTCCAGATATTTAAAACTTTCCTTCAAAATATAGTTAAATATTCCTAAAGTTAGCTTTTTCAGTGTGATGAACAGTATTTTTGTTACAGTAGTTTACGAGACATATATCACGTGTTTTTATATTGACTTAGTGAATGATTTACAGTTTATAACATTGTTTATAAAGCTTATTGACTCTGTAAGGAGCCATTTCTTTGAGTGGAGATTGAATAGTTGCTTTGACTTTATATTTCGGGTTTGTATTGGTAAGATGTTGTATAGTTTCGGTCCTAGGAATGTGGCATGTCTTTGTTGGATTCCTTTATTTACCCTATGATTAAATATTTCTTTATTACTTCTCGAACGAGTGACTAATTTATAGCTTTGTGTAGGGTCTGGAGGTAGAGATATCTTATTTGCATGCATACTGCGAAGCAGGGACAGTACATATAGTTTTCGAATTTCTAGGATTCTGGTATTTATGTAGAGGTTGTTGGTGGGGTGATACCGATCTAGTTTTAGAATGATTTTTAGTACAGTGTTTTGTAAAGACATTAATTGCTGCATGTGGGTGTCATATGCACCTCCCCAAACGATAATTCCATACTGAAGGATGGATTGAATTAGAGCAAAGTATACAATTTTTAAGTTTTCGAAAGTTAAAATGTTCCTTAGACTGTACATGCTCGTCATGGTGTAACGTATTTTCTTAGTA
Source organism: Isoperla grammatica (assembly GCA_945910005.1). Lineage (NCBI taxonomy): Eukaryota > Metazoa > Arthropoda > Insecta > Plecoptera > Perlodidae > Isoperla > Isoperla grammatica. The sequence continues at coordinate 52,922,232 of OX246740.1, forward strand.
ATTAATTGTATGTGTTCATTCCACCTGAGATGCTGGTCTATTTGTATTCCTAGGTATCTAGTTGATGTTGTTTTTGCTAGTTTGTGGCAGTCGCATTGTTGATTGCAGCTTTTACAGTCACTGTCATGTAGTTTCAGTATTAGTCCATCGGGTTCAGAGGTGGCTTGAAGTGAGAAGGTCATGTATGTAGTTTTTTCTTTATTAAGTGTAAGTACATTTTTATTAAGCCATTGGAAAATTTTGCGTAGCCCTAGCTCTGCCAGCAAGTGAACATTGCACCAGGAGTCAGAGGAGAAAAGAAGGACTGTGTCATCGGCAAAAGTGACTATTTTACAGTTTGCATTAAGAGAGCATAGGTCATTTATAAAGATCAAGAATAATAGTGGTCCGAGGACGGTCCCTTGCGGCACTCCATATTTAATTACTCTTGGTTTACTGATTGTGTTATTAATGTTAGCAAATTGTTGTCTGTCTTGGATGTAGCTTTTGATCAGGTCTAGAGTAATACCTCGGATTCCTATATTCTCCAGTTTTAATAATAACAGTCGATGCGATATGGTGTCGAAAGCTTTTGCTAGGTCTAGAAATATGGCTAGGGGCTTTTTGTTGCCGTCAATTGATTTATAGATCTCAGTAGTCAGTGATAACGTGGCATCTTCAGTGCTTTTGTTGGTACGGAACCCATATTGGTTAGGAGAAAGTAGTTTGTTGGTTTCTAGGAATGAGTTGATTCTTGTTTTTATGCACTTTTCGTGTAACTTTGATAAATTATTTAGTAGGGAGATTGGCCTATAGTTACTAATTAGTGTTCTTTTACCTTTTTTGTAAATTGGCTTTATGTGAGCAATTTTGAAAATCGTTGGATAGATTCCTGTTTCGAAGCTTTTATTTATTATGTGCACAAGTGGTATTGTAATCAAGTCCTTTGTGGTTTGTATAGTCTTGGTGCTAATATTGTCAGGCCCAGTCGCAGTTGCCGGATCCATTTCGTTTATGTATTGCATTAATTCTTCAATAGTGACAGGGGACATAAATATAGAATTGGTATTCCTGGGTTCGTCATCGTTTTGGCCGTCGGCGTCGGGAACGTTTTTATTTTGTATGTTGTATGCCATTTTTTCTCCTACGTCACTAAAGTAATCTACAAAGGTGTCTGCTACTTCTCGTGGGGCGTCTTTTGTTGTAAGGGTACCGTCTTCAGTGAGTATGTTAGTAATGCTTGCTGGTTTAGTGTTGTTGTTGGTGATTTCATTTATGATTTGCCACAGTTTTTTTTTGTCACCGTTGTTTGCTTTAATCTTGTCTCTATAGTAGTCATTTTTTGTTTTTTTAATTAGGAGGTTAAGGTAATTTCGATATCTTTTGTAATGGTCGCTTATCAGAGTATTGTTGGGATTGAGTAATACTTTTCGGTGTAATTTGTCCCGGGTTCTTATGGATTTAATGATTCCATTAGTTATCCATGGTTTGATTTTGAATTTAGAACTTGAGTTAGTATTGACAGATCTAGTGGCTTTGTCGATTTGGGTTTGCAGGATTTTGACAAAAGTATTTGTGGCGGAGTCGGGGTTGTTGTCGCTAAGTACTTTAAACCACGACTCTAAGCTAAGGTTGTGTCTTAGGAGATCATAATTAGTTTTTTTAACTTCCTTTCTTTCGTTAAGTTTTTTCGTATCAACGTTTGGTTTGTTTCTATTCACTAGGTGTTTGTGTTTAAAGCCTATGCATGTGGCGTAATGATCAGTCATTGTTGCGGAGAGGATTGCACTTGTGGCTTCCGTTTTTTTTTCACTTTGTTTGAGAAATATATGGTCTATGCATGAGCTGGTCATTGATGTTACTCGAGTGGGATTAAATCTTGGGTAATTGCCAATTTTGGAAATAAAAGTCATAAGACCAATAACTGTCGAGTACGTCGTAAAACAACAAATAATAGTAATTAATTGGGATTAAGAGTTTAATGCCAAGAATTGTACTTTCATGGGAATTGTTTTCATTTGATGGTTAACTATATTTTAGAAAATGTACGTTTATGAAAAAATGTTTGATTCTATATTCCTACTATTTCGGTGCAGAAAAACGTAATTTAATCATGAATATAAAACGTCGTCCACAGGACATAGATCTTATACACAGCCTTGTCTTTCCCGCAAAAACCCTCCGCAAACTGCATGAGCTCATCTCTATTTCCGGTCTCACAACTCTGCCCATGATTTACTTGTCAGTCGGCCGAGTGAGACACCTGTTATACCCGACGGAATGCAGCGCTGCTACCGTGCGTGGCCGGAACTACTCGACACATAAATCACCGCCAACAACAGAACAATAAATCCCCATGTTTTTGATTTCGTAACTTTCTAAATAAAATACATATAAATTGTTTCCCAACTAGCCGGGGCAGGCAGCGAGATATACTGAGCAGCGATGTGGCCGGCTATTTGTTGTCTGTTAATGATTCTCTTGGTCTTATGTAAATACGGGACACTGGTCGTAAACATTGGCCGGCGAGCAGAGGTCGTTCAAGGTGAGGTAACTCACTGGGTCGGTAATGTAGCGCTCTGTACACTCGGCGGTAACACACTGGGTCGGTAACACAGCACTCTCTACACTCGACGGCAATATCGTGTTGATAATACCAAAGAGCTCAAAAGGAAACTATGCGAAAATGTAGCGACTCTAGTCAATCAGCATTCAAGGATTATCTACACGGCTGGATTGTCGGAATCAATTCCAAGGTGTATAGCGGCCATTGCCACCATTGTAGATCTACAAGAGGAGGACTGAGATTAGAGCCACGCCGCCAGGGTCGCTACCAAAAATGTGTCGTCAATAAAAACGGGGACCTAACCAAAGGTTGCTATTTTTTGTCTAAAGTGCTTCGTAGTACTCAACATAATCTAGTCGGCTAGTAGCAGAACGCAAGTGCGTGAACGACGACAGCGCACAATAGTGATGCGTGTGTATGTGCATTGCATTATCCTACTAGCCGACTGGCGTACGTTGACTGTAAGAAGCGATGACCAAACAGCCTCAATAGCGTTGAGTCTCTACGCTACAATACACTCAAACGATAAAACACCAATCTGTTTGATCGACGTTAAACTCGTCAACGTTTCACTTTAGTGCCTAATCCCGAAACAAACTTAGGCCTACAGATTCGGCTCGACATTTGCCCCAGGGTACTCAGTGGATTTTCTCCATGTTGCAGCTCATATACACGCTGACGCCCTGACACCGTATGGGTGATATCTTACACTGAACGGACTATACACGAGGCGAGTGTGAGGAGACGGCCAATTCAACCGGAGATGTTATTAAAAAGGGAAAATATTATTCCCTGTTGACGGGGCCCATAAAGTACGAGCCATGGGGCGCGAGGCAGGCTTACACTAGACGAGTCTGTCTGTCTCTCTCTCTCTCTCTCTCTCTCGCTCCTCTCTTCTCTCTCTCCTTCTGTGGAAGAGAGAACGTCTTGAGATGGGAAAAAGCGAATGCCATGAATAAAGTGTAAATTTAGAGCCCGTACTATTTTACACTTTAATCTTTTCTTCGCGAAAGATCCAGCGAAAGGGTTGCCAACTAATTCCGGGCGTGTCCCGTTTCCCCTATAACATATGTCTCCTGTTTCCAAAACTTGAAAGATAGATTTCATTCACTAAAGGCAAACAAAATAATAGTGATTCAAAGATGCCGAGAGAAAAAACGCAAGATTGAATTCTAGACCGTCTCTAAATGGAAGCATTTGGTGAAAATGTTAAATGAAATTTAATGAACCTTTTTTCTAAAAACTCAAGTTGAAGCAAACGGTCCGATCATATCACACTATCATATGATATCATTGAACTATATAATGTAGGCGGTGTTATAGACCTCCCTGATGGTGGTTGATGAAATTGCTTATATGTAACTTCGTTAGCTATTAGTCATTATTATAAGCCATAAGTTTAACCACTGCATTCTGTAGCATTGTGTTCTTCCATGTGTTACCTTCCTTGTTTAGAGACTTACAACTCTTTGCTTCTATTCGGCTACCTGTCTAAACGGGTATTTAATGTTTGCTTCAACTTCCCATCCAACTTCTTGTATTCAATAAGTTGAACGGTGAGCCGGTCCTGTACAACAGCGTTTACAGACATCCGTAAAATTAAAGTATAATATTAAATGAACGATCGCTTCTACGAAAAGAGTCTGAATATTGTCAATATTATTCACTCTTCAGACAAAATGAAACGGTTCCAATTGGGGTGGTACTATTCCAATCGTCAATTTATATAAGTTTATAACAATCACATAAGCTTCCTTCTTTCAAAAGAGATCGAAAACCCTTCCGTATATTATTCACATTCAACAGATGTCAGCCCTGTCTACAGGACAGACAACAACACTTGACAAGATAATAACGGACTACACACGTATGACCACGAGAAGACAACACACATTGTGTCGCTTGACAATTGCTATTTAACATGACAAACAGTCATCTTATACGCAGAGCCGTACATAACATAACACCACTCGTTTTATGTATTCACATCAGTTTAAATATTTTACAGACACGCAGTAATAATTGTAAAAGTGTTTCGAATTTAAAATGCCATCAGGCAGTGTATATCGATTATTCATAAACCGTCACAAAGGGGGAAAAAATGTTTTTTTCGAGTTGAAAAATGACATTTTCGACGCGTACAAAGACGGGCTAAGTGAATAGCTACCATGTATTAGAAATCTTATGTTGGTACTGTTGTTAAAATGAGTGTTACAAGAGTCGAGGAGAGTCTAATATTGTAAAATTTATTGTACAATAACAATTACTCCAAAAAAATTCCAAAGATAGGAAGCCAAAGTGTCATTCAGTTAGAATAAAATTAATAACGAATAACTATAGTTTTACAACAGAAAACAATAGAACAGGTGAAAATATTTCAAGAAAATGTTTTTACTATTCACTGTACTATCATCTAGTCTTTACTTTGTACTTTAATGGTTTACTTAAGTAGTAAACGAATTAAATTTACATTATTTATTTAATTGTGGCTCACTTAAGTATCAAGTGTTGTCACATTAAAACAAAGCAATATTTGGGGAACTGTTCATCTCTCTTTAGCAGACTGTAAGACACGACAAGTGACAGTAAACAGTCGCCCCAATTTCTTGAAATTAAGTGTATATACTTTTTTGTTTTTTGTTTAGAGACATCAAGCGTTGCAACTTGAAAATAAATTATGAACTAAGCTCTACGTGTTAATAATATTCGTCCACGATATTCTGTAATTAATTACTCGCTCAGTTGAAAACTTTGTATTGTAAAAACTGGGTCTAAGTAGGACAATCTCACATCTTGTGTCAGTTCTATAATTTATGAACGCATAATAAGTCTGAGAACAACACGACACATTCATATGAAGTCTGGAAATTGATTTCTTACAAGAAACACTGTCGCCAAAACCTCCATGACCATTGATCACGTGTGATAAAGATCAGACAACGTTTTGAGCTAGACTGTATGATGACATTTCTCATCACTCTGTTGAAGCAATTTGTTACAACATGATTCCAATTAAAAAAGTATTTCATAGAAAAACAAATTCAAATTTATTTGCAGTGAAATTAATTTCTTGTGTTCTTCAGTGAGACTTATTGTTAGAATGTAATAATCGGACGTCTCATGAATCATGCAAGAACACATGGACAATATTCAACATCTTTTTTATTCAACTGCAACGTAATATGTTATAAAGACGTTGACAACACGTATGATGATGGTCACACGTGTTCTAAGCTACACAGACAGCTTTATGGACATTCTTGTGAAGTGCTACAACTGTCGAAAAAGTTTTCTCTTACAGGGAATCGAACCTGGATTCATCCTCCGGGTTTACGTATCGAAACTTGAACGATGTTGAAAGAATAATACATAGGTTCGTGTGGACACAGAAGACAGATCAACGTCTACACAGTTTTTTAATATGCAGAATACTGCAAACTGTTAGCAGGACCCAAATATTATCATAAGTTAATTATAAATACAAGTTTCATTCATGGCGATTTTATTGAATCAATAAATTACTGCCTTCATCTAAAGAGCCACCATATAAGGTTATCAGTCTGCAACAAGTTCAAAATTAGTAAAAGTTATGTTGGAAAGAAATCACAAAGTATTGACTCGAGTGTAGTATCGTCTGGAATAGCTTGATTGCAATAATACAGACGTTAAACAACAAGAACCATCGAACGTAGTTTATGAAGCGGTTTCCAACTCGATACATATGCATGTGCAATCATATTCATGTCCGAAGAGTAACATTATTAATAGAAAAGGGTTCGTCCAGTATTATCCTCGTGCAAAACTAATTGACGATGATAACTTATACAACGTCAACGTAATCCAATCAATACAATACATAGAAATGACAAAAAAACGAGAACAAATACGCATTCGGCATTTTCTAATTATTTTCTCTATACAATCTCAATTTTCTGCATTTAGAATGCATTTATATGAAATGATTTGTTTATAAAACCATTCTCATGGCCGGTTAGTGTCGAATGGAGCCATTTACGAATTACGGTTTCCCTTGTTTCAATTCTTAATTTTCTCACCCAAACTTCGGTTCGTACAAAATTCGGTGTTATCACGTTTCTCACATTTGATATAATCGGGCCCCATCAAGCGTTGTGTGTTGCTTAGAACCAGTGTGTGAGTGTGTGTGTGTGTGTGAGTGTGTGTGAGTGTGTGTGTTAGTGTCTGTGTAAGGCGGCCTCGGGTCCCCGCTGTGAGATACAAGGGTCCCTCGTAGCTACGCGACAACTCTCGTGTCCAACCTTTATCAAACACCCAACACTTATTGACAAGAGCTGTGAGCTATGCGCTATCACTACCACACACACCGACCTACGTCTTAATTACTCGTCGGGGACCCAAATAAATAAATAAGTAAATAAATTCACATTTAGAGTCTACCCATCTCAGTAACGAAACTGATTTTCAGTGGGGGACTTTAATTTAAAGCGACTAAACCAACCCTGTAGACTCCGAACACCATCGACGAGTGAGCGGTAACCTAACGACCCTATACAAACAGATCGTACGTTGGTATAGGTGATGGGTATAACAGGGTATAATGTATGGGTCGATACAACTATACTATACGACAATACCTCAGTACTTTGATATATACTTGTATAACGAGATTCAGTACCTTTCCTTGAACAGACTGTATAACATCTCTCAGTTATTTGATACAGGTTTAAAAATAATTCCTCATACTTTGATTCATCATGGACTCATAGTAACTTCGAAGTTACTATTATAAATCATACTATTTTGTCATACTGTACATCAAGACCTCAGAACATTTAATTTGATACAACTTAGCACATGAGCTAATGTCACAGCACCTTAGTTCCGACTTACACCCCTCACTAACGTAGCCGCATAATCTTCAAAACACTCAGGTATGATATTAATAATATGTAAAGCTGGCTGTGGGGTGGTTGAGGGTTAGAATTCCACGCTCAGCGATTATGATGATTTAATGGTCTTCTAAGCTTTACTAGGCCATCACAATTTACCCACCCTGAACACCTCAATTATATGCAGACTTCTTCCATCAATCATAAACCAAGATTAACAAATAATAGAATAATCGAGTTTTAGATTTCAAAGATTAATTTCGTTTGTTATAAATTATCATAACTTTCCATATTAACGTAAATATTTAATAGCTTACTGTGGTATAATGAAATGCCCCATTGTTGCATTCTAGACCCTGAATATAAACTAAATGATTATTAAGGTGAAGCTATAAGAAAGAAGGTTTATAAGGTTAAAAAAATAAATGAGTGGCGATATAGTATATTTTCGTAAAACAAAACGATGAAATAAAAGTGACCAACGTTTAAAAAGCGAGGCTTTTGCCCTGCGGTTATTATTTTTGTATGTATTTAATTCAAGTTAATGAGAGCATGAATATCTACAAATAATCAAGGAAACACACCCACAACTCTGTGTAAATTGTATTTGAAATAAAAACAACAGAATTATTAAAATTAACTGCACTATTTATTTGTATTTGTATTTAATTCTACTTAAACGATAGCAGAAAACAAATCAAACAAAATACATTATTGAGTGGCTCGTTTGTCCTGTGCTATTATTCCTGTTTTCAGTGGAGAAAATCCATGATTGAATTTGACTTACATCTATCGATATGTTGATGGAATTGACTATGGCACCATCATAGCAACGAGGTCTCGACCAATAGTGGCGTGTGCGTGTTCGTGCGTGCAATTTGTCGTTGTGCGTACGAACAACCTTCTCGATATTCGTTTATTAATATTCAAGACACTCTTGAGAAAAAAGTGTTGATGTTTAGGTCAACCATATTTCAAGGGAAATAAAGTAACGTTCATGTAAGATTTACAAGAAAATCTAAATTTCCGACGCCTCCTCACATATAATTCCAAAATATTCCGCTGCACGTTAACTGCTCGCTCATCCATTCAGTGCTAGAGTTGCCTTAATTGAATTCCTAACTAAGACTTTATTACCTGGGCTCAAAGACCATTATCTTTTAACAAATAGTAAACAGTTAGATTATGAGATGTAATATTTCTCGAGAGAAAAATGTATCCTATCTGTTAGTCCAAATAAAAATAGGTAATACGTGTCTGGAATCCGAAAAAAGTTGAAATTAATTTCCGTTGAAATATTGACCGCCAGTGAGGTTTGGGCCCCCCGTCGTTTCTCATTGGACAGTTGCCATGTATTGTGCAAACAGCTTGGTGAGAGAAGACATGCCTCACGCACGGCGCACTGACAACTTATTACTCTTGCAAAGAGCTTGGAGAAGACATGGTTTACTCGTTGCACCTTGACAAGTAATTACTCTTGCGCATACTTTACGATGACGAGACTACCAACACTAAACTGTGCACAAGGTGTGTGTGTGTGTTTGGTTCTATATGCATGAGAATAACGTGCTTTCGAGTCAGCTATAGAGTGAATTAATTCACATCACCAGCTATTATTTTCCATTCTCTTTGGAATACTAGACAAAGCAAAGAAACTTCAAAACTCGCTATATCGTTTTCCAATACAGATGAGCTTACGCTGACTTAGCAGAAATTACTCTACAACCAAATAATGGGATCAACATTCAAGGATTTTCAGCGATTTATCAACACATTTTTTTTTTACAGAGGTTTCAAGAGTCGATACTCGATATGCATAGGTTTTATTGCATTAAAGATTATTCAGCTCTTGCTCTGCTTATTAACAGCTTAAGGCTGGTCCACACAGATTTTTAAGACATACGATTTAAGGTTTAACGCGTAGTCGTAAAGTTGGATCATAAGAAACACGTACTAGCGTTCACACAAAGTTTTAGTTTTAAGGCGTTGTTTTCATTGTTGTTTTTAAAACAACGTCTTAAAACCTTATGCATTATGTCTTAAAAATCTGTGTGGACCAGCCTTTAGACCTACATACAAACACATTGTCTAAGCCCTTAGATAAGGATCTACTTCTTCAAAAATACTTTTTAGTGTAGTGAAGAGGCGCAAAGATCTTACACAGCGCTCAAAGAGCTTATTTCTCTTCTAAACAAAGTAAAACTTCCCCGTAAAGAGCTCAGACATAAAACATTCGACCTGAAGGCGACGAACGGACCAATCAGGTTCTCGGCGCACCGCGGGTGTCGGCGATGCAAGCAGCAATATAAACACTGGGACTGACTTACGCGAGTAGGCCTAATAAATAACTCGTAGACCCTAATGAGTTCTAATTACCAGAGGGCTGAGGGAACGGGGACCATAGCCCAACTAAATATTCAGACAAGAGAATGGATGGGCTTTATTAACTTCCCAGCTAGCCGAGGGGCCGGTACAGGCAGGCCTATCAAAGAGTTAACAGGCCCCGTCGGGGATAGGTACAACGAAGAGTCAATAAGTTATGCGCAAATGTGCTCGTGGTTGGAAGGGTGATTCCGAAACGGTTATTTAGTTATGATAAATAAAAAAAAAACATACGCTTGTTTGTCTGCTGAACAATCCAAGCAGAGATAATATATTAACGTGCACACTTCGTGTGGGATCCAAGGAATAAATAATCAACAGGCTAAGAGTGTACATGGGCAAGTGCGAATAAAACAGACTTCAATAGCTTCCCATTTTCTATGACACTGACTATTAATTCCTTTGGGAACAATAGAGAATGTGTATTGATTCCCAATGTGTGTGGGAATATGTGAAAAAGATAGATCTATATCTAAAAAACACTATAGAAAGGTAATTTAAAACGTTTAAAGGCCACTTTGTCTCACGTATTTTTGTTTAAAAACAGCCACCGGCGTATTTGAAATTACATCCTAGATGACACTGCACCTTCTCACCCTGACACTGTATATTTATTTATATGCATATTAAAAATGTTTAATTGTTGCCCATATATTCAGAAAACCAATAAAAATGTCTTGGCATTTTATAATACTCCGCATTCCAGCATTCCGATTCCAAAGTCCACATTTCTTTTTTATATTGGTTTTGTTTTGGAAAATAACAAATGCACACTATACTTCCACTTTCTACCTCAACCAGGAGGGGGAATATATGCCAATTAATTACTTACTCCTACTTACAATTACTCCATTAATTGGCGGGGTAAGATTTTGGTGCCGTACAATGCTTTCGCATTTATTATTTTTTGTTTTCAAACCTTCAATAATAATAATAAAAAAAAACATAGTCTAATAAATAAAAAACATATAACTCATTTGGCACCTCTCTTGAGATCAACCATAATCCACTCATCTCCAGTTCTACGCTATCCATACCGAGAGGAGTGGGCTACGTACGTTCCTCAAAGTGACAAGCTATTAGCTACTATTAACCATCTAAGTGTTTAAGTCAATAGCGCCAGGCACACAGAAGGTGGCGGGCCTGTGGTAGACAACAAGTGGTCTTCACTGTGTAGTGAAGATACTCCCAGACTAAAAGGATCTTTGTCACTTAAAGACCCTGAACATCAGTGTGAAGGCTACTTTCATTTGGGAGTACGCGTGTCAAAGTGTAAACATATCAATTTTGAAGGAAGCTAGAAATTAGAAAACCAAAGTTGTGTAGATAGTTTTGTATAAAGTAAATATATCAAATTGGATAGAGCAACATACAACGACCGTTGGTATATTATTGCAGTTTCGAAAAGTCAAGTTCTTATGTACCAAAAACTATAGCAATACTACAAGAGTTAAATTAATAATGGTCTACCTACTACAGTAAATATTGACACGTTAAAGAGGTCCGAACGGGCCCGGGACTAAAATTAGTGGATGCCGCGGGCATTCTACGTGCCTTCTTTTAATTGTTTACACAAATTCATGATCTGTGTGCCATGTCAAATAGTTTGTCTTGTAGAACTACCAATTACTTGTGTTTATTGGGCATCGACCCTGGATGTAAATACGTGTTATACTATTGATCAATACAATCCAACTTGTGGCTGCAGAAAACCCCATTTCTGTCAATTAAAATTGCCAAAAAGTCAACCAAAATATGTCACTCCGTAGAGAACTGCGTGCTCTTTCGTACAAACGTATCTTGGTTGTTCTAATAATAGTTCATATGTCTTACTTCCTAGTTGCAACAAAACGTAACAAAAGTAAGAAAAGAACATTTGAAAAACGGAAGCATCTATTGCATCAAATACCATTAATTATTTTCTGTGGATACAATACTAAGGTTTACTTTGTAACAATTTTGAAGCACTTTAAAACAATTTTAACCATCATAAATTAGGTCACCCCATCAATATAGGATTTGGCAGTTAAACGGGCTCTATCGGTCTATACTTACAATTTACGAGGCTCGGGGCCTGGCAAGTATTGATACTGGCCTTAGATGGGCTTGATTCGGGTTTACGTAAAAGTAGACCCGTGCAGTACAGACCTCTATTACATTGTAACAGTGTAGGGTTCTAATGTATGCATCAGTTACTTGATCCTGGAACTACATGTGTCAAGTCAACTATAAAATAATGATTAAACTCTCCCGAGGTCAGAGACTCAGCGCTCAAGCGGAAGAAGATAATATATTACTAGGCAGCTGACGACGAGACCAACCACTCAATATGTTCTAACTGAACACAGTAGTAATTACACAATGATAATGGCCGGCAGTCCAGTTGTACAGCAAACAAATCAATTAGTGACGCCATCGAGTGGAGATAAATGACTACGGAGAGATCAACGCGCGAGAGTCAGTGCACGGCTCGGCGACGGGCGAGATGAATGCACGAACAACCCTCTCGTTAAACACGGCCGCGCGCACTTTGCATCGGTCATTTGGAGGAAATTGAAAACGTGAGTAGCTCTAGAAAATTGATTGAACGGTCATCTAAAAAAACAAAAACGTTGTGTAAGCTTATGAAAATAATTAAAGAGTTTTGTCGGCGGTTCTATTTGAATAATGATGCTTAAAATTTAAAAAAAAAGTTGTTAGGTAATTTTTTTTATTATATTTAAGTTCTTTATGAGTTTGCACTTTGCACTGAACAGAAGCTTAGCAAAGTAACCGTTACTAATAGGTAGAATCACAGTAGTATTGTCTATTTGTTTTGCTTCGCACGACATTTCTACCTTTCACGATTTGCTGCAGATTAAAAGAACAATCGTTTTTATCTCTATGCTATGATAACAGCTTATAAAATCGTCCTTTGTCAGCTCAATCACATTATTCGTAAATCTTGTCGCGTGTGGGGTGGCAAACCCCTATGACGGTTGGGAGGGGGAAGGGGGGGGAGTCTGAAATCCAGTATGATAAATCAAACATAAGTTATATGTAAATATAAATTGATTTGAAACTCAGCCTGTCGTGATAGTCATTTCAAACCAAGTTTTAATTTAAATTGCGTGTTAACGTTGAAAAATTTTTTTGTAATATTAAAATTACACATTTGGGGGGTAGTTAATGTGAAATTGATTGGCTTTTTTCTTGTTACATCCATCCATAAGTGACTGTTGTAGTAGATAATTCTTGTTATTCGTAATTAAACTTTTAAATGTGTAATTTCTTTGAAACGATTTAAAAAAGGAAACAGTGCGGCGTCTCGGAAGCAATTACATGTCTGCCGAACATTCAATCATTGGATGTGATAAAACGCCGGAGCGGCCGGCTGCACTCGTGTTGAGTTAAAACTCAATCAGTTGATGAATACATCTCGGCAGTCCACTCACTCAGACAGAGCAATGCTAATTTCAGACGAGCATGATTTAGCAATGAGTGAGTGAGATACGTAACGAGCAACATTTAACTCATCGCTTATAGCAACGGTTACACACGAACTAGACGTTAAGGAGAAACGTTCAGACTATATTCTAGAAGAATTAAAAATAAATCTGTTTGTTTATTTGTCTATCAGTCGGTTAACTGATGATGATTCTTGTTGCTTTATACGTCTCTGTTAATACAACCTTGGTGTATACGGCTTTAGGAGGCCATACGCATAGCTGCGTACCAACCACGCACGGCGCACGGAATTCAGTTAAAATAACTGACTTTCAGTAGGGCTAGGATACATATACTTTTTACTGACCTTCTTTGCAATGACGGCTCCAAAGTAACAGTTTACATATTATATTTCCTCAGTGCATGAAACCATAAAGAGAAATTGAGAATCATTTTGAAAAGTTTTATCAACGAAAGGATGATGACGGAAATCCCAACCCCCAAATGTATTTCTTTATACACTTCATAGTTATGTTTTTACAGCTCTTTATAATTTCCTTTTTTTCCCCCAGTCTTTTTATTTCTACTGATTCATCGTTGCATGTATGTATATTCCAATCAGTCTCGCTATGTTTCCATTCCACATGTACGTCAATTAGATACCAATATAAGCGTTTCCTATCAAGAAGAGTGTGTGTGTGGTAAAGGGTGGGGGGGAGGAGGGGGGGGGGGGTGAGTTCATGTAATTTATGCGCCGTCAGTTAGTGTGTGGCCACGCCGCCTACTGTTTGCGTGTGTATTTACAATAAAACATAGTTCCCACTGTATAAGTACTGTAGTCTGTAAAACCAACAAATCCTCGCTATGTGCATTGCTAACCGAGCATGAAATGAACTGATTCGAAGCGAGGAGAGCGCTGCGCCGGAAATATGACAAAACTATAACACGGACGCGTCAAGCAATGGTTTATTGACGACTGATGTTGGCGACGGCGGTAAACATTTGTTTTGTTTTTCTTTTTGTATGAATTCTTGCTGTGAGATGCACTAAAACGCCTTTTGTTCAATAACTCTGGTATTTTAATGGTATACAGCTTATACAATAAAAGTAAATATAGTTTGTGGAACACTTTTGTGAGCGATTTTAAGAGTAGAGCTCAAAATAAAAGTTACAATTTAGAAATGTGGTTACCAAATATGTACACATTTCTTGTAAAATCGTAAAAATAGTGTAATCACAACAATGAGTAGGCTACATCCAAATAATGTACGCTTGCTTGGCAAAGCCGCGAAGATTATATAGTTTTTCGCGCTTATTTTTTTTTTGTCGCAATATACCACTATAAATATTAGTATATAGTTAGTGGATGTCACAATGCAATAGACTTGGGTCTTGCATTTTACTACTCACAGCAATCAGTTCACTCCTAATTTATACTTTATACTTTATTTATACTTAATTTATAATTTATATTTATACGATAAATAAATTAATATTTTTTTACAGACGATAGAATTATTGACAATATGGCAATAAACTTATAGTTGGCAATAATTCTGTTCTTTCAGCATCCCGATGCCTATATGTATATATCTCCCGTGCCCTGATACAATCTCTAGATATTATAGGTTCAATACTCTAGAACTTGTATTAGGGTAAGTTCAAAACCACGATTATCGTGATGATCTAAAAACATAACCCCTCGATTCCAGCCACCTGTTTTCGTTGTTAAACCAAAGTATGAGTACGAAACACCTGCAAATAATCTAGAAGTCTGTGCAATGCACACGTGACTCAGTTCAGTCTTCTTCCAACACAAATGTGTTTTTAATGTGATTGAAGACTGAAAATATCAGCAAGTGTTTAAAACATTAATTTCCCATTTATTGGCTCAGATTAAGTTAATGGTAGCAGTTGAGAAAAAACTAGTCCGTTCTGTGATAATTAGCCGACAGATACTATATGACGTAATAGTTCACTCACGGCTGCATTGTGGTGTTCGTACATCTATAGTAAAACCAAAGCTCATCAATCGTCACTCACAAATCACAAGTAGCTGTCCTAGAGTTTGTTTTCGGGGTTTTCTGTTTTTGAGTTACAAATTTAACTATTTCCCCAATTTTACTTCAATACCTCGAATAGAAGACACTTCCATATTGTTTGCCCTCTGTTAATATCAAAAACTCCCCTTGCCTTTGTCACTTTATTATTTTTTTTAAAAGAAAATTAATTCATTAGCATAGACAGAGTGGAACTCATATGCCTGCATATAGTCTGGCTTTCAGGTCCACTTCAGTGGCGCCCGGTAGGCCAGTAGTTGCGCCCGGTAAGCCGGTAGTTAAACCCGGTAGCCAGCCAGTAAGGCAGAGGTCACTAATGGCAGCAGAGCCAAGGACTGCCCGGTAGGCCGGTAGTTACACCCGGTAGGCAGCCAGTAAGACAGAGGTCACTAATGGCAGCAGAGCCAAGGACTCGCCCGGTAGGCCTGCCCGGTAGGCCGGTAGGCAGCCGGTAAGGCAGAGGTCACTAATGGCAGCAGAGCCAAGGACTCGCCCGGTAGGCCTGCCCGGTAGGCCGGTAGGCAGCCAGTAAGGCAGAGGTCACTAATGGCAGCAGAGCCAAGGACTCGCCCGGTAGGCCTGCCCGGTAGGCCGGTAGGCAGCCGGTAAGGCAGAGGTCACTAATGGCAGCAGAGCCAAGGACTCGCCCGGTAGGCCTGCCCGGTAGGCCGGTAGGCAGCCAGTAAGGCAGAGGTCACTAATGGCAGCAGAGCCAAGGACTCGCCCGGTAGGCCTGCCCGGTAGGCCGGTAGGCAGCCGGTAAGGCAGAGGTCACTAATGGCAGCAGAGCCAAGGACTCGCCCGGTAGGCCTGCCCGGTAGGCCGGTAGGCAGCCAGTAAGGCAGAGGTCACTTATGGCAGCAGAGCCAAGGACTCGCCCGGTAGGCCAGTAGTTGCGCCCGGTAAGCCGGTAGTTACACCTGGTAGGCCTGCCCGGTAGGCCGGTAGGCAGCCAGTAAGGCAGAGGTCACTAAGGGCAGCAGAGCCAAGGACTCGCCCGGTAGGCCTGCCCGGTAGGCAGCCAGTAAGGCAGAGGTCACTAAGGGCAGCAGAGCCAAGGACTCGCCCGGTAGGCCTGCCCGGTAGGCAGCCAGTAAGGCAGAGGTCACTAAGGGCAGCAGAGCCAAGGACTCGCCCGGTAGGCCTGCCCGGTAGGCAGCCAGTAAGGCAGAGGTCACTAAGGGCAGCAGAGCCAAGGACTCGCCCGGTAGGCCTGCCCGGTAGGCCGGTAGGCAGCCAGTAAGGCAGAGGTCACTAATGGCAGCAGAGCCAAGGACTCGCCCGGTAGGCCTGCCCGGTAGGCAGCCAGTAAGGCAGAGGTCACTAAGGGCAGCAGAGCCAAGGACTCGCCCGGTAGGCCTGCCCGGTAGACCGGTAGTTACACCCGGTAGGCCTGCCCGGTAGGCCGGTAGGCAGCCAGTAAGGCAGAGGTCACTAATGGCAGCAGAGCCAAGGACGCCCAATAAAACATTGTACGTAATTAAATGTTCCGCGGGGATAATTCACTTAAAAACTTAATAATCCTCTGTAAGCGTCGACCAACCGTGTAGTTGTTATTGTAAAGTGTTTAACTGCGAGGCCTGTGATAGTGGTACAGGTGTGGGCACGATAACTGCATCATAGAGACGATTAGCTGGTACAGATGTGTGCAAGAAGATGGAGACATGAACACCAATAACTGGTACAGTACAGGTGTGGGCACGATAACTGCATCATAGATACGATTAGCTGGTACAGATGTGTGGAAGAAGATGGAGACATGAACACCAATAGCTGGTACAGTACAGGTGTGGGCACGATAACTGCATCATAGTGACGATTAGCTGGTACAGATGTGTGCAAGAAGATGGAGACATGAACACCAATAACTGGTACAGTACAGGTGTGGGCACGATAACTGCATCATAGATACGATTAGCTGGTACAGATGTGTGGAAGAAGATGGAGACATGAACACCAATAGCTGGTACAGTACAGGTGTGGGCACGATAACTGCACCATAGATACGATTAGCTGGTACAGATGTGTGCAAGAAGATGGAGACATGAACACCAATAGCTTGTACAGGTGTTTACAAGAAGACGAAGACATAAACAGTAATAAAATAATACTAGTGTGTGCAAGATTATTGGGCCATAAACACACTAATAGCTGTATTGCAGGTGTGATTAAGAGGGACATTTGAGCCTAATTAAATGAAAAAGTAAAGGGCGAGCATTTAGGGATTAACATTTTATAAGCTCAACGTTTATAGAGCCATGTATCTACAACTAATGATTCAAAATCAGCATTTTACTCATATGACTATTCTACGTTTTTACGATAGTAACTTCTTTCAACGCGTCGGGTTACATTTTTCACTTAGAATAACTATACTTGAGAAAAGAGTAACTATTTATCAGTATTCGTTAAATCCCATCAATGTAAACAGCTAAATTTACTTGAGAAAATGTGTACCTTAAATTTGTAGTCGGCAGATTTCGAAGTTTAGTGCAGAACTTTGAAAATATTTAAAATTTAAAATCTAGAAATGTGTATTTATGGAGTACAATACAAAGCATTAGAATGTACCAATGAAATGAAGCTAAAGGGGAGAAAATACAAAATCTATAAAAAAAAGGAAATCGGTGTCATCAAAATATTGTACGACCTAAAAAGTACAATTCTCTGGTGATGCATTCATTATCGTAGATTGCATACTTAAGTATGATCGTCTAATTTGTGCATCGAAAAGTAGCCACGGCAAACGAGGCTACAACGAGACTAATCGTGACGAGAGATTGTAACACGTGCTAAATGTGTTCGTTCTTCCTCATCTTCGCTCAGAGAAGTTAGAGCAAGTCTAGTTCTTGCCGATAGATCGCAGCACGAGTAGTACCAACTACCAACGCAACGCAAGCAGTACCAACGTTGTTATTATACCAAAACACTCCATTGTTCATCATGTTATTATAGTAGATGGTTGTTGAATGCTGTTTACGTTTAACTATTAATTATTGGAAATAGTTTGAAATACGTCATAATTATGACAATAACAATAGCCTCACGACTTTGTCCCGTTATCGGTAATGACAGAAGAGTGGGCTTACAAAGTACTTTGATCAAGACAGCTACAATCTTAGCTTCCTACATACTTGTTCGGATGACCATAAAGTGTTGTCCATTGTTCTTCCAGAAAAATTAAAATTCTCCGTCTAGCGAGTGAAAATTTCATGTTTTTCGGTCTTATCTTTTACAATTACATTTAATATCAACGTTTAGGTATATTCTAAAAATATGCATATTCAAAACGTTTGGATAAAATTATCCATTTGAGATATGATTGAAATTGACTTATTTTATCCAAACACAATCAATTTTGCATCCTTTTATAAAGAATACTTAAGACTGAAACATCAAACAATACGTTTAATTTAGGTACATTTTAACCTGTTTAATTTACTATGACTAAAGACTACCGAAAAATCAGCACCAATAAATATATACTAGATTCTAGAAACATATACAACTTTAATGATTATTGGTACTTCACGACTTCTTGTTTGGCTGGAAACTTCTCGACAACATGAAACACATTTTGGCATAAAAAAAGTGTAAATAAATACAAAACCGTATAAAAGTTTGACAAATTAAATCTATTAGCAATTATAGTTTCAACTTTCAACTCATTATTTCGGGAATCCTAAAAAGAAATATTATTTTAATACAACAGTTGGCCATTGAGCCTCGGAGGCCCCGAGCTCGAGTCCTGTCACAGCAACTACGGCCGACACCTGTTGTCACGCTAACCTTGCACGGATGTCAGTTGAACGACCCGATCACATTGAATTGAATCGTTAATTATTTAATAAAACCACGTTATTACTTTGATAACCACCTCTTGTGTAATTAGCTCCAATCACATCGACATTCTTCTGCGAGTACTCTTGGCCCGGGGCTCGAACCCGGGCCCGGGGGCGTCGGGATCGCGTGACGCGCGACGCAGGGCTGCCACGCGAGCACATCCACTACCAACCTGACGCAATTAAAAGCGATCAATGCGCCTCCGGGTATAATTATCGGTCTATAATTGTGGTGGCGTGTGTGTGTTGTTGAATGGTTGGTGGGTAATGAGAGGTCCGCGTGACCCACTCGGCACAGTCTTCGAACACGGGCGGACGTCTTAGTACGTCGCGGCGTCACGTCACGCTATAGTCTGTCTGTCTGTCTGTCTGTCTGTCTGTCTGTCTGTCTGTCTGTCTGTCTGTCTGTCTGTCTGTCTGTCTGTCTGTCTGTCTGTCTGTCTGTCTGTCTGTCTGTCTGTCTGTCTGTCTGTCTGTCTGTCTGTCTGTCTGTCTGTCTGTCTGTCTGTCTGTCTGTCTGTCTGTCTGTCTGTCTGTCTGTCTGTCTGTCTGTCTGTCTGTCTGTCTGTCTGTCTGTCTGTCTGTCTGTCTGTCTGTCTGTCTGTCTGTCTGTCTGTCTGTCTGTCTGTCTGTCTATCTGTCTGTCTGTCTCTCGACTGGTTGGACTGTAGCTCTTTTAGTTTCGTGGAATAGATCCCTGCTACATCTAAAGAGTCTTTACCCAATCGATGTACTTTCTCTTCATGGTGACCAACTACAGGTATGTTAGGGTTACTCCTGTCAATCTACCGTGTATCAGTTGATATTGAGTGAATATTAAGTAAAATAAACGCTTTTGAGCAAAATCGTTTTCCCTCATCATTAGTGAATAAGGTAATGAATGCACTATCCACCTCCGCAAACCCTATAAATTTGTGTGGATAACTAATTTGACTTCAAGCAAGCGTTTAAATTTTGATATTCCTTTCAAACAAACCAGCATATATCCTGTCAACGGGAATCCTAGAACAACGATTGGCAATAGGAAGAACAAGGTGTTTTATAAAGAGAAGACATAAACGACATTTTTTAAGCTGTCTGCCATAAACACTCTTTATATAAAGAATTGTTGAACTAGACTATTAAAAATAACAATAACAATATTTTTGCTATCAAACAACATATGACAGATTTCTTGTGCCCAATAAATACAAAGTGTAAGAGTGATGCTCGCGTTGGCCAATGAAAAGGCGTCATTGAGCAACGTCTGACGTCAAAGAGAAGCAATCTTCACGCGACCTTCCCTCGAGTTACCGAATGAATGCCGAGGAAAAGGACGTGAAAAAATTTACCAAACAGCCGGAAAAGATGACGGGTAGTATAACAAAACCACGAAAAGTGATGTTGCCGGGGAAGGAAAGCATCATTTTTTGTGAGCGCAGCTTCCCTCCCTCTGTATTGATTGTGGTAGGGGCGGGGAAGGGGGCGGGGGGGTGGGGGTGACGACAGGAAGCCAGGATCGCAACCAGCCACCTTCCCATTATTTTATATTTTTTGGTAATAAAATACCGTACTGTATATGGGTCGGAAAATTGAGGCAATTTGTTATGTAGCCAATAACAAAAAGTTTAGCATTTCTACCTCGTCCCCCTATATGAAAGTAAGCTAGCTAGGCGGATGTAATATTATTTATTACAAACATGGCACAAGAACAAAGTAATAATAACAACGGTGGCTTGAGTCGCGATGAGCGATTGGACGGACGGAGTAAAGCGCGCCAACATACGGAGCAGAGAACGTGCTTTAAAAACGTGACGATGAAAACTAACGTTATATGAAACTATAAAAAGATAGATATTAATTCGTGTAAAGAAAGTGGAAACAAGGATTAATAGAAGTGCTTTTAGATAAGATACAATCAAAGCATTTGAGATACATTGAAATTTTTCGATTTTGACGTCAGAACCGAGTAGGGAGGGAGGGGGAGGGGGGCAGAGTGTTACGTATCACCTTGACCTCCCCTCTTCCTGGGGAACAGGACAATTTTACTCACATATTAAAGGATACACACAACAACCGAGGTAATTTACCTACAATATATAGACTATACAAAGCCATTTTCAATATAAATATGATTACTCAGTTATTTTTCAAAAACTTAAAAAAATCGGACATTTGTCCACCACACTGGTGATGCTTCAGATATCTTTCTGCTAAAGATCACACATGTATCCACCTGGCAAAGCCGCTATCACTATTTCATCCTGAGTGCAAGGATGTGCAGGACTCACGTGTGCCAAGCTGTTGTTTGCATCGAGTGCCGAAGGTCGGAGGAGCTCAAAGCCGAGGCGCCATATGGCTGATGGACGGATAGGCCTCACCTCACTTCACATCTCATAACCCAACCAACCTGAGACAATCTGCGGACACAGACCGCAAACATTCGGGCCAGCAAAGAAGCCACTTCCGTTTCCACTTTATATTATACCGCGACAACACAACCGACGCGACCGGAGGATTGAAAACCGGCCGCAAAACATTCGTATCGATAAACTCACTGGAGCTAAACCAATAATCTGATCACAAAACCCGGTGTAACACCACCGCAAGTCTTTCCTGTACATCATCACCGGCCAGCTACCTGTGTACATTCGTTGGATCATCTACATTGACCACTCAATATAGACTACAAAAAAAGATGCATTTTATTCAAAAGATGCTGTAGATGCATTTCATGCTACAAGAAAATAAAAAACAACCTACGAGGAGGATTTCAGCTGTCAATTGTTCATTGTTCTTTCGTCAATGGTGCTATAATACCCACATTACACCGTTCAATACTTTCATCAAACTTATTGAATTCAAGGACAAAAAAGCATCAATTAATAGACACTATAATGTTGCAGTTTTTTACCAAGTGTTTTTGATTCGCTTTTGTTCTTGAATTCAATAAGTTTGACGAAAGTATTGAGTCGTGTAAAGCCTGTATTACACGGTCAAACTTTTTCATCCAACTCCTTGAATTCAAGGACAAAAGCGCATCAAAAACAGTCAGTATGTAGTCAAATACTATAATAGGAAGTATTTATTGACGCGCTTTTGTCCTTGAATTCAAGAAGTTGGATGTAAAAGTTTGACCGTGTAATACAGGCTTAATGTCGGCATAACTATTTTTTGTTCGATATCTATTTGTTAGTTTTGAGTCCTCAATAGCTCCACCGTACCAAATGCGATCAGTGGCTACACTATTGCTTCAGAAGCCCTGTTCTCTAACTAACTTATTATTGACATAAATGAAACAAATTCTGCACGAATTTGATTTCACACTCACATTTCCCTTATTTTACAGAACTACTCAGTCGAATCTTTGAAAAAAAGACTCTCGCATTATAAATGGTGTGAAAAACTTAAACGGTTATTCATTGTATTCGTTAGAAGTTCTAATTGAATCAGATCAACCACGTGTATATACTCGACGACATTAGTAAATTAAGTGTCGGATAGAACATTTTACTCTCATGCACTCAGCCTTTTATCTTTTATATCAATCTTATTTACGAATCAATGGACAACATACGTTGATGAGAAATAACGATCAGCAACCATATCGGATCTATGAACGGTGAAGAGCTGTAGAAGTATAAACACGTGCTCTATCCTATCCTTGGTACACTTATGTCTCATAGTGTACAGGCTACAGTGGGCGTCCATATCTCTACCGGAAAGAGTCTATGCGCATGCGCCGTTGCATCATGGGTAGTGTCGCTCCCTGTGTGAAGGCCGCGCCTGATTGAGGTGCATTTATCCCCACCGCTTGTTATAGACGCGTATAATCGACGGGTGCTGCTGTGGTATAAAGGCTGTGCACGATGTGATAATACCCAACATATACTACTTGATGAACAATTATCTAGAAACCTTGTCTTCTAACACTTCAACTAAAACGATACACAGCGATAAAAATCGTTATCATTTGTATGCATCAATGAACCTTTATGTTTATAATATGACAATTTTCAAATAATTTTTAATTGTTGTGTATTGTTGTTCTTTAAAATTAAGGCCGGGACCCTGATGAAAATCAAAAAAGAGATTTGTAGATAATTTTTTAACGGCAACGGATAAAAGTTATATTTTAAGGTAAATCTTTGAAAACACAAATAGTCACGTGTTTATCATTTAAAAACGAAAATCACACGTATTATGTCAAAATGGTATCATTCGAATGAATCTCTTACTGCATATATTTGTTACATTGTTTTTAAATCGACTGATTTAAATGTAACTACTAACTACGGTTTTCTATAACATAACACAATGTCTAATTATTTGGTTCGTGGCGCGTGTGGAGGGTCAACGGTTCCAATCAGTCAGTCAGTAACGAGCTGACGGTTTAGGGTAGCCCCCCCCCCCCCCCCCTCCCATAGGGAGGTGCGAGCATGACGTAACGGTCTCAATCAGATATACCGACTTGAAGGTGCGAAATTCTCCGCACGCGATCACCGGCCAATAAACAAGACATAATCACATAACGGCTAGAGAAATAGTTGCTGTAGTAAACAAGTAGTGTTCGATTACAGAAAGATGGGCCCGCATTCACAAAGATGCCTAACTCTAAGTTGTCCTGAGGTCCAGTCTTACAATGTCCCAATAACTACTTATTCGTCGAATAGTTTGTTTTCTCCATGACAACGACCAATCAAAAGACTTGAAATCCTCCAAATAGCTCGATTGCTACAAATAACTTCTCCATTAGGAGATTGTAAGACCGGCCCTAAGTTAGGCAAATCCTAGCTAGATAAATCAAGATGAATCATCTCTGGGTATTACTAAACATTCATAAATAAAATATTATTAGTTAAATTGTTGATATTTTACTATATTCTATCTTTATGACATTGCAGAACGATATATGCGTGATTTATATCACTAAAATGTGCCTAAACTAGGACGTCTTAGCACTTGGGCACCTTTGTGAATCTGGGCCCTGGGTTACAAATGTACTTAGCCGAAGTAGATCAAGGGTCAGGCAGAGCATGTTTCTATTCTCCTGTACTCACCCTATTATATTTTGGCTCAATGTAAAGAAGTGCGAAATATCGATCAGTAACTATATCTGATTAAAAAATTAAAAATAAATCGAGTGCTGGAGGGCTTTATAGTAAATGTGTTCTCAAGTTCATTTGATTTACTTGTGTCGCGTACCGTAATGTTACTATGAATGCATATTTATATATCTTACACGATGAATACAGTGTTCATAAATAATAGTTTCAAGATTGGAAGTCTGCCAGAAGACCACTGTCTTGAAATCGTATAGATGATTTATCATCGAAACATTTTAAGATTGTTAACTTGTCACCGGGGCTGTTTCGTTTTGTGTTGAGGTTTGCCCATCAACAACACCTGTAAGGAATAACGATAACATCAACAGTTTAGAACTTTACTCCAGAACTCGAACCCAGAGCTTCTGCAGAGGAGATAGGACACGTTTGGCAGAAGTCTATTTCTGAACATCAGCTGCAGTTGATTTTGTACGTAAGTTTTGCATGAGTATCAAGAAAGGATGTATGAACGTAGAAACATAGGTAACCAACACTTCTTACAGATCAGCCAGTAAAAATATGAAAATTGAATAATTTTTATCACCTTTTTAGGAAATCCGAAAGTATGACAATCCACATGTATATTTTGTTTAATCATTTTCAAATACAGTACGACCACTTATCTGTTGTACGACTGTAGGTACCTTCAATTCTGTAACCTGTACAACTGTGTAAAGTTGTGGACATGTGCGTTACCTACCGGTTTACCGTGCAAAATTTAATAAAATTAGATAAAAAAATGTTTCTTTCTTGTTTTGAGTACTGTGTGCTCCATCACTGATTGGTCAACAGTTTAATTCCTACTTTCAGAACCGAAACATGACCCAACCGTCCGAGAAGATATTCAGATCTTCTGGGGGGGCGATTTATCACGATTATTCACCCTTGATTTATCCCGCGTGACGGACGTATTGGACGGAAGTCAACCCCCCCCCCCCCCCTTGGCCGGGCGCCCTGGCTATGTCTCACGTCCTAGCGTGTGACGTCACGTGAAATATCGGGGCGGGGTAGAAATACAAAAACTGCAGCACCAATTGATTGCTCAAGTTTCAGTACTATACGAGGGTACGAGGCCAATCGAGAAGATGAGTGATGCGAACGGTGGTAATCTTATTTATTCTCACATTTTAAGAATTTGGTGGGGAAAGAAATTGAGCATGAAACCCATTCTACATTCACTACATTCTACATTCACATTCTACATTCACTAAATCAAGAGACGGACAGAGTATGTCTACTCTAACACCTCTCCTCCACTAGCACCCTATATTATTTGTTGACAAATATAATTTACGAATCAGAAGACAAAATACGTTGATGAGAAATAACGATCAGTATAACCATATCGCATAAAAAAATGAGTTGTTAGAATAAATACGTGTTGTCATCCACCTCTACCCTTGATTTATGTCGCATATGTTGCATATCGTATACCAAACACAAAAACAATATAGTGCAATGATATTTGGTGCTACACGAGTAATAGAAATAAAAATACTAACTAGAACGTGTCAACACAAAACCTGTGTGAATGCAGCATCATAAAGGACAATAAATCATCAAGACTCTGGGAAACAGATGTACGTAACAATTTTGTCACAAAGTTTATTAATACCATGTCAGTTACTAAGTCATTCGGCAACGAGTAAATATAGAAATCCAGTAAACTAATAAATAAGGAAGATACAAACTGGGATCGTTAAGTGTTTTTTGTTATTCTCAGTACCATATTTTAACCTCTGACGTTGAAACGATATTTTAACAAGGTTTAGTTCTGAAAGGCTGTGCAATTTACTGTACTAACACTGTCAATAAAATAACATTAGCTTCTACTAGTAGTAAGTAGGATTAGTTTTTAAGTATAAATTGTCTATTTTCTTATATCAATTAAATATTAAAGACTAAACTTGTAACAGGGCAACCACGAACAAGGATTCTTTACTTATGTGGTTGCCTTGATTAAATAATAAAATATCTGGACATAATACGTACCTGTAAATGTCTAATAAATTGAATTGAATTGAAGGCCTACCATCTTAAAGTTCCTCCGCCGTTCGAAACTGTCAAAAACCAACTATGATACCTTCGGAGTCAGAAATATGTTCGTATCATGTCGGAGAGAACCTGCTTCTCCTATATAGTGTTTAGTTATTTTTCCCTCGCCGAACGTCCCATGTTAGTGTTACCTGTGTAATAGCCCGGTGCGTGCACGTGTGCGTGTGTGTGTGCGTGGCCGACCTGTGATTGCTCGTCTGTCCTCGGGCCGGGTATATATTCCTCATCTCATCTCACATAGAGAACCACAGCCGCCTCCGGGCACGCCTGGTGTGATGGCTCCTTGCGGCGGCCACAGCCCCCTCGATAACTGTTCAGGGGAGTCCCGCCTTGTTCGTGGTTCAGTTTACCGCCAACAGATCGCAGTGGGTAGCGCGCAAAACTAACGGTATTTCATTGATATTTTCAGAACGCTTCAATATGTTGAAAAAGTGATTCTTAACCGGAATTTGTTTTTGTGTAGCTAAACAATACATTTAAAACTTTCAAACAATTTAATTGCCATGATTTTCAATTTCTGTGATTTGATTTATTAATTTATTTATTAGGTTACCGGTACTTGGGTTGTGGGGCATAAGAAAATAAATAAATAAATAAAATAAATAAATTCACATTTAGAGTCTACCCACTCAGTAATTAAACTGATTTGCAGTGGGGGACTTTAATTTTTAAAGTGACTAAACCAACCCTGTAGGCTTCGAACACCATCGACGAGTGAGCGATAACCAATCAAAGATCGATATTTCAAATATGAAACAGATATGCTGTTGTTACCTGTGCTATATAACATGCTATCTGTGTGTTACGGGACTACAAACATTCCACCTCATCTCAGATGTGTTTCTGCTACTTTCACCGGTTGCTATCGATATAAATAGCGAGCAAACAATGGATGTTTTAGCTTCTTTCTTACTGAAAATGTCTATTATAAAAACAGCTGCAGGTTTAAATTCCAGCCAATAAGCCGTAAAATAATTACGACTTACACATTATTTTGCTTTTCAATAAAAATGCATTCGTTATATACGTCCTGCTGAGAACTACAGGGCAAAATGTAAAACTAACTATAAATAACTTAAATATACTTGTGTAATTTACCCGCGGCATTGAGAAACTATAGCATTCAACCAATCGTTGATTCTTAGTACTAGACAATCACGGAGATTAATTGCGGCAGTAAAAACTAAAACGAGACAATGCGAATTGATGCACAAATGATTTTTTTTAGCTTTAAATTGTTGAAGATATGATGATTTGATTTGTTGTTGTTTATTGACTTGTTGAACCCAAAAAGACTTAGCAGCGCTTCACTGTCGACAGTTTCACTAGCGCCATTTCAATAAACTTGACGAAGCTTCACCAACGGGCACGGTGCGTTCATATTTTCAACAATACATAGTATATGTAGATGTATACGTGAATATATCGTTTTGAAGAATAGATACCATAATATCAGTAAATCGTTTTTAGAAAACGGTATTCTTTACTATAACCGATGGGCGATGGTATGTATTTGTATGCATATTTTCTCCCAGTTTAACATTGCATTATTACCTTTTTGGATAAAATTTCAATACGATTAATTTTAAATTTACCAATCTTTTACGTAATTGTTCATTCAACGTGGAAGGTATAAACCCATACGCAAGTGTTTGTTGAAAGTGGGTAGATAAATTTACATACTACAAAACTTTCGCAATTAAAAAAAAAATGAAAGTCGTGAATATTTCAAATCGAAATCTCTATTTTCACGCACCTCTTTCTGCGAATTCGTGACGACGAGAATGACGACAACGGCTCGAGTACAACGGCTCGAGTACAACGGCTCGAGCACACTTAGAACGTGAGCGCTTAGATCACGCGACCGGGTAGGAGCAGCAGTATATAAATTGTTTGCACTTATTTGGTTTGCAAATTCATTCACTATATAGGATCAGTATTAGCCTATAGCTATAGCTATAGCTATATTATAAAACATACTGTTTATATTGCAGAGACGTGGAGTTGTCCTATCAATCATTGTTTCACTTATGGTCGCGCCAGTCGCGCCAACCAAATGCATTCACCAGTCAGTCGCCCAGTCACCTCAGTGTGTGGGGTGATTGAGGAGCTCTGAGTTGATGTACATGTCACGTGATCACAAGTACACGGTGTACCTAGAGGGTGTACACTGTACACAGATGTCCAGCCAGCCGTGGGGCTATGATACAGACAGTGGTTGTGTGAACCAAGGGTGGTACATTTCCATATGTCTTCAGGGTAGTTTCGCTATACTACTAGCTACTATATACTATATCCTCCAATGCACATCACTATAACAGCCAATATCAACCCACATCGAAATTAATTCATACGATATTGATGTCAATTCAAACGAACATTTTGAGTTTGATTAATTGGAAATTTTGAATCGACACCAATAGTTTAATGTAATGTACGTTTTAATGAAATAACATTGGTGAGAAACTTTCTTCGCACATTTTATAGATCTTATACAGATTGATGGGAAACACTTTTTTCGCGCATTTCAGAATTTTAAAATGATTCTGCCTTCTCGAGATAAAACAACTGAAGAAACAAAATTAATTTCGCACGAACATAATGAACGTTGGCTGTGTTTGATGATGAATGATGATGACTTTATGAATACCACCGTGGTTAAGTGAATGAACAGCCAGACAATCATTATAGTTGGAGCTGATAGTTTATATTAATTGCACACCAATGTGTTTCGCGAGTATTTTCTATTTTTGTTGTGGCATAAACTATAGTTCATGCGGGATAAGACGCAACATGACACTTCTCATGGGACTTTTAGAGCTAATTCAAAAACCAATATTGTCCAACGGTAAAATACCATTTTCAACCTATAGACACCCAATTTATTTGGGTTCAAATATTGCATTTGTAGAAAAGTATCGATTAAACACTCAAATTAGTAAATGTTTAAACAATAACTACCTATTAAACATCATATCCAGTATACGAATGTATCAACTATTAACTGTCCCTTGGCACAGTAAGTTAGAGGAAATGAACTTGTTTTTATTCACTTGAACTTGACTTTGTATAATAATTTACCAGAACGAATTCAGGTGGTTTACCCATGCACAGCACACTGCCTCAGGAGCTCCGCACATCACTAACATGCATGTCCACACCACCTTGCATATCTCCGACCGAACACTATGAATAAGAGGGGCTACACCATCATTACACCATCCGCCACCTCACCTCAACAGGTAGATTCTCAACAGAACAGGTAGATCCTCTGATAGCCTCCAGCACAGCACAGAATTGGGGCACACACACTCAGACCACGCGTTATATTATAAACGCCGATAAACCCTACCACGCTAATTGTGTATATATACGTGATCGCTCTCGCATCCTCCTCGTATATAACGTTTATTGATGTCGTATAAGAAGAAAACGCGCACTAGCAAAACAAAACCGATATCTTAGCGTTTGGCTAATTGGTGCAATAATAATAACAACACTAACCTGTGTGTGTTGTTAGGTTATGTTACGCCGCGCGCACGGTGGGGTCAGACCAGAAGAGTCCCTCGCCAATTATAAAGTATTTTGTAAAGAATTTTAAAACGCTTAGAGGAAATTCGAGACGATAACGTTGAAAGGTTAGTTTTTAGGGATAATTTGAGTCGTTATAAAAATAAAGGCAACGTCGTGTGTTTTTTTTTTTTTTTTCTTGTTGTACGTTTATACTTTCATACGTTATGGGGTTATTAAGGAAACCTTCCGCGAACGCTCAGGGCATTTATTGAGACCCTCGCCATATGGCTCTCTGTTGGTGTATTAAACTGAGCTCACCCTTTCTGGACCTCTTCAGGACATCGAGGACGTGTGCAGGATGCTCGTGAGCGCAGTCGTCCTTCTGAAACTAAAACCAAAAAGACGTTATAATCTAGGCCTGTTGAATAATGTATACCCAATGGGGCTCGAACCCAGAGCTTCTGGATGCAATGCAATCCTTGCCCCGGGCTAAACTCTCCGTATTACGTTCGGGTCCGGCTGATTGAAACAGTAGTAGATTAGACGCACGTGTGGTCCAGGGTTCGAACCCGAAGCGTCTAGCCCAGGGCTGTGAACTTCTCGTCTTACTGTCGGGGGTTATCTGATGGAAATGGGACCCAAGCGTAGGACGGAAGTTACCCCCACTTGGGGTCCAGCCAGGGTTCGAACCCCTGAGGGGATGATAAGTTTACATCAATATCCCTATCACATCATCTTCTTCACATCTAGACTGCAGTACATAATCTGAATAAAATATGTCATGTCGGTCTATATGAAAAGGGTTTGCGAGAGGAATTTTTATATGATTGAAAATACGAGTCTTAAAAAATCCATCCCCAACGAGGTTCAAACTCAGACCTTATGCTTCAGTTTTTCTGCCACGTAGCAGAAGAACTTAGTTCGACTCTCAGCCGGCACAGGAGACGAAACCCATGTAAATATAGTCAGTCACACAACATACTGTGTAACAACTGTATTACATTGTCTGGCTATAAGTGACTGCCTGCTGCCTACCAGGAAAAATAACATTATTAAACGAATTATAAGCTGTTGGAAACGTATACAGAAGGTGAAACTGAAATTATTATTCCGAGAGAAATACAGTGTTTTAGCTGAAATAAGAGCAGGTACTTTAAACGAGAGTGTAATCACATTACAATAGTTGTGCTGATGAATGGAATTACTCATTATCTATCATCATAATCAAACCCTAAACGCGGCTCCCAACCCAACCGATTATGCACCTTAGAGGGTCGCGCGGTCCGGTTGAAGTTGGACTGACCTGATTGACCACAGACAGGGTGGGTTTAATAGCGGTGACCCTCGGGGCTAGAAGAAGATGTGCGCAATTAGGACCCTCTCATCTCGTAACACCCCTTCCATTACCAAAACTTGGGGTCGAGAGCTGTTTCAGAGAACATGTTACGCACCGAGACGAGATTTATAGCTGATCTATAAACGTCTGCGATTATAGTAGAGTATAGTAGTAGATTATAGTATCTTGGGGAGTTTGTTGTTTGTGAAACTATGTTGTGGAATATAAGACCTAGTAATTGAACTGTACACTGTTCCTTGTCACAGACAAAAACAATTTAAAAACGCAATAATTCGAACCCTGATCAGAGCTCTTCAACAGAAGAAAACACTCAAGTGTCAGTGTGTTTTCGCCTGTTGAAGAGCTCTGATCAGGGTTCGAAATATTGCGTTTTAAAATTGTTTTTATCTGTGACAAGGAACAGTGTACAGTCCAATTACTAGGTCTTATATAACGTTTTACCTGCTCTACTATGTTTCCGTTTTAATGAATGTTGTGGAATATCTCATCTTTATCCCCAAAACAACCTTACAGATGCTATGGATCATTAGTGACCAACCAGCGAGCTCCAATTTCAAATACTGTCCGCTGATTGGTCACGAATCACTCGCGTCTATGACGCACGAATCAGTCAAGTTGTTGAGGGTTGAGTGTTGAGTGAGCGATGAATGAAAGTCGCTCTATCCCCGTAGTGCTAGCTAGTCTCCCGTTGTCATCTAATATGAGAGCCCCGGGTTCGCGCCCCGGAATATAGACCCGAGCTCTAACACCGTCTCTCTGGCAAGTCGCCCGTTGTCATCTAATATGAGAGCTCCGGGTTCGCACCCCGGAATATAGACCCGAGCTCTAACGCCGTATCTCTGGCAAGTCTCCCGCTGTCATCTAATATGAGAGCCCCGGGTTCGGGCCCCGTAATGTCGTCTAACATGAAGATGGACCCGAGCTCTAACACCGTCTCTCTGGCAAGTCTCCCGTTGTCATGTAATACGAGAGCCCCGGGTTCGCGCCCCGGAATATAGACCCGAGCTCTAACACCGTCTCTCAGACAAGTCTCACGTTGTCATCTAATATGAGAGCCCCGGGTTCGCGCCCCGGAATGTCGTCTAACATGAAGATGGACCCGAGCTCTAACCCCGTATCTCTGGCAAGTCTCCCGCTCTGCTAATGAGCCGTGCGTCGCGACGCAGCACGAAAACAAGATGGCTACTTACGACGCCCGTTAGTCGCTTGACAACCTGTTGGTCACACTTGAACAACGCGCAGCAATCTCCCATTCTGTCCGCCACATTAACTGTGAACAACCTACCAGCTTTACACACTGATGGGCCCCACTGTACATTCATGCTCGGCCCATCATCTTGGCTAACTCTCAAGTAGTTATTTCAAACTCTTTCTTCATTGTATTGTAGGTATCAAGATGCCACTAAAACTGTCAAGAGATGGCGCTGCTAACCTGCGTCATTTTATGTTCAACAAAGGCTCAACATTATTGAAATATTAATTTGACATGGCTAACATATCACCTGTGTAGTATTTAATTTTGTTGCCCCAAGAAAACCTATAGTCTCTTTTTAATGCCACTAAAACTGTCAAGAGATAGCGCTGCTAATCTGCGTCGTTATATGTGTTGTAAATAACCATACATGTACATACATTAGTTTCATCTTTATTTCTTTAGCATTATTTAGTATTCCGATTATTGTTTACCTTATTATTATATGTCTAGAACAAGTACGCCTGTCAAGAAGGCGGTGAGCGACTGAGAAGGTCAAGGTGATTCTCTGGCGGTAGGTTTTTGTTTTAGGGCCAGATCAGTTAGTAAGTTTTGTAAGCAGGAGCCTATGTAAGTGCAAGCTCTATAGTTCTGTATTCAGTTAAGGAAAATACACATTTATTCAACATCATCCGAAGTGTGCTTATTTTCGTCGCCAGTCCCGTCAGCTCCTCACATATGTTCAACGAATGCTCAACTATTAAAATGTTCAACAATTCACAGCTTTATTGAATTTCAATGTATAGCTAAACGACACCTGTGTATTAGTTCATTTAGCTGCCACCAGAATGCACGCAGTATCTTTTTAGTACCGTGGTGGATGGAACGGTTGAACGTGTTCGAAGAGGTTTTCAGATACAATACATGATGTGCAAGGTTTGTCACGTAGAGTTCAAGAGAGAACAGGGTTCGCGGTTTCATTTGCTTTCAGTACGCATCGCGCACAATTCTAATGTAGACAATTTCGTGAATTAACATATAGATTAAGTGTTTAAGATTTTCTTCGTTTCTCCGAAATAAGAAATTAATAAAAGAAATCATCATAATATGCTTGTGACCCCAGTGAGACACTACAATAATACTACATCAACTCCTCTACATTCGAGGCGCATTAAAAATAAAAAAAATTTCGTAGCTTTTCGTTAGTCTACAATCATTATTATTCAACGCGTGTACACATCTCAAAATATACTCCAAATTGCTAAATGTTCGATCTAAATGCACATTTGATTAATTCTCTTATAG
This sequence comes from Isoperla grammatica, assembly GCA_945910005.1. Lineage (NCBI taxonomy): Eukaryota > Metazoa > Arthropoda > Insecta > Plecoptera > Perlodidae > Isoperla > Isoperla grammatica. The sequence continues at coordinate 52,955,861 of OX246740.1, forward strand.
TTTATAAGTATGCATGGACTATAATATATAAAATGTATATAAAATAAACGAATACACCATGGAACATAGGATACTATAAAAAAAACATACCCTTTCTATAGATACATAGAACTTAAAGAAAAATAAACCCAGTAGGCAGT